>JARHVA010000964.1:2640000-2800000 GCA_037957365.1 Torreya grandis | reverse complement strand
AATTCATCCAACAATGAAAACCATGATCATGTAACATTGGGCAAGTACCATAATAAAAATTAATTTTGTGGCATCATGCATAGATAATTTATTTTTTGAAAGTATCTTGACACTTGGGTGCAACCTATTTGCATTGAAGACCATTTAATTCTATCCATTTTGGCCATTCAATCCTATTCATGCAAGCCCATCCTATCGTTTTTCATTTATTTTTCATATCTTAACCCTACTGTGGAAATGGAAGGTATAATGAAACATGTTTTGGGAAATGCACAACACTTTGATAATTGGACACATTTGATTCTCACATGACATGGTCCTTGAAGGCTCCTAGTCCTTTCCTTTATTATCATCTATTATTATCCAACCTTATATATTTGTCCTTCATTATTTCTCATCTTGGGAGGAACTATAGTAGCTTGAGGTCCATTTTTGACTATGTAGGTAATGCTTATTTTTCAAGGTCAGCTTGGCCACCCCTATTCCATGATCATCATTTTATGACCATTCTAAGCCACACTCTCACCCTTTTGTGAGCATACTATTCTATTCTCTCATTATTTTACGAGTCAATCATGCATCTCTTAATCCTCCATTGGGTTGAGATGCCTAAAACTCCAAAATATTTTAAAAATACTAAAAATAAAAAAAGCACTTACAATCTCCATGAGAGATATAAATCCATAAAATCCTAAACATTTAAAAATGTTTAAAATATCCAAGAGAGATTATAAAGCACATAAATTCAAAATCATTTGCCTTGTCCTAATTTCAGTTATTATCCTTGATTTTTATTGAGCCACTCATTTTAAAAACCATTGAGATGTGTCATTCCCAAATCCACCCTAATGGTACAAATTCATTATCCTTAATCCAATTAATTTAGCCATTAAACATTGTTGGGATATGTTCTTCCCACAATCCACCCTATTTTCGGCAAAACCAATCATTTCATCCACCTTAGGATGTATTATTCCTTTGCATGTATCCTTGCTTGGGGGCACCACCCATTTATCATTTCATTTAAGCCTTCATACATGGATTTTGACTTGGTTAATGCCTAGATGATTTTTGTTACTTTTATTTTTAGTTTGTGTTTACTTGCTTATTAAATTGCCTATGCATTTACTTTTATTATTGTTTCCTTGTCTCAATCCATCACGTGAACAAGGTCATCATCATAGTGCTTCTTGTCTCACACTTTTACTTGATTCCATCCATTGACATACATAAACATTATCATCATGGTTTTTATCATTGGTGTGTTTTTTCCATTTGTCTATGGAATTGGGAGTTAGTCCTTATGCATATTACAGCCATGCATCATGATTTTAATATCATGATGCATATTATCATGTGTTATATTAAAAATCAAGTGCTTGATGTTTATATACAATGTCATTCTATGTTGGAAGTATCTCCCTTTACAAGGTCATTCATTATTTAATCTGATCCTCTTTACCATATTTGACCACATCACATCATCACATTTTCCATGATCAAATCAAAAAATATAAGCCTTATGGCTACATATGCTAATCAAGGCATGTATCTTTGACTAAGAATATACAAATAGTCATACACATTGGCCCACTATTATTATTCAATATATTCTTAAATTAGGTCTTCTATTCTATTCTTCATTCCTCATTCTATTTTCTCCCATCTTCAACTATATAGGTAGTGCTCAATACGAAGTAATTTTTGAGGACAAATTTGCCATAATTACCTCATCATTATTCAACCATATTGTGTTATTCCAATAATCTCTTTTATTAAATTTGAGCATTCTCATATGCCTAGGCTTTTTGTGACTGCTTCATTATTTAAAAAATAATTTTACCATCATACCTATATTTGCATCATTTATCTCATATTTAATCTTTATACTAGGTTAACTCCTTGAGATATGCTTGGCAATCAATCAATCAATTCAATTAGGCCAATCAATAATCAAATCTGCCCTACTAGGGTAGAATCATCATTCAGACTTTCTTCTAATTCTGAGCCCACAACTTTCACCCTATTTGGGACAAGTTAAAGTGTGTCACTTATTTTGGGATGCATCCTTCCCACTTCCACCTACCTTGGGCAAATTCAATTCTATTATTCTCAACCATCCAAAATCAAAGTGTGAAAGCATTAGCTCAGTGGACTTAATTTTGTCAATGAGTTAATATCCTCTTCCATTCTATCCTCTTCCTCTCTTTTTTGAGAGACCATCCATTTCCTACATGCCCTTTTGAGGGGGTATCACATGGGTCACTAATTATTTATTCATCTAATTTTTCATCCTCCTTGTTTTAGATTTTTCATTCTTTGAAAATCCATTGCTTCGTCTAGTGTATCATAACACCTTCTCAAACATGGATAAAATGTAGACACTCAATTTTTACCACTTCTATGTTTAAAATTATAATTAGAACATTTTTTAATGAAAATTAGAGTAATTTTTTACAACATTATGAATTAAGATTAGAAATCACTAAACATCTCAATTTCTTCCATGCATTAAACGTAAACATCCTAAAACACATAGGAACATCTTTGACCGGGGCAATACATCATATGCTATTATCACCTTCTTCTAATTCATCCTCAAACAAGTGTCTACTTTGTGAGTGATGATTTCAAGAAATTAAGTAGGGCAATTATTTAACTTTCAAAATGACATAAAAGTTAATTGTGATTATTTATCTTATCAAATCAAATTAAAAAGCTAACTTTTCCTTAAATGAAAAATCCATGAAATTGGCTAATAAATTAGAACTATACATCTAAAATGATGATATCATCATGACATCATAATAAATATCAGAAATGATGATATCATCATTTTGAAAGTTATCAAACACTAACAAAATATCAGGCAAATATCTGAATTTATAACACATGCCTATTTAATGCCAAATATTAATTAAATTCTTGCCTACCACTTTTGATGAAATTTCAACCACTCATATAGATTAACATTTAGTGGTTAACATCAATTCAAAAATTATATAAACAGAAGGGTTCACCCTCCTATTTCACATGACCAATTTTGTAGGAAAGCTCTTCCCAATCTTAAGGCCATCACATTCTATTCTCATCCATTACTTAATCTAATCATTCAAATCATCTACAGTGTAAGGGGAGATGTTGCCCATGTGACCACACCGTGATATTAATGAAGATTCCAAACTCTACATCTGGGCACAAACATGTGTGTGTTTATGTAGGCTTCGAAAGAAACATCCAAACATAATATAATTTTTTTTTTTTAGCTTTCTATTGTTAAGTTTATTGATTTAAGTTTTGCTCAATCTGAGAACCATGCTTAAAAATTTAGATTTGCTATCATTTTATGCTTGTTTTTCATACTAACAAGAATTAACCTTTCCTAAATTTATGATAACCTTCCTCCCTTATATGACCATTGACAAGATGACCAAAGGTTCTAATTGAGAGCCTCCCTATAAATATTTTGAAGGATAACATCAAACAAATCTTCTTTTCTAACCCATTTCTTGAAACTTCAAGAAAGCAACCCCAAATTTACAAAGTAATCTATAATTTAATTCCCTTCCCTATAAACTAGAATATATAATTAATAATGTATATATTTATTTATTGTACATGTAATTAATAATGTAACCAGAATTTAGAATAACAAGTACCATGTGCATATAATAAAGAAGTCAAACAAAATCATAGTATATATAATGTTTTCTATTACATTTAATTAAAATATTTTTTTCCAAACCATTTACTTAAGGAATTCACAAACTAAGGTTAGGTGGTTAATTTTTATTGGAATACATGTAATCCCACTAAAAAGAAAGAAAATATTAAATAATAAATGCATTAATATGTGTTCTTTTATTTGGTAGGTTAAAGACAGGTTGAAGGGGCGTGTACCCAGTACAAAAGAGAACTGAAACATAAGCAAGAAAAAGAAAAACAACCCAGCGAGATAAAAGGGCTAACCCAACAGATTAGCTAAACTGCCTCTTGCTCCAAAACTCAAAAGTTTTGGTTGAAAAATATTTCAAGAACATGAAAATAACACAATAACAATGAATTCTCTGAGAATAGATGTTTTATTACTCAAAATTGCAATACCACTATATGCTTATCTCTGGGAAGAGACGTATGATTTCCATTTCAGGTTACATATTCATTTATACACATTTTAAAATTATGAGGAGGATGTGGAAGGTCACCAATCTTGAGGGATATTAAGTGGTTCAACTTTCATGATTTAAAACAATACAAAATTCAAGGAATTACTATTTTTAGAAACTTACTATTTTTAGACTGCACTACTAAAATTGAAATTTGGGGCACTTCCATTGGGTTTTTAGGGGTCAAAATACATTAATTTGAGCTCTATTCCATCTCACCATGTTATCCTCATTCTTAGCTTTCTAATGGTTCAAATGGTGAGTCAATTGGAGCTACGGTGCAAAAGTTATGGCTCCCAAAAGTTCCGTCATCAATTGGGGTAGAACTGTCACCTAAATTATCACCTGAATTATTGCCCAAATCACTCTAAACATCAGCCAATAGTCAGCCAAAAGTATAAAAATCATACTAAAGTAACGGGGAGAAAAATAGAGTTAGTCTGATTTAGAATAAGTGACCAGTTGCTTGGTCTCTGTATTAGCTTTTTTGTTGCATTTGCCTTTGGTCTGGCTTCCAATGAATTGCTCCTCATCCTTATCTAGTTTCTTCCTTTTGGATTCCAAGTAGAGGGATACTATTTTATCTTCTTCAAAAACCTGGAGGTCCTCCTCATCTTTATCCTTCTGTGTAGACTCATCTCTGGGGGTGTGGGTCTCAAGGATCTTGCCATCGTTAAAAACAAATTTGTTAACACAGAGAAAATTACTTAGACTCTCAAATTCCTCTAAGATTTCTCCATATAGAAGATTTTGGATTACAATTTTAGTGTGGAGTTTTTAGAGGGAATCCTCAAAACCCTTGTTAAAATCAGCCCCAAAGATGGATTTTCCTCTAGAGGCATATGAAGGGCTTCCCAAATCAATTTTGTGTTTTTCATGAGCACGGGCGCTTGAATCCCCCAAATCTTTCTCCTAATTTTCCTCTTTAGGTTCTAATTAAGAGGCATTAACTCCCTCCTCCTCTAACTCCTCCTTATCATTAACTCCCACTTGATCAAAAGAAAGCTGAGGCCCTGGTGAATTAAATATGTAGTCGGATTCTTCTTGAAGTTCAATATAGACACCTCCAACGATTGCATAAAAAAAATGAGATACTAATAAAATGACCCTTGAAATGATTCAAGAGCAGGAAATGATGCGAATAGAGAATAGTATGTTTTCCTTCTAATGTGATATATCACATGATATGGAGACATACCTCTAGCCATTTCCTTGGCAGGTTAGCACGCATAAAGCCTTTGTTGGATGAGGGTTTTGGCCTATGATTTTCATTTTTTTTATGAAGAGAATATGATTGAGCTCCTCCTTACAGTGCTTGTCTTTGATTGCCTTTATTTCATGGCATTCCATCCCAGTGGTCTATCCTATCAGCTCCTCTATTATCTAAATCTTCAATCCATGCATTCTCACCTCACAGTTGTTCTAGCCTTGGGTAAAATCCCTGGAGAGTGAAGTATCATGCCCCACCAGGCATTCTATAAAAGGGGCCAGCCCCCCTTTGACCATTTTTTGCTAGACATGATCATTCTTTTTGATATCAAATAGGAAATTAGCTCGAAGTGGTCTCTGTCCCCTCCCATTTTTTTTAGCTGAGTATTACCTTTGAAAGTGTCTTGAATAGTGTCTTGTGAGTAAGGAAGATAAAAATGGATGGAGATAGAACCAAACATGAATGTGTTTTGAGAGCTTGATGGATACCGCTCATACAAATCCTTGGAAATTGAAGCTTTGCACGTGTGAAAATCCTTTCACTTAACCTGTGATATTAACATCATAATATTAAACATCATTCCTTTATGTGATGTGTCCTTTTCATTCTCAACTATTTATATGACATCATCTAGAAATTATCTAATGTGCGAGGTGATGTAATCACTTTTAAGGACCTCGATGTTTGCTAAGTAGTTAGTTCCCCAGTTGCCTTCTCTGTAGACATGCTCGATGATAACTCCTTTTAAATGGTTTAGTAACATTTTTAAATAACTCTCACCAATTTTAATATGAAGATAAAGTCATATTAATTATTTATTTTCACTTGTATGAAGTTGGACACTTTCATGATGTATTGCAATACTTACCAAACTGATATTTATGTGTTTAATTTTAACCCTTTATAATTTTCCTACTAACTCATTTAGAGTAGAAGCATGAGCGCACTGAACACCATAAAAGGAAATGTTAAATGTCAAAATGAGTCTTATTCTTTCCATTTCATATTCCATATATGGTGTAATAGGAATAATGTAATTAAGAGCTTTCAATGATACAGTGGATTTTGTAATTCAAGATTAATTTGTAACATGTACAATGGCAAGTGAAATTAGAAATACATTGACAATCATGGTATTAAATGTTGACATGCTAGGTGGATTCAAGGCAATATGATGAAAAATTAAAAAAGTTAAAATCATAATAAATAGTGATATGAAGAAAAAGAAGTTATGTGATATAAAAGTCTTTAAATATTATGAAATCAAGGATTGATTTAAACTTTGTAAATAAATTATTAAGTAAATGATGAATAAAACATTATCCAAATTTTATAACAAGTTACATAGGAATTATTTCATTTCTCAAATATTTTATCAAACCTATAAATACCAAAACCACTTTTTGTTAGTCAATGAATCATACAAGCATCAAATGAAAAACTCAAAACACTTATTGATCCTTATAAAAACTTTATTTCATACTTCTCTAAAAAATGCATCTATGTATAAAGAAGTACTAAGATTATCATGAATTTAAGATCATTATCTAAAACATTTTCATAAATTATTGACTAAAATATTAAATTATAATTGAATAAAATTAATATAATGTTTGAGTGATCCTTCATCAATGTGAGTGAATATCATCTTGTGTGGGTGGTAGGAGACACCCATGCAAAACATTATCCTAGACGTACTTTTCAAAGATCATAGTTGTTTGTTTTATTGGAGATCAATTGATGCCAAGATACTGTTGGGATTGGTAGGCTGGGGAACCCTAAGGATTGAGTTGTGAACTTTGGAACATGAGCAGTATAGAGTAGTTGGATCCAACAAAGGTGACTTATTAAATCACATCTTGTGGCCAAAAGCAATGTTTACAAGAAGTTTATACTTTGTTTTTATACATTATGAATGTATCAATTCATGTTCTAGTTCACTATCATACTTGCATTGTGTTGTATAGAGTAGTTGTAGTATTGACCTACATACACATTGACCTCTTTATTTTCATCACATTCGTTTCTATCCTTCTCATGAAGGGTAGTGCCACTTTTAGTGTATGAGAGGTGAGCAGTTGATCCAAACGACTTTGTGGTTGAAGGTAAAACTTCATATGATATCTCATTTTTTGCATTTTATATAGTTGTTGACGGATTCCATGATGATCTATTACTTTATCATTATTTGTATTAACAAAACAACTTGTTGATTATATATAACCAAATTATATTTTATATATTTTAAAAAATATGTATTCATAAGATGTATTATTGAAAATTATGTAATTATGAGATTAAAAATGATGTAACTAGAACTGAGTTATTATCTTATGTTTTTACTTTAGAAATATGATTAAAAGGAAATACTTATTTATGAATGTTTAATTTATTTATTGTACATTTTTGTGATCAAAGAAATAATAAATGCTATATGAATACATACTTGAGATAATAATGAATTGCAATACATGCCATCAAATTTAATCAAATTTGATGTTAGTAGAAGTGATTTGTACTTTTGCAATTGCTTCCTATTAATTGTATTAGTTATTAATAAGCATGAAAAAATCTAGAATACTTAAGAAACCTTTGAGATAATTAAAAAAAATAAAAAATTGTCATTTTTTGTGTGTACCCCAAAGGGGTTCTTACAGTATTAGAGATTAGGTTTAACATTTGGACCTAATGCACACATTGACGTTTCTAAATTGCATACAAAAATATGGTTTACATAAGAGTTAACAGGGAGGGTAGTCAACAAGTTAAAGAAATTATGAATAAGATCGATTAAATATTGGACATAGTAATCAATACCTATGATATGGTAGGTAATATATAGAAATGGAGTCATGAATTGAATCTAGATGTTATGGGGAAAAAAATAGAACAAGATGAGCAAGAAAACCTAGATAACAACTAAAAACTCAACAATGAGGAGGGTCAGGAACACCAAGATTGACATCATAAATGTTGGAATCCTTAGGACAAATAAGGTTTCTAAAGAAGAGCTTATTTTAAAATTCATCATATGGGATGTATTTGCATCATGTTTCATGAAGAGATGGCTTCCACAACATTACTATGATGGAAAAATGATCAAATTTTAAAATTGAAGTAAAATGATATGTCTATTATAGAGTATGGGGAGATGTTCACCAAACTCTTAAGATGTGTCCTTCAATACCAGAAGGATAAAAGACTAAAAATCAAAAAATTCATATTAGGATTGAATCTTTAGATTGGTGCATATTTTGAATTTTATGGACTTTTGACTATGGAACAAGTTTTTGAAATAGTAGTATAACATGAACAAAAACTCAAGACCATTGAAATGGTTAGAAGGAATTTAATGATAAAGGGAAGGGTCCTCAACAACATAATCCAAATAAATTTTGAAAAAAGACCCAGAAGATTAAAAATAACATGAGTAACACAAATTCAAGCCTCAATAAGAATTTTAGGAGTGATTTTTTTTTGAGATGCACAATTGAAATAGAGGTTGAAACAATAGTAACAATCAAAAAAATTATATATATGATAAGGGAGGACAAGCTAAATAAGGGGTAAGTCATGTAGGAATATATTTCATTTGAGAGGGTAGTCATTATGCCATTCAATGCCCTAATAATGTATGTGTAGCAAATTTAAAAATAATTCCATTGCCAAATCACCAACCAAATTTTCAAAAAATGATTCATGCAATAGTGAAAAATTATCAAGACAAATTCTAAGAAACCCTAGTTAAATATTTAGGTAAAAAATTCATTCTCGTATTACTATTCTCATAGATACCAAAGTAACATAATATTTTGTAGGACCTAAAATTTTGGAGAAATTATCTAGAAAAGATAGTTTTATGTAAAATAGTTTGACAATTCAATATGGAAACCAAGAAAAATAGAGGGTAGATCATTGTCTATTTGGAGCTAAATTAGAGATTAGTCTATTTTAAAAAATGGTGAATTTATATGTTGTCCTATTAGGTTTTTATGATGTGATTTTAGGAGTCAACTAGTTATGGAAACATTGATTTCATGTTGATTATTATGCCATGATAGTCACATGTCTCAATGATAATGGTCACTCTATGACAATTCAATAAACATTGAGTTCATGTTGATTTTTATGCCATGATAGTCACATGTCTCAATGATAATGGTCACTCTATGACAATTCAAGGAGTCAAACGTGAGATCAATGTTAGAATTGTTTTTAGCTATGTAATAAAAAAGAGCTCAAAGGAAGGGATGTGTCATTCAATAAGTGCACATAGATAAAGTTAAGGCTAAAAAGGATCCCATAATAGATGACTAACATTTTATTCATGATTTCAAGGATGTTTTTCCTAAAGAATTATCAAGACTTCCATCTAAAGAGAATTTGATTTCTCCATTGATATCTTGCCTAGTTCAAAACTAAATTCTAAATCACCCTATAAGAGGGCAATAAAATAAATGGTTAAGTTGGAAATACTTTAAAAGTGTTTGATTCATCCAAGTGTATCCCCAAGGGGTGACCTAGTGGTTTTTGTCAATAAATAAGATGGTACACTCAAATTGTGCATAGATTGTAAGATATTGAATAAAGCCAAAATCAAGAACAGGTATCCTGTACCATGCATAGATTATTTTTTTGATCAATTGTGAGGGGATACTATCTTCTCGAAGATGTATTTGAGATTAGGTTACTATCAACTAATAGTAAAAGTGGAAAATAGACCAAAAATTATTTTAGAACTCATTATGGACACTATGAGTTCACCGTACTTCCCTTTGGACTTACAAATGCTCCTGTAACATTTATGAACCTAATGATGGTTTTGTACTAGTATTTTTAGATGAAATTTTAGTTCATTTAAAAATAAAGGAAGAACACATATAAAATCTGAACTAGTCTTGCAATATTTTTTTATCCACTATAAATGTGGAGACATTTTTTCATAGGAAATCATTTTGATCTCAGCATAGATAATTTGGGATTCAAAATTATTTTCACTCAACCCAAACTTAATGTGAGGAAAAGTCATTGGTTAGATTTTTGAGTGATTATGAATTTGACATTGAGCATATTAAGGACAAGGAAAATAGAGTGGAAAATTCAATTAGTTGAGGAAGATATATAAATGCCATAACATCTATAAGGACCACTTTTTGATAGAATATTTTGAGTTAACTACCATTAGATGAGTTTTATTTAAATTTCAAGGTATTGCTTGAAGTTTATAATTGAGATCATAGGTATGAGGTCTATTAGATAGAAGGAGGTGGACTTCTATGATTCAAAGGGAAAATATATGTACTAGACCTTAGTGATTTGTGTATCACATTTTTGGAGGAGGCTCATACAGATACTCAATTAGGTCACATTGGTGTGAATAAAATGATGGTAGACCTCAAATGACTTAATTTTTAACATGAACTCCAAAGATATGTTACCAATTTTTGTGACATAATGTTTAGAGTGGCAATGGATCAAAAATGAGCATGTGCATCTAGTAGGTTCTTTGTATCCTCATGAAGCTATGGAAGGTAAATGACAAGTTATTACTATGGACTTTGTTTAAAGACTCGCTATGTCCACGAATAATCATGGTATGATCTTGGTTACAAGGAACACACTCACCAAGTTCACACATTTTATTCCTAAAATTTTGATAAATGATTCACCAATTTTGGCAAAAAGGTTTGTTCAGGAAGTGTTTAGATTACATTAAATACCATAAAAGATCATTTCTGACCATGATGCTAGGATGAAATATTGATTCCTTCAAATATTGCATTTAACTTTGGGAATAAAGTTAAATTTAGTAAAACCTATCACCTAAAGATAGATAAAACTGAGAGACTAAATCATGTTTTGGAAGAGGGTAAGTGCACAAAGTTGGGGGACAAAAGTGGCCTACATGTGGACATGATTTTCCTATAATTTTAGAAGTCTAAACTTTGTAGATAATTTGAGATATCTACACTCCAAATTTGAAGATGGTATAGAAACATGAAATGTAGTATTTCTAGTCTAGTTTTCAAAACACTATTTAAAAAAAAAATGGTTAAGTATAACTAGGTCAAACTTATAAAATTTGAAGAGGAACTCTTATTTTTTTAAGAAAATAGAGTAGATAGATGGCCATGTGGTGCACCATTTTTTGAGCAGCTTTTAATTTTCTCTGAAATCCTTTGGGGAAAATTTAGATAAGATATTCTAATTTGTGACCTATATTTTTAAATATTTTTTCAATGAATATTTTTTTTATGAATTTTGTAAGTAAATAGATCCTGAAAACTTACAAAAAAATGGATAGCTATCCGTATGATGCACCTAACTACCTCAAAAAAATGAAAATCATTTTTTTTGAATGTGTGTAGAATTAGGCCTAGTTTGTGACCATATAACTTGTTTTTCACTCGAATAAACTAAACACAAATTACATGAACATGTAGTGGCATAAAAAAGGTATAGTTAGAAATCAACATAATTTGAAACCTTAAATTCATCCAAAAATTATAAAAATCATATTTTTGGAAAGAGGAGAGCACGATCATCATTATGGTATTACATTTTTAAATTTTCATGTTGAAATTCTTAGTGTATTTGGCAATAAAAGTTGAATTTATTGTTTTTTAATCATAAATCTCAAAAATTGGTTGTAGATTGATAGGTCCAAGCCTTTGGCTTAAGAATCCAAGCCATTCCCAATCTAAAAGGCACAAGACTTGAATTTAAACTCAAATAACACGATCACATTAATGTATAACATGATCGCATTAATATATAATGTGATTGAGTTATTGTAAAAATAATAATCCGATCATTTTACTATTGTTTTACATATTAAAGCAATGAAAATGTATATGGAGCAAATATTGGTTAATAGGTAAAGTGATCACATTATTGATAATGTGATTGTGTTCCTATTATTTTGAACATAAAAGCATGTGAGAGTTGCACATGAAGGCAACTTTGGCTAGCATCTTATATTTACTACTCTAAATGTTAAGTATAAACTTATACTTTAAATTTAATTTAGTAAATATGAGAAATTAGGGTCACTCTACATCTGATAGAGTTGGTATCATAGTTGCACACCTTACAATGTGGAAAATAGTTGTCCCATTTCTAATATGGTTAGTACTTAGGAATTTTTAAGGTCTAGGTATTAAACATAAGGATTTTAGTACCTAGATTTTGCAATTGATATCCATTTTTGGTAAACACATAGTAATTTTTTAGGTTTTTATGCCTTCCATATTGATTCTTGGCATTTATAGTAGTCTTAGGTTTGTCAAAATTAAAGTTTGAAACCTACTCATTTTGAACTTGATCCAAAGTGATGTGATTGGGGTAGTGTAAGTCCTATTGATGACATACACACATCAAACAACCACTTTGTGTTAATATCACCTGTTCATCATCCCTCCCTCATCCCTGATCACTTCTTACTCATCCTTAATTACCCCTAATCACTCTTTCATCACTCCTCATTGTCCCTAATCATTCCCTTAGTGACCCGTTAGCCATTTTTGGCCCACATACCAAGATTGTGCCCAAATGGACAAGCTGAGTAGAGTTCTAGAGCTTTGAAGGTCAAATAATAGTTTCTTGAACAAGTCTAGAAGAACTTACATGCCAACAAATGCTAAGTGAAAAACCTTTTATTTGGCTAAGTTTAATTCTTGCAGACCCTTTTTGGGATAAGTGCTAATATTTCCTTTGGGATAATTGTTTTAGGTTATTTGGCTAAGTATTGGGAATTATTTTGGATATTTTGTGTGAAACAAAATTCCCAAAGTGCAAATTCTTTTAGACATTTTATCTGCAATAAAAGGCCAAGTATATTTGTGTTGGGAAAATTGTTTGAGACAATTTTACTAAAGACCCTATTTATTTTAGACCTTTTTTCCCAAGCAAAAAAAAAAGCACATGTTTCTTTCAAACATTTTATCTATAGCAAATGTCTCGATAGAAAAAGGCCCACATGCAAAAGTCCTGAAGGATCATTCTCTAGGAAAATGGACCAATGCAAAAGTTCCATAGGGCATTTCTTTAGAAAAATGGACCAAACAAAAATAATAAAAGGCATTTCTTTAAGAAGGTGGTCCAAATGAAAAAATCCTAAAGGATAATTTTTTAGCAAGGTGGTCAAAACACTTTTCTTGAAGGGTCATTTCTTTGGGAAAGTGTCATAGACAAAGTCCTGAAGTGTCACTCTCGTAGAAAAGTGTCCTAAAACAAAATTTTGAAGGAAATAGCTTGAGGAAATTTTTTTGTAAGGAAATGCATGGGAATCAGGTTAGGATGTTCACACAACTGTCAAATTTAAGACATAGAAAATAGATATTGGGATTCAAATATCCCATGACAGGCTTGCAGATGTCAAGTTTGGGCCCTTGCAAGTAGCCATTTGGATTTGAAAATCTAAGGATGTTCATACAAATGTCAAAGTTGGGCCTCAAAAAATAGACACTAGCATAAAAAATTGTAAAAGGGTCCTTGAGTAAATATGGGATTGACAAGTATCCAAATCTTAGGAACCCAGATCAAATCTAACAATGAGTAGTGATTGGTACGTCAATGGGTCTAGGAAAATCTAATGGATTGCATTTGAGCATATAAAGGTAGATCTAATAGAGCATGTTTTAACATAAAAAGGCAAATAAATGTCACATGAGTAGCATTAAAGAGTCAATGAGCTGAGGAGATACCACATGACATAAGCGTGGAAGCTTGCAGACAGTTAGCAGATCTTGAAATCAAATGCACGTTTGACATATGGCATAAGCTTAGACAAAGTTGACAAGTCAATGGTAAGATCAATGATTGGAATTTGATAATACATATCAAGATCAATGCAATGAGAAAAGTTCAAATATGTCAATGAGCTGAGTCAGATATTGAAAACCAATTAGAAAACAAGAGAGCCCAAGACTTTTGACATAAGTTGGGAAGCCATTTTTGACAGAAGCAAATGGGTCTTGTAGGATTATCCTATCACCATAGAAGCTTGATCCAATGCCATTAAAGGGGTACATTGATGAAGTAAGATATAAGGAACATAAGGGACCACCTTGGATCTAAATATGGACCTCTAGTTCATAAAATTATATCGAGCAAGGTTATTCCTTTAACTATGTTTGCCATTTTAAGAAGGGTCCATGTATATACAAGCTTTTGTTTCCTCCAAAGATAGAATGGCTTTATTTGGACCTATTATAATACAAAAGAGTAATATATAGTCTATAGGTCCATATTGATATGGAAACTATAGGAAAACCAATAACCTTAGATTGGTTTTTTGACTATAGGATAAACCTATGATCTAGATATGAAAGTGGAGCAGATAGGAAACTAATGCAAAGGGTATTCATCCTTTAGCATGGCCATAGTCTTGACAATTAGCTACCTAAAAAACACAAATCCATGATCTGATTAGATCCATGATCATGAGGTCTTATCCTCTAGCAAGAGATGGTTTGAAGGATCAAATAAAAGGTCTAGTGTTGGGAACTACATCTAGGAGCATTCAATGCATCCTTGAAACCTTTGGGGACTTTCTCACTCAACAAGCCACTATCAATGTTTTGATTGATAAAAAAGGTGGCAAGGTTTTAATTGGCTAAGGAGTAAAAGGTGGTGGTTCATGTTCAATTAATGACCTAGGATAAAGTGTTCTTTTTCTAATGGCATGCTACCAAATCCTTTCTTTATCTCTATCTTCTCCTATATATCTTGATCTCATTCCCATTAAAGGGGTTCTCAGCTCTTATAATTTATCATTTCTTTTTCGGGAAAAGGATACTCATTGAGAATCTTGAAAAAGTGTGCTCGTTTGATATGGTTAAACCTTGTCAAAATATTGTAAGAACTCCCTTTTAAAGTAATAGGATTAACTCTTTGCCTATCTCTTATCTTTAATCAATGATTAGTATGCTTGTGTATGGTGAAATTATGAAGGATATGCTTCCTATTTTACTATCCTTCTGCTTGCCTATTTGAAGATGTTTTCAATCTAACTTATAGGTCTAGACCAATGTTCTACTTAGAACCTCTTTAATGAAATATGTATTCAACTAGTGAGATTGTGAGATTGAGTAAGCCATAGTTGTCTTTTGCTGATCTAATGCATGTTTAAGCTTATATGAGTGTTCATTTAACTTTGGTTCATCACCCTTTTATCTTTCTTAGGATCCATTATCATATTTATACTACTTTTCCCTATGAAGCATTAGTTTAGCATTAGTTTTAGGTGAGCATCAAGAGGAAGCCATCCTACTCTAGAGGTTCAACCTCACTAAAGAATAATCATAGCCTAAGGTTGTTCCCATTATGTAGCTCAATTGGAAAGGGCCTGAATAACCCTTTCCAAGGGTGAAAATTGAGCCTATAACATAACCCTCACTATCCCTAGTCATCTCTAATCACTCCCTTATAATCCATAATCACTCCTCCATTGACCCTCAGTATTCCTCATCATCCTTAATCACTCCCTCCCCATACGTAATCATCCCTAATCACTCTTTCTGCATCCCTTATCATCCCTAATCACTTCCTCATCCCTCATCATCCATAATCACTTTCTCATCCCTAGTCACTCCCTCTTCATCCCTAATCACTCCTTCATTGACCTTCATTATC
The DNA here is from genome assembly GCA_037957365.1 of Torreya grandis. Taxonomy (NCBI): domain Eukaryota; kingdom Viridiplantae; phylum Streptophyta; class Pinopsida; order Cupressales; family Taxaceae; genus Torreya; species Torreya grandis. Next base: position 2,783,989 of record JARHVA010000964.1, on the reverse strand, counting down.
TCTCATTGTCTCTAATAACTTAGGCTTATCATACCTAATCACTCCCTCCTCATCCCTCATAATGCCTAATAAATATTTATTCATACCTCATCATTGCTAATCGCTCCCTCATTGACCCTCACCATCCCTCAGCATTCCAACATTGACCCTCAACATCCCTAATCACTCCCTCAGCATCTAATGTAATTATATACTATAAATATATCTTTGATTCCAATAATATGTTGTCTAATCTATTATAATATAAATTAACTATATTCTAGGACTTGTTGTGTTGTCAATACCCATTTGTGATAGTCAATTTTATTACTGAATGAATTGGATGATCTTCCAAATGTATAATCAAGTAACATAAGTACTAACACAAAGCAGAGTTTGAATTTTAGTTCATCAAATTATATTTGTTGTGAATTTGACTAGATGAAACTTTATTTGGTTCCACCTTGGGTAGTTTGGTTCAAAAGATAAAAATTAAACACAAATCTCTTGTATAATTTTCTAATTTTGAGAACATTTGAATCAGATGCAAAATTATAATGTTCCCCATTCCTGTATGACTTGAATCTTGGTCAAGTTCACACATACACTCCTTATGTGTGTAATGTGTTCCAAATATTTTATTGCTTGCATCAAAAATGAAAATTTATTCATGTTATCATAAAAATATGTTTTTTCAAAATGTGAAACACTAGTTCAACATGGTGTAGATGTTCATCCCATGTTTTTTAGAGATTAATATGTCATCAAGGTAGAATAAAAAAATGGCATAGGTAAAGGGCCTAAGGATGTTTTTAAACATATTGAAATGAATGAATTCATTATATGAGTTAACCTAAAAAGCATAAAAAACTATTTAATCAATCCTTCCTTTATTTTTAAGACTATATTCCAAATGTATAGAGGTTTAAAATGAATATGATGATACCCAAACTTAAGATCAATTTTGGAAAAGACTTATACACAATGGATATGGTAAAAAATTCATTAATATTTAGATAAGGATAATAATTATTTGCTTTAATCTTGTTTAAATTTTTTAATTGATTTATAACTTTGGCATAAACACAATTGGGCTTCTGCAAGGCAATGATTTGGGCATGATGTGTCTATTATCCATGATTTTATGGATCTAACACTTGATATATTCATTTTATAGAAATGATATATTGTATAAAGAGGTTTAAGTTAGAGGTAGTTAAAGGATCAAATCAATAATATTGTTTAGTGTACAATATGTAGGATCAAATCAATATATATCCTTGTATTCATCTAATTTATGGTTCAATTATTTTTTCTTTGTCATTTTTGGATAAACCACACTACGAGATGGTGACATAAAGATGTTATTACATTTAATTATTACCATAAATAGTATACTTATTACTATAACTGACAATATTCTTGCACTTCTTGGCACTAATGACTAAAATCTTATGAACTAACTATGATATATTGTATTTCAGATGATGAAAATATATCACAACATTTCAAGGATTTACTTCATAGACTACATGTCAATGGTAAATATATGGTTGACCACATGTAAAACACCACACACCTCTAATGGTGAGATGTCACAAAGGATTGTATCTTTATAAAGTTTGATTTTGTACACCGAGTGACACTATAGTTGATCCATTCTCAAGGCCTACACTAGACCATACATAAGCAAATGGTTATGGATGATGTATAAATTTCAAGTTTAATTTTTGAAAATATGCTTTAGGAGAAATTAAATTCTTTTGAATTACTATAGAAATGATGAAGTGTATTGGCTCACCTTTAATATACATTTGTTAATGAAAAAATACTTTTTTAATTCATATAATTTCTTGTTGGGGGAAGTAGAGATACTTTTAGTACCAACCATATCATTGGGTTCATAATCTATTACCTACTTGCCTTCTTATAGTGCTATATGAATTGTACCCACTTCTCAAGATGTGAAAGTAGAGATATCATAGTGTGACACTCTTCATTGGATTGAATATTGAAGTTATGAATTAAGCACCACTTTCTAATCTTGGACTACTTTTTATAATCATTTGAAAATTATTCTTCCACTCTCTAGTATGATGACTCAATAAATAGACATACAATTATAAGGCCTTCAATGTAATTATTCAGATCATAAAATGTCCTCATATGAAAAATAATTGATTGTTTTTAGGAATCACATAGCTTGGTGATCCTCATGTATTTACTACCCTTTTTTGGTACTATGGTGGTTTTACTTGCTTCTCTTTTACTAGAGGATTTTAAATTGTGAATTACATCATTTATAATAGGCCCATATTTTTTCATAGGTGTTAAATATTTATGTTTAAAATTTTCCTCCACATCATTTTGATCACTATGTATTATATTTTATAATAGCACTCAACTCTCCACTTGAGCTCCTATCATTGTTAAACCCAAACAAAATACCACCATCAAGGTATTGGATGGATTGATTAAGGATGGGGAGGGATGATGAGGGAGTCAATAGGGATGATGAGGGATGGTGAGGGTCAATGAGGGAGTGATTAGGGTGGACGAGGGAGTGATTAGGGATGGTGAGGATTAATGAGGGAGTGATTAGGGGTGATGAAGGATGAGAAATGAGTGATTAAAGATGATGAGGTATGATGAAGCAATAATTAGGGACGATGAGGTGGATAGTGAGGGATAATAAGGGAGTGATTAGGTATGATGAGGGATGAGGAAGGAGTGATTAGGGATGATTAAGTGGTGATTAGGTATGGTGAGAGACAATGAGGGATTGATTAGGGATGATGAGGGATGGTGAGAGCTAATGAGGGAGTGATTAGGGATGATGAGGGAGTAATTAAAGATGATGAGGGATGGTGAAGGTCAATGAAGGAGTGATGTGGGATGATTAGGGATGAGGAGTGAGTAATTAAGGATGATGAGAGATAGTGAGGGTTAGTGAGGAAGTAATTAGGGATTATGAGGGAGTGATTAGAGATGACTAGGGATAGTGAAGGTCAATGAGGGATAATGAATAATGATGAGAGAGTGATTAGGGTTGATGAGGCATGAGTATGAAGTGATCAAGGATGAGTGAGGGATGATGAACAAGTGAATTTAATATAAATTGGTCATTTGATGTGTGTAGGTCATCAATGTGACCTATTCTACCCTAATAACACCACTTTGCATCAATTTAAAAGTGAGTGGTTTTGAAACTTCAATTTTGAAAAATTTAAGACTCCTATAAATTTAGGAATCAATTTGGAAGGCACGAAAACCTAAAAAATGACTATATATTTACCAAAAATGGACATCAATTACAAAAATTATGTCATGAAATCCTTAGGTTTAATACTTAGACCCTGAAAATGCCTAAGTACTGACCATATTTGATTTTGAAAAACTATTTTCAATATCATAAGGCATGCAATTATGAGACCAAATTTATCAGATGTAGAGTAGCCCTATTTTCATATATTTACTAAAATAAATTTAAAGTATAATGAAATACATCTAATACTATAAATGTAAACTTAGAGTAGTAAATATAAGATTCTAGCCAAACCTACCTTCATGTGCAACTCCCACATGCTTTTATGTGCAAAATAAAAAGAACATGAATGAATTATTAATAACTTGATCAAGCTATCAATAATGTGATCACATTACTAATAACATGATCATGTTACTTATTAACCAATATTCAAACCATCTACATGTTTATTATTTTAATGTGCAAAACAACAATAATGTGATCACGTTATTTTTTTACAATAATGTGATCACATTATCTATTAATGTGATCACATTATCTATTAATGTGATCACATTATACATTAATTTGATCATATTATCTATTAACGTGGACATGTTATACATTAAGGTGATCACATTATGGCTTAGTAATTGGTAAGCCATAATTTAAATAACATGATCGCATTATGTCAATAATGCGATTGCATTATTAAATAATGTGATTGCATTATGTAAAATATCCACATAAGTGTCCCCCAACTCCATACACTTACCTAAGATTTAATTCATATATACTATATGGATCAATATGTACTAGATGGATCAATAGTACAAGTGGGATGAATATTTGTCTTTAGTTGAATTTACCTATAAAAAATCTTATCATTATTAACTTAACATGGCACCATTTTAAGCCTTATATGGAATCAGTTTTGTACCCCTCTTAGTTGGAATAATCCAAGTGATAAATTTATAACTAGACCCAAATTTCTTTAAGATATGGAAGAACAAGTCAAGAAAATCATAAAAAATGATAAAATATGCTAGCTGATAAAAGAGTTATGCAAATAAAAAGAGAACTCCTAGATTTTTTGCATTTGGAGATTTTTTCTCATGATGAAGTCAAATAAAATCTCCATTAAGTTTGAAAATCCATCCAAATTGGCTTTAAGATATGTAAGACCATTCAGATATGCCACATGTCATTAATTGGAAATCTTTGTAGGTTTAGGATCTAAGAGTGGGGTAAGTTCACACATTTGGGGGACAAAAAAGGGCCTACCCATGGACATGATTTTTTTAAAATTTCATAAATGTGAACTTATACAGAAAATTAGAGATGGATACACTCAAATTTTGAAGATGGTATAAAAACATGAATTATAGAATTTCAAGTCTAGTTTCCAAAAAACTATTTTTTTTGAAAAGTGGTTAAGTATAAATAGGTCAAACATCTAAAATTTGAAGAAGACCTCCTATTTTTTAAGAAAACATAGTAGATAGATGGCCGTGTGGCCCACCATTTTTTGAGCATTGTTAAATATTGTTAGAAACCATTTGGTGAATATTTACATAAGATCTTCTAGTGTGTTATGAACCTTTTTTTATATTTTTTTAACAAATATTTTTTAATTAATTTTGTAATTAAGTAAATCTTGAAAATTGACAAAAAATGGATAGATGGCCATGTAGCCCACCCTAACTACCTCAAAAAAAAAGAAAATTGATTTTTTTTAATGTGTGTAGAATTAGGCCTAGTTTTTTACCATATAATTTATTTTGCACTTGGATCAATGAAAAATAAATTAGATAAACATGAATAGGCATATATGGGTAGGGCATGTAGTGGCCTAAAAAAGGTGTTGTTAGAAATAAATATAGTTTAAACCATTAAAATAGCCTAAACATTATAAAAATCATATATTTAGAAAGAGGACAACATGCTCATCATAATGGTAATAATTTTTTGAATTTTGATGTTGAAATCCATAGCATATTTGGCAATTGAAGTTGAAATTTGTTGGTTTTTCCTAAAACTCTTGGTCTTGGCTATAGATGCACAGTCCCAAGCCTTTGGCTCAAAAATCCAAGTCGTTTATGAGCGTAAAGGCTCAATTTTAAATTTGAATTAAAATAACACTTATGCATTATATAACATAATACACAACGCATACACATTACTTTGAAATAATACAAAACAAACAAATTTCATGTTTGTTATAGGGGAATGGTCCCATTAGCCATGCATCCTTATAGGGGAAATGCCAAATTTTGTGTTTCTTATAGGGCAAAGGTCTCATTATATTTAAATAGTGAATTAAGGTGCCCTAAAATCACATTAGACTTCAAAAAATTTACCCATTTCAATATGTCATCTTGACTACTTATAACTAAGGTTTCAAGGTCTAACACATTATACATTTTACAATATAATTGATTTTATCATGAGAGGTTATAAAATGCATTTTTTAAACCTGTTATCAAAACTTAACCTTTAGAGTACCAATCATTGTGCATTAGAGTATCAATACTTGACCCTTACTTGTCAAGATGTGATTAGTTACATTTAATTTTATAGAATAAATGTTGAACAAGTATTAGAAATTCTAGGCCCAAAATCATGCAATTCATTATAATTCAATTCATTATTGTGAATTTCATGAAATAATCAAGTGTTTAAAATCTACATGATGCATATCATATTCTAGGCCCAAAATCATGAAACAAAGATTGTAATGTTTCTTGACGTATAATGACAAATTGTGCAGTAAGTGATGAAATAGGGAAAAAATGATCGATTTCAAAAACAATTCAAACACTTGATATAAATAGAAAAACATTAATGAAATAAATTGCAAGATGTGAAAGACTTAATGAACCCAATATGAAAAAGCTCTGGTCATTTTTTGGTAGACTTCCACAAAAGGACAAGGCTATAGCCAATGATTTGAAAGACCTTCTTGCACAATTTTGGAAAGATAATACAAGAGTTTCACCCAATGTAAGAGATGTAGTGAAAGGAAGAGTTGGTTCTTGTAATCATGAACTGCATCTAAAACATTTCTTGGATATGAATCAAACACAATTGTACTCTATGTTTTTGGAAAAATATCCATAAATTTATATTATTCAAAGACTTTTTGAGATGGCCAAACCTTTCTATGTAAAAATAAATCACACACCACCACTTGTTGTAGGCAACATATTGAATTTTTAATGCACTATGTTTTTTTTTTTACCATATTCATTGTAATTTTCATACTAACAACATTTTGTAGGAGTGTGGTATAAAATTTCCACCAAAATCAGCCAAATAATTTATTTCAAATATTTTTTGTGAAAGACCAAATGGATAGTTCTCTTATAAGAAAGCATGTTTAGATGGAAATTGTAGCATTTACAGTGGATTACCAAAATTGAAAAAATATATCCATGAGGAGTGTATAAGTGCAATTGGATAGGAATTATTTGGTTTGATAAAATACAAATATGTGACTTATCAAGTAAAATATGGCAAAAAATCGAAAAGGTGTGAGCTTGTTACGAAAGAGATACCTATTTCAAAAATTATTGTCAAATTTATGGAGAAAATTGTTTATGAGTATGTAAGGCACACACATAGAGATAAATGGTTGGATGAACATTTCAAGATAAGAAAAGACACATTCCCACTTGATTTTATTGTTTTTAGTGGTTGAATTTTCTAAAAATTACACATTCAAACCACAAATAGAAGTTCAATCATAGTATTACAACTCAACATAAATTGCCATATTCATGCATATAACATTCATGCATGCACCTAATAGTATATATAAAGATCAAAAAGTATTAAGGGAGTAAAATTTATATATCATTGATGATCGATCACATTGTATAAAGTATGTGCAAGGTTGTTTTGAGAAGTTCTATGGACAGTTGACTTGGAGGAACATTATTTTCAAACAACATTACATTTTGTCAGATTGCACATCATAATTCAAGAATGCACAGGATGTTTTATTGGTTGAAAAGGATCACATTACCACTAGTTTATAACATATTTGGAGTTTCACTGAGGTTATCCATGGAAAAGAGGAGCATGATATTGCTAGTGCATGTGTAAAAAGAGTCATTGCAAGGGAGGAGTTAAAATATGACAATGTTGTTAATTAAATTGATGCAAAAATGGTGGTTGACTTGCATAATGAGAACATATGCCATGGTGCTCAAGAAAATTATACTATTCATAGACATTTTTGGTTAATAGAAGAAAAATACTTGGCAAACTATGAGGATTGTATGACTCTAATTGGTTCAAGTGAGCTTAACTCATTTTGTAGCTCAAATGTAGGTTCTTAGAATATTCATATGTGATAATTGCCATGATTTTATTTTGCATGCATGGAATTTGTTTGGAATGAGTGTGAGTCACAAGAGTGGGTGGATGACTAGAGATCCAAATCTCTAACTCCAATCAACACATATTAGGTTCCACTAGCATTATAACTTATAGACATGACATTGTCACATGAATTTGACCATATATCCGATCTAGTATATCCAAGTAAAAGATTAATCTTTATGTACTATTTATTCTCATAATATATCTTCATAATGTCATTAAAAATTGTTTTTTATGATGCAAGCCATGTTTTTGTAGTTATTGTAGATGAGGACAATGAAGAGGGAATAATTTACTACTTATGTTGGTGTGTAGATGGAAATAAAATATTGAATTTGCTTCCCCAATTGTAGATAGAGAAAACAATGATTATCCCAATAAATTTATGGTAGTCACTAGAACTTGGATTCGATGATATCCTATAAAAAAATTCAAATGTATGGCTGTTTGAACTCTTTGAAACTCACACGAAGTTTCTACACTATTAAAATTTGGTTCTTGTAATGAATATTCAATTTGTAAAAATATAATGGGAGGCTAATAAACAAGAATCTAAAGAAAGTTCACAAGTCAGACCATGAATTTATTCTTGATATTATCAAGATTAGAGCAGATCCAAGTGGTTCATTGGATTCAAATGCATAGGTATTTTGAATTGTAAAATGTAGATGTAATCAATTTTTTTGTAGGTTAGTGGTGCAAAATTAGCTTTCACCTTCACGTGGTTGGCACTTTTAGTAAATAATTTCATATTATTGAAGATAAGAGAAGCTTACTAAAAGTTCTTGGTGTTTTTGTGCTCTTGAACAATTGCTCATGACAAGTTTATTTCTACTTGTAGCCTTCCAAACACATTTGTTGTCAGTATTTTTGTGCTCTAGAACAATAGTGAAAATTTACTTGTAGGTGGAAGTGGGTGTCATGGTCATTAGATCACATGTAATTTTCTGATATAGATGTTCTTGAATAGGTGGATTTTTACTTGTCGATCCCAGAGGCAAAGTTGCTAGTTAGAGGTCAACAAGTTGTCTCTTCACTACCAAAAAGTTACATTTTAGGACCCTTTACTACAACTTCTACCATAGATTACTTTTAGAGTTGATTCAGACTAGATTCAAGATGAAATTAGAAGACTTTACAATACACATGAGGGATCTTATGATTCATCTATATGACTTACAATTTTGGTTTTATGCATGCTTGAAGTTAGGCTAAAAATCAACATCTTTCTTATATTAGGAAGGGCATTCTTAAGCCCAAAATGGGTGGTGGGTTTATCATCTAGGCCATATGGGAGGCTAATAACCTAGTATTGGACATTATCCACCCCTCTATATGTATTAGAAGTTCTATTTTTTAGCTAACAAGCACCAAAAATTGAGTTCTTGGACTGTAGCTTCAACTTTGACAACATTTATTATCAATGTTTTTGTGCCCCAGAACATCAATGAAAATGTATCTATGGGTGGAATTGGGTGTCATGATCATTGGAAAACATGTAATTTTCCTATTTATATGTGTTTGAAGTGATGTATTTTCAATTTCCATTCCTAGAGGTAAAGTTTCTAGTTGGAGGTCAACAAGTTGTCTCTTCACTGCCAAAAAACTGCATTTTAGGGCCCTTTACTGTAACTTCTACCATGGATTTATATTAGAGGTGATTTACACTAGATTCAAATTGAAATTATAGGGATTTATCAAGATATTATGGTTCTTCTATATGACTTACATTTTTGGTTTTATGCATGCCTGAAGTTATGCTAAAAATTAGCATCTTTCTTGTATTGAGAAGGGCATTCTTGAACCCAAAATAGGTGGTGGGTTTATCGACCGGGATATATGGGAGGCAAATAACCTGGTATTAGATGTTATCCACCCCTTTGGACATCTTGGAAGTGATATTTTTTAGATAACAAGCACCAAAAATTGAGTTCTCAAATTGTAGCTTCAACTTTGACAACATTTGTTGTCAGTGTTTTTGTGCATGGTAGTAAGTCTGTGATGGCATGAAGATAAATAAGAAAGATAATTTGGAGTAGATTATCCCTTGAATAATGTGTAATAACTCTGAGTTAAGTGTAAATGATGGTAGATGATGGAAAATCTTACATTTTTGCACACAGACAGGTTATGATAGATAGGTCTGTGAACCTATGCTTGGACAATGATCAAGAATCTTACAAGAAGAGCCTAATAAAATAAATAGTGTGGAGTGTTTAATTATATGAAATTATAGCCTATTATAGGATTAAACCATTGTTTTAAATCCTAAGGTAACAATGTCAACTTTTAGATACTGTACAGGAAACACTATGATAGTAAACGTGTCATTCCATGAATAAAAGGAATTAAGACTTGATAAAGGGAATTTAAGAGTATTAAAAGGTATATTGAGAGTGATCCCAAATAAATGAGGAATTTTTTATCTTAAATACTAATGAAAATTGAATACACAACAATTTAGTATCACCCTTTCTATACACAGTCCATTTTGGCCCATAATCAATTAAGAAATTGATGTTTTAAGCCTAAAATGGATCAAGGAAGGTTTCTAGCCTATTGTATGAGGTAGAGGACATTATGATAGAAATTTTGGTGAGGATTTGAGACTTTGAAACATTGTATCATTTAAGATATAGAATTTAAAGTGCTCAAAGGGTCTGTACATGGCCTAAAAACCCTAGAACTAGGGTTTAGGAGAATTTGAGACATGTAGCCATCAGAATGGGTCCAAATTTTGTAATATTTCATAATTATATGTGTTATAATTGATGAAAGTGATTTGGGAATGATAATATATGGATAGTTATAATTGTGAGGACTATAGGGTTAGAATAGGCCTAGTTTGGGGGTTTCTATCAAAGCAAGTGATAACTAGGAGAAGAGTAAAGTGTTGTAACTTTGTGAGGAGTTGAAGGGTGATATAGGCTGCCCTAAAGTGTTCTTAAATCTTCAAGAAAGGACACAAGTTAATCAAACAAAGGGAATAATAGTGAAAACAAAACTTAGATAGAGTATTATGACTTTGAGGTGTAGTAAGAATAGAATAGAGTGTTTGGTCACTTGAGAAGGGTTTTGAAAAGTGTGTCATGATCACTTAAGACCATAAATGTAATGAATTTTATTCTTAGTAGCTTAAACCAAGGAATGGTCCTAGAGACCTAATGGGTTACATAGTGCGAAGGATAGTGAACACCCAAGGAGAAGTATTCAAAGGTGAATTAGGTTTGGACACTTGAAAGAGGTTTAGGAAGGCATGTTTTGACCATTTAATTCCATTCAAGCATTGTGATTGTACTCTTGGAACCTAAGGGGTTGTGCCTAGTCAAAACGAGTGAGGAGACTACAAGCAAGTTTGTCAATAAACTAATGTAAGGAGGAAAATAAAGATTGAAAATTATAATTAAGTATTATAAAACCATTAGGAAAATTGTCTCTAAATATTCAATAAATAGGTACATGTGTCAAGTGACTAGTAAGCCCAAGAATTAAAGAGCAATTTTGAATTAGTAAGGGAATATTGAAGATCAATTCATCAAGTACATTGGCACTAGTTGGAATGATGAGTTTTAGAATTATCCTCAATTATCTACATCAAAAACCAAAGCAAAAGAGGATGATGAGTCATTTGTGAAATTTGACCAATTAGACATGTGTCATTAGATTTTGCCAAAATTGGCCTACAGGATAAAATATGCTAGATCTAATCATGAAAAAGTTGGTGGAGAAGATCATTATGACCTAATATACCCATTAAATATATTTTTTTGGTTTTTTGACAATGGTAAAAATTCACTATTTTAGTATAGTAAACCCTATGTCAAATCATGATCAACATTGGAGCCTATCTTGGAGAAATTGGTCAGTTTAGGGCATCTATTGGTTGAGTCAAAGAATGAAATTTAGTAAAAATGGTCTCTATGACCTAAAAAAAATACAATGACATCATAAATATCCTATAAAGATTTAAAGTGCCCACTATTTTGACATAGTCCTCTTGTAGTCAAGAAGGCAACCATTGGAGAAGTCTAGGCCTGTAAAGAGTTTTGTCAGTTGTGGATGTCAGGAAGTAGTTTAGGCCTTGAAGAGGTATTAAAACCATATAATATGATTTTATTAACCTATATTTTCCTATATAAGTGATAAAATTTATGGGTTTCATGAATTTTTTTGAAGAAAGACAAGGTTTGCATGAAGGAAGCATGAAGGTAGCTTAAGGTATGATTTGTATTCATGACATAATATACCAATAAATAATCTTGATAAGGTCATATTATAGGTGGAAGTGTTCTTTGTTTTGTCACAATCCCCTCCATGTCTCATAATGGTCACTATTCATGTAGGCATACTTTTAGGAGTTTTAAGCTGTGTTTGAGGGGTCCAATATTAGAGAAGTATTTGATAAGTATTTTAATATGGTTTTAAACCTATTAGACACATTTAAATGGTGTTCACACTCTAAATTTCATGCAATCCCCACAAGCATGCTCAAATACCCATAGCCAGTCTCAAAGGCATAAAGGCAAAGTTGGTTTTTTAATCATTAGAAAGTTATGAGATGTTTTAGATGTCATGAGTATGTTTTAAATAAAATAAGATCATTGGGAAGGTCAAATTATTCCTTTGGAGAGTATGTACAGGGCATGGGAAACCCTAGATTAGTAAGCTTTAGGCATTTTTGAGAGATTTAACCATGGGAATTTAATGAAACTTTGTAATATTTCTCCCCTATACATGTACAAGGTGAATCAAAAGGTTCTAACCTGATATTTTATGGTTTTTTATGGATTTGAGGACTGAGGGTCCAGAATAGGGCTAATTAGGCCTAAATGAGGGTAGGCTAATAAAGGAAGTGATAGTTAGAGGTGGAGTTGGGCCATGAAATTTGACATAGACATGGAAAAGGATAAAGTGTACCTATAAATTCCCTTATAATCTCTTTATAAATAATAAATTTTCCATTAAAGGTAAAATATAGTAAAAAAAGGCTACAAGCCTTGAGAGAGCATTGTGTCCACAAGGTATGGAATGAGAGTATGCTATCATTTGAGTACTTGAAGGGGTTTATACCAGGTATGTTATGATCATATAAGACCATATGTGATAATAGGTTGAGCTATTGAAACATAGACCAATATTTGGTCCTTGAGACCGAAAGAAGGTGCATAGGAAGAAACTAGAAAGAGATTGAGAAGAAGTTTGTGAATGAGACAGGAATGGAATGAGGTAAAGGATGTATAGATAGAGGTAAATGACATCAAGGAGGTTCTACTAAAAGTAAAAGGAATAAGTAATAGGCGTAAAAAGATAAATTAATCCCAACAAAGTCAAAATAGGAGCTAGCTTGTGAAATAAGATTCAAATCAAACCATAGCAAGTGAATGTGATCAGTTGGGTTTAGAATCAACTAATGATTTTTTTGTAGACTTCTCTTCCATACCTCTACATCAACATACAAACATAGTTCAAATGCAATCACTGATATTATTTATTTCTTATGAGGGTCTGATTTGTAATGTTATCCTAATAAGTTATTCTCAATCTTATAACATTTATAATCCTTAAGAATACTTCAAAACTAGTCATTCGTAACACTTTAAACACAAGTGGTTCAAAAAATATTTACTTCATTAGTTTTCTTAAATATTTATCTAAAAAATAAGAATGCCATGTATAAATGCCATATATAGGCATATAATTTCAATAATATGTGCATTATCATATAGGCATATAAAAAATTACATCATTTCTAACAACATAGTATCTAATGTTAGATGAATATATCATATATGCATGTAAAATGCTAAAAATGCATGCATTGCCATATAGGCATACAAAAAAGTACATCATATACAACATCCTAATCATCAAATAGTCTCCCTCTCTTTACCTTCTTTGAATACGACTCTCCTTGAAATTCCCTAATTATAGAAGGAGATATCCCAAATGCATTGGATTGCTCCAAGGTTTGACTATGGGTACTACGTTCATAGCTTGCTTGTAGCTGAACCTATTCAAATATAAAAAATATTATAAAATTAACAAGTATACATGAAACCAAGTTAAGAAACTCATGTTTTAAACTTTACTAAAAAAAATCATTTAAACATGCACTTACTGTAATCTCATGGTCCTCTTCAATTTGTTGTTGATGCTTGACTGGGTCAGTGCCAACATCAACTACATGAATAGGCATGTCAAATGATGAAGAAACATGATGAGCTACCATAGTAGTCATCTAAGTCAGACTATCAAATGTCATATGATAACCCTATATACACAATACATTCATGCATATAAGTTATATTTGCCAAAGTATATAGTAAAATTATTAAAACAAAAGTACTAAATTATAATTCAAAATTACAAGTGAATATACATACCTCGATGAGTACCTATGTAGATGACATTACAATGACAATGCCTGAGTCTATCTTGACTCGTAATGATGGAGGAGTGTCCACCCTAGTCATCAACTGAAAAAATAACCTAATAATTAATAACTTGGGCAATTCATTGATTAAAAAAGTTGCTAACAAACTTAGTCTTGCATAAGATATGAAAAAATCTAATGAGGTCAAGGGAAGCATGGATGTGATAAGTGGATATGTGTAACATGTGACTTGGAACACCACACTAAAGGCAAGAAATGTTAGTTTCATGAGGATAATGACAAGATAATGAGGGATTATTTTTGAGTGAATTTTGTGAAATTGAGTCATTAAATGCAAGTTAGGTGTTGAAACATCCTTGATATGTCCTATATACACTAGTTTAGATGCTAGTATAGCTTTGTTGAGGAGTATTTTAGATTTTGACCTGATTTATTCATAATTAGGCCCAATTGTCTTAAGGTAATGGCTTGGTATAGTTGAGGATAGTCCTATGAGTATTAGTGTGATCAAAAATCCCTTAGAAATAGTCATTATGATAAGACAAGTAACCTGTATAGGTGTTTGTTGAGAAGTTTGTAAACTAAGTTTTAATCAGTTTAAGATACCTAGAGTGATAGGTTACTTTTATGGGGGACATCTATACTTGAGCCTTTTAAGAGTGTCTAGAACCTTATACAATAGGTCTTCTCAAAATCTAAAGAAACATATAGAAAATATAATTGAATATTGTAGAGATAAGAGTGAGTGGACAGTCTTCTTTACAAGTGCATGATTTTGGTTTCCCTATAGGTGACATTAGGTTGACTATCTAATTGCCCATAATTTTTGTAAGGGAAGGTATATATGTATACAATTTAGGTAGGTTTAGGTCAACAAAGGGTGATATAATCTTGTCAACACTCAATATTCATTTTAAGGGGACTTTCCTGATGAAAGGTGTTATAGTCTTATAAAGTTGACATGTCACTCGAGTGATGAAAGTTCATGTATATAGATAGGACCTCTCCCCTAACTAGATATAGTAGGTATTTGGTCCCCCTAAGTAGGTGGTGGTAATAAATTAGTCAACCCCATGTATCCATATGGGGTTGAGGTCCCCAATTTATATATGGTCGCAAGGCCTATGCCATATACATATACGCTATAGTTTATAGTCGATGCTCTCCAACAAACCAATGGAATTGACTAGGTATAATGGGATCAAGAGGCTATGCTATCTAAATTTGTAACTCCATAGATAGAGATAAAATTATTATGCTCGGATGGAATCAAGATGGGAATTGAATTGCTAGCTATGATCATTTTGGATATCAATCATAGAGATTGAACCTCTATATGTGATTAGGATAATAAGGAATCAAGTGCCTAACTATGAGGCTAGTATTTAAAATAGAGGAGTGGTGTGCTTATTGATTAAGACATGCTATGCTCGATTGGGAAATTGATAGAAATATATTGTGCCAAACAACTTTTATCAAATGAATTATATATATATATATATATATATATATATATATATATTTGTACATCCAATCCTATTGATTGGAATTGACTTGCTATGGGAACTACATATAATGCAATATAAGTAAAATGTTCAACTCATTATTTTGGTTATTGAAAAAAATTTGAGATGGAGGATAAGTTTCTAACAAGTTATGCCAATCCATGTTTATACACTAAATAATAAAAAGTCCAGCAAAATTATATTAGGTTATTTATATTTTCTTACAAAAAATCTACTAATGATGTAATTAAGGTGTATGAATGTACATCTAGAGTATAAAACATTCACTTGAAAATTTACCTCTGTAAATGTATATGGTGTCGTACTGACACAGATAGATGTAGTAGGGGTTGGCTCACTACCTAGTTCTGATGTCGAAGACAATCTCTCCTCTTGGAACACAAAAAATACATACATGTTATTCAATTTACATGTGTAAATTAATTTTTACCTTTTTAATTTGTAAATATAACTTAAAAATTTAACATTAAATTTATATAAAAGATACCTGCATGTGTGTAGAGACTCCCAACGTATCCAAACCAAATGTGTGTGACAACAACTCATTAGTCAAGACCATATCCTCTAAGCCCCTTGAACTGCCACCATCATCATCTGAAGGTCCAACGCATATAACACTATAACATCGACATGGATGGGGTTGACTATGGCCACTAACTAGAGTATCTCGAGCATCTATATCTAAAAGTATACTCATATGATGAATGAGTGTATTAGTAAGTGCACTAAGAGCATGCAAAATGTGTATCTCCACAACCTATATCACCATAGAGCGAATCTCTAGATGAAGTGGATTTTGGGTAGGGATGCTTGTAGGCTGAGTAGGTGCATGATATGTACCTAGTCAATCCTACATGAAGCCTTTTTTTGGGCCTGAAACTCACCATAGTCAAATTAGTTTTGAATTTGATTAAGGACATAATCATAATAGAGTTTCCTCAGAAAATACAAAGGGATCTCATGGTTATTACAAGGGGATAGTTAAATACCATCCACCATTGATCTCAAAAATTAGCTTTAATCAAATCATTTTGGCATCGATGGATTGATAAATGTTTGGTCATTATGGGAAATAGAGCATTGGTGGTTGGGTCAATAAAAAAGGTACAAATTTCATCTTTTGTTATGTGTGTAGAGACTCCCAATGTATCCAAACCAAATGTGTGTGCTAACAACTCATTAGTCAAGACCATATCCTCTAAGCCCCTTGAACTGCCACCATCATCATCTGAAGGTCCAGTGCATATAACACTATAACATCGACATGGATGGGGTTGACTATGGCCACTAACTAGAGTATCTCGAGCATCTATATCTGAAAGTATACTCGTATGATGAATGAGTGTATCAATAAGTGCACTAAGAGCATGCAAAGTGTGTATCTCCACAACCTATATCACCATAGAGCGAATCTCTAGATGAAGTGGATTTTGGGTAGGAATGCTTGTAGGATGAGTAGGTGCATGATATGTACCTAGTCAATCCTACACGAAGCCTTTCTTTTGGGCCTAAAACTCACCATAATAAAATTAGTTTGGAATTTGATTAAAGACAAACTCATAATAGAGTTTCCTCAAAAAATACAAAGGGACCTCATGGTTATTACAAGGGGATAGTTAAATACCATCCACCATTGATCTCAAAAATTAGATTTAATCAAATCATTTTGGAATCAATGGATTGATAAATGTTTGGTCATTTTGGGAAATAGAGCATTGGTGGTTGGGTCAATAAAAAAGGTACAAATTTCATCTTTTGTTATATTTTTATTCTTCACCTTAGATGCTAATAATTTATTAGCATATTAAGCCCTACAATTATTCCTATATAACCTTTATCTATCGATTTGACTCATTATCAAGTCAACTTGACCTAATACTAACTCTAGGGTATTGGGAAAATAGGTGTGGTTGGTATTCATAAAAGTTGGATCCCTCATTCTCCTAATTATCTGCTTAATTTCAATTTTGTTCACTTTGTGAGAAACTGTATTTTGTTGACTACCTGGAGGATCTAGTGGAACTATAGGAGGGTTAGGAAGAGGGTTAGGTAGAGGGTTAAGAGAGTTGGGTAGAGGGTTAGGCAGAGGATTAGGTGAAGGGTTAGGTAGAGCATGCTGACCTATTAGATAAAAATTAAAAATCCAACTATGTAATTTACATTCACAAAAAAATCAAATAAATTGATTGAATCTTTAAAAAACCTACCTCTTCTTTATGGTGGCATCATCAATCTCAAAATACAAGCCAGAAGGAAGATTTGCAAGCCAAAATGTGAGTTGGAAGGCAAAAATAATATTTTCAAGCCAAAACATGATCGTAAAGTACCAAAATATGAATGGGAAGGAGGAAAAAATGAGGGGAGTTGAGGGTTTTTTTGTTTTATAATTTTAAAAATACGTATTAATTATATTTAATTATAGGAAAACATATGTGTTCCTATAACATGTACATGTTATTTTAATTAAACATAATGCATATGTGTTATTATTATAACATGTACACATTATGGCTCTGGTATCCCAAGATATAATGCGTACACATTATAACAATAACACATACATGTTATGTTATAATGTGTACGCATAGTGGGTCATGTCTACGAATTTACCCCCAACTTCGTGCACATACCTAGTGATACTAGTAAAGTATTATGCCCATAAACTAAAGTGCATTTATGGATATGTGTGGCCAACTTGTGGCTTACATACATTTCATATTATCTTATTGTATTTCTATATGTTCTTAGTATGGTCAACCTATAGAATAACCATGGATGAGTAACATATATATAAGATGTAATGATTAGTATTGTATCATCATATTACAAATTCTAGTCTTAATACATAATTATGAAGGTTTCCCTCTTGAGGTGGTTTAGTTATAATTATCAAGTATTTTTCTCTTTTGTCAATTTTTGTTGTGGATCTGATTGTTCTACTCTTAATCATGTGAAATATTATTCCATTATTTCATGCTAGCTTAAACTTACTTTCAAGTAGTTTATGGATTGTAATTTTTTTGTTCCAAAAGGTGATTTTTGGCATGATGTAGGTTTTTAAATCCTTTAATTTTTTCACATAGTATAATTCATTTATGCTAACTATGGTTTTCATCTCCATTTAGCATTAAGGGGGAGTGTTAGAGCATTTAATGTTTAAGTGGTGATTATTTAACCCTTAGCTTATATTAGTAATTTATTAAATAATAAAATATTATTTATTAACATGAGTTGAAAACCTCATGTTAATAAATGAAAATATTATATTTAATTAATAAATTACCAATGGTTTATTAAATATATTTTTAGGATGGCTGGATCCGTTATTCACAACATTCACCTCCCTTCAAATTTTACTATAAAATAGGGTTTACCTCTATTAGTTATTCATTCGAAATGAACTTCGATGAATTATGAAAACACTAATATTTGTGTGTGGAAAATAGTTACAAAGGTTTTTTAAAAAAAAATTGTTGTAGAGGAGAAGTGAGAAGAGAAGGATTGATTGGGGTTTTATGTTTCTCAATTATATGAATATCAACTATTGTGGTTTTTTACTTTTCGAGGTTTTCCCACTAAATCTTTGTGTCAACATTGATATATGGCTTTGGTCATTATTTACACTTCTAGATATTATGTGTATGTTAATTGAATATTATAGATTTATTTAATTTCTTTCATATTACACCAGGTTTTTAGTGGAGAGATACCTATGAGCATCCATGAGATGAAATCACATGATAGTATTTTCTTTTTGAATATTCCAAAAATACCTAATTTGTGTCATGATTCAAATACACATTTGTGTCATCATTTTATACATTGGTACCATTTTTATACCTAGGCTTCAGATTGAGACATACATGAGGTGCATATGCCATGAAAAAGAGCACCTAAATTAAAAAATCAAATCAAATTTTAGATTTCAAATACTTCTATGGACTTTAGCATATACCACGATGGACTTTTATAGACTGTTAATGAGTCAATCTACTATAGTAGTTGGTTCACTTTTGGAAAGGTTGAAGTGATTACATCATTCAATATTACCAAGTTTATATGATGGAGTGATTAAATCATACACCCTCACTAGATTTATGGTGTGAATTGACTTGGATCCTCATGCTCACCAAGTTATAATTATGATTAGGTCGCATGGTTGAGTTAATCTCAGGGTGGCAACTCACCTATTTTTCCAAGGTTAGGGCAAGTTGTTCTCCAATTTTTTTATATATGAACTTGCAAGTTTTGGATTTTTCCTAATATAAATTTTAAAACTTCATAATGAAACATATTTTCAAATCAAATTGTCAAAAGGAAATATGGTTTCATCAATACACGTGTACTCTTAACCTAACTTTCTTTACTTTCAAGCATTTCAAATTATTTTAATTCCATATTATATGAAATAATTATATACTATAACATGCTCTTGATTTGAGGCTATTCACTAAAAAATCACTCAAGTGGTACTCACCCAAAGACAAGGTGTGTTATACACACACTAACAAATCACTCAAGTGGTACTCACCCAAAGACAAGGTATGTTATACACACCTAGGTATGCATATATTTTCCTTTAAACTAACAATTTAATTACTAGATTAAATGGGGGGAATATATACACTAAATATGAATTATTTAACACCTCAGTCTTATATACTCGACAAGTACTTATCATGGCTATACCCTTTAGTTCCTAGACCTTCTTACTATTGAAAGGCTCACATCCCCTATATCTTCTGTATAGTTCTTATCTCTTGGTATGATCATATGTTATCATGATTACTAGGCCTTATATACTACTAAAAATGTTATAAACTTGCTTATTATCATCCTCTACAAGTTTTGGACCTTTACCTATTTTTCATCTTCTTGGATACTTACATCCCAACCAAATGTCTACATTGATGCTAATGTCTTGTGCCAAATGAAGGATCTATTGCCCTAAAGTCATCAAATTTATAATTTTAATGTATCATTATGGTTGACCTAAGTGATTTAATGTTACATATTTTGAAAATAGATTGGTATATATACATGATCAACCCTTATTTATACCTCACCTAGCATAGACCTAGAAAATCACAAGGTAACTTATTAAAATCATTCAATCAAGCATTCAAGTGAGAAAGGCTTTCCTATTCTTTCCTATTTAAATATTAGTCATAGGGAAAACCTATATAAAAATTTTAAGTACTAAAAGGACATTCTGTGAGCCATATTTTACAAGTTATAAGATTGGTCATTCTATGTACTTACTTATCACACATTGCATCTTTATGCATAAACAATCTAACACATAAGGAATAAGTACATAAGTTTGAGGCCCTCTTTAGTGTACTAGTTATGTAGGTAGTGCCCATTGATAGAGGGTTCCTTAAGGAATATTGACACCCTGTGTCCACTAACCCATTTTCCTCACAATCACTTAAAGTGTGAAGAAGCTAGGGTTTAATAATTTAACAAAGAGGGATAGTCTGTGTGAAAAATATGAACACACTAGAGTAAAGACAATAAAAATCATAGAAGGCTCTAGGTGGTTGCATCTAGATATGGTTCACTTGCATCCCAGTTAGATAGTAGCATCGATGTAAATATCTAGATATGACACAATCATCAGAGGCCACATAGTACAAATTTATAAAATATGACCAATTTTATAGAATCTAGATATAGTCTACTTCTAGCTTATTCCATATTAGATCTACATGCACACAATATAACCAAATAAGTACTCTTATTTATAATTCATTAAGATATCAATAAATAGTTATAATTTTTATTTTTTTAATCATATATCAACATTTTAATTTAGGATATTGTTTATATGTGTTTGCAATTAATTGGCCTATTATAGATATATTTATCACCCTTATGATTAATCATTTATATATTATTAACCCTATACTATATTGACCCATCTCAATTTAGGGTTAAACATTTATAACATACAATATTGTTCTCTCATCAAATTGAAGAGAAGTATACAAAAGGGTTATGTTTTGGTTTTGATATCAAATGGATAAAAGAACATGAATGTGCCTAAAATAAGTTTTTCTACATTGAGGGAGACAATGAATATGAATAATATGATGAGGCCACATGTGAGGGTATAAAATAACTAAAGGAGGAATCTAAAGATTCTCACCCTACTATCTCATGTCATGCACTTTTAAGTATTATTACCCCTCAAACTCTTAAGGTGGTGGGATTTCTCAAGAAACATAAGGTGATGGTGTTGATTGACTCAAAAAGTACACATAGTTTCATCAACAATAAGTTATATACTCATTTGAACTATTTTATTTATCTAGCTCCATAATTTCAAGTTATGATAGCAGATGGTGGCATAGTCAGCTATTCTAGAAAATGACATAGTATTAATATTTCCATGGGGGATAACCTATTTAATTATTTTATGTTTGTTATTCCCATGGGTGGGGCTAACACTATTTTGGGTTTACAATGGCTCACAACTATGGGAAAAATAGAGATGAATCTATAGGAATTGTTCATCCACTTTCATTTTGAAGATATAAAATTTGGACTATGGGAAAAGTATCTCCAATTGGTTAGTTCACATCAAATGTTGAAGAATTTTAAAAAGGGCTGAAGTATTTGTAGCATTATTGTTTTCTAATGAATTTTAGCCAAAAAATGTGTCTACACGTCTTGATTTAAAAATGATTCTTGATGGCCACCCAATAATTTTTAGCACAATGTCAAAAGAACTAATATGAATCAGAGAACATGATCATGCCATATGATTGATTCTAGGTAGAACACCATAAAACATCAAACCATATGGGTATTTATATGCCTAGAGAAATAAAATTGAAAATATGATACATGAGATGTTGGAGGTAGGTATTATTCGACATAGTCAAAGTGAATATTCATCTCTAGTGGTTATGGTGTAGAGGAAGGATGACACTTGGAGGATGTGCTCTAACTAAAAAAAAGTAAATAAATACACCATTAAAGATAAGTTCCATATTCTAATAATTGATGATTTTTTAGATGAATTGCATGGTGTTGTTTATTTTATCAAACTAGATCTTTATTCTGGGTACCATCAAATTCAGATCAGAGATGAGGATATCCTTAAAACAACTTTAAAAAAATATGAAGGCCATTATGATTTTATGGTCATTCCTTTTGGTCTAAAAAATGCACCCTTTACATTTCAAAGTTTGATGAATACTATTTTAGGCCTTTTTTAAGGAAGTTTATGTTGGTGTTTTTTGATGACATCCTAATCTACATCAAAACTTGGAAAAAAAGTTGAAGCATGTGAAATAGGTATTGTTAGTTCTAGAATAACATCAAATTTGTTCTAACCCTTCTAAATGTGATTTTGGATTTCATGATATGGAGTACTTAGGTCATATTATTTCATAATAAGGATTCAAATGCAACCCTAATAATATCAAAGATATGATGGAGTGCCAAGTGTCAAAGGTTCTCATGAACCTACACTAATTTTTGGGGCTAACAAATTACTATAATAGTTTTGTAAAAAATTATGGTTAAATATTATCTCCATTCACAACCTTGTTGAATAAATATTCCTTTTAGTGGACTAAACCATCTATCAAGGCATTTGAGAATCTAAAAGAGGTTATGTACACTAGTCTAGTTTTGGTGAACCCTATTTTTTTCCAAAATGTTTGCTGTTGAATGTGACACATCAATATATGACATGGGGGTGGTCTTCATGCAAGAAGGAATACTGATTGAATTTAATATATTTCAACTCAAGGTAAAAAAACAAGCTCAATCCAATGTATGAAAGAGATGATGGTTATTCCTCATGTAGTAAAACAATGGATAACTTATCTGATGGGTAGACACTTTCAGTTAAAGATTGATCATGATAGTCAAAAATACTTTTTGGAACAATGATTATCATTATAAGAACAACAAAAATGGGTGGTTAAAATGTTGGGATATGACTTTAAAATAGACTATAATAAAGGAAAAGATAATGTGGTAGTAAATGCACTTTCCAAGAGGGATGAATCAATTGAGGCATTGTTATGTGCAATGATCATTTAGAAATTGAATTAGTTTGAAGAAGCAAGATCAGAATGGGATAATGACAAGGATACATAGAACCTTATTTATAATATTTAGCATGGTTTGGGTGTTTCTAAAATTTTTGAGTGGAAATGGAACACATTATGGTATAAAGATAGACATACCTATGTAAGGATTTTGTCCTCAAACACAAGCTCATTCAGGAGCTTCATGTATCTCCAATAGGGGGCACTCAAAATTTTTGAATACATATTATCAAATAAAACAAGATTTATTTTAGGAAGGAATCAGGAGGTATATATAATTCTTTTGGCAAAATGCATGGTTTGTTAGTAGAACAAAGGAAAAGAAATCAAGACACTAGGTCTTCTACAACCATTATCCATATATAATTAGAAGTGGGAGAAGGTTTTCATGGATTTCATTACAAGATTATTAAGGTTTGAAGGTAAAAATTTCATCATAGTAGTTGTGGATAGGATCAAAAAATATGATCATTTTTGTTCATTATCACAACTATTTGTATCTAGTACAATAATCGTTGCTTTTCTCAATACAATTTAAAAGCTACATGGTACTCCCAAAATTATTATAAGTGATCATTATCCTATCTTCACTAGTAAATTTTGGACTAAGTTATTTGCATGTTTGGGGATTTATTTTGGGCTCATATATCATCATATCATCCTCAATCTAATGGGAAAACAAAGGTTTCCAACAAATGCCTAGAAGGGTATATCCATTTTTTTTTATTAGATAAATAAGAATGTTGGGTCCATTGGATGCCACTAAAAAAATAGTGGTACAACACTTATTGTCATACCAATTATAAATTGTATCCCTTTGTATAAATTTATGAATATCATCCCCCATCCATCACTTCATATTTTAAGGTGAAAACCAAAGTTCAAGTTATTAAGGAACACATTCAACATCAACATGAGGTACTAACTAGTTTAAGGGAGAATTTAACAATGACACAAAATAAAATGAAGTATCAAGTTGATCAACACCATAGTTAGACATTTTTTGATATCAGTGATTGGGTCTTTGTGTGCTTGAATCTATATAAGCAAGCATATTTAAAGTAACAAAAAAAATATAATAAAATTTCTCCTAAGTATTTTGGCCCTTATCATATTACAAAAAATTATTAGTGTGGCATATAGGCTGGAGCTACCCCAATCCACTTGCATGAAACCTATATTTGGTCTATATTGTCTGAATGTCATTAGATAGAGAGTTTCTATGAAAATAGAGTTACCCAAACTAGATGAATAAGGTAGAGTTACTCTGGAACTTGAGGAGATCCTTCACATATGCATAAAAATGCTATAAACAAAATAACTTAAGAAGTATCTGATCAAGTGGAAGAGTCTGAATCATGAAGATGCAACATGAGAGGATAAAGCTTTCCTATAAAAAACATCCAAAGTTAATTCAACATTGAGAGAAATGTTGTTTTGAAGGGAAGTGGCATGCTACACCCTCAACCTATAGTGCATATATAAATATGTGTGGCTAACTTGTGGATTACATATCTTTCATATTATATTATTGAATTTATCTATGTTTTTAGTATGGTTGTCCTATGGAATAACTATGCCTAAGTAAAGTATATATAGGAGGTATTGGTTAGTCTTTTATCATCTTATTATGAATTTTTGTCTTATTGCATTATTGTGAAGGTTTCCCCCTCAAAGTGGCTTAGTCAAAATTATCAAGTATTATGCTCTTTTATCAAATTTTTGTTGTGGATCTAATTATTTTTCTCTTAATTATGTATATATTATTTTGTTATTATGAAACATACATGTAATTTCATTAGATAGATCCCTTGAGAATCATTGATACTCACAAACTTAGTTTGCGAAGTAGAGATGTCTCTTAGTGTAAGGTTCAATGTGATCGATATTATTAAGAGAATGCTATTAGGAATATTTTGAATAAATCTCTAATTATTTTACTTATCTATTTAGATGAATTTTATATTTTATTATATCCATCATGATGATGTCTTTTCCTAGAGGGGGAGGATGTCACACCCTATTTTTTCTAATAATATACTTATTTATTTTGTGTTGATGTGGTGTACCACATGGACTTATTTAGTTAGAACCTTAAATGGTTTAAGAAACTCCTCGTATAACTATTTTTCTATTTTGAGTAAAATTAATGTTTAGTTATATGTAATTTATTATATTGTTTTGTTTTAGACTAACATCAAATATAAATGTTTTTGAAATTGATACATTTTAATGTCAATTTTTATATTGATTGAATGTTAGATGGCATGCTTATGACAATTAATTGCATAGCTTCATTAATATGTATCAAACAAATGTAACGTTCATGAGAAGTGAATTTTAAACTACTATTTTGATTTTGATTGCATCAAATAGTAATGACATGATAGTATAATGTTCAACATTAAATGGATTATTTTTATATTTTATAAATGTATTTGATGTATATATTGGAATGATTTAATTATAATCCATTTAACCATTTAACAATATTTTCTATGTGTGTGGTAACAACACAAGTTTATTTCCCTACAAAAAGGGAGGGTACCATCGACGAGAGATGGATATATATGATATTAAAAGACAAGAAAATGAATGTGTCATATGCATATTTAAAAATTATTAAAAATGAACTATGTGTACCTTTAGGGATGGGTAGACAATTCAATTGAGTTTTTGCCTTTTTTAGTCACGTATTATATACATTAGTGTTGTTAAATGATAAGGATAAAGTGTCACACACTACTAACCTTCTCATTCTCACCTTGTCAACCCTATCAAGAAAATGAGATAAAATATGGATAAACATTTTTGTGATGCAACATACAATGACTTCTCTTCTTTTACAATAAAATACACCATAAGAGTTTTTCATCTATATAGATAAAAAAACTCTTAACCTTACATATATGTTTTTCCCACAACATTAATTTATAATATTCTAAGTTTTTACCAACCATAATAGGCATTTGATCTCCTTGTAGCCTTGAGTTAATTATCACAGCCCACGTGATTAAATCATAAATGTTAATAATATTTATTAAAGCTAGTAAAGCTAGTAAAATGTAAATTTTATTAGTGAGCTAAAATTTCAAGTTATAGTGAAAAACAAACGTGGATAGATTTCTGAGATTTTAAACTCTCTTCATATAAAATGGTCATGTTTATTATATAATTTTGGTATTAAAATTAAATATTTATTTTACTCATCATTTTTTTGGGATCTAGTGATTATTTGGAATCAATGTTTGATGAATATTACTTAACTCTATCCAACAAATTTTATATATTTCATTAAAAAAACATTTAAAATAAATTTAAAAATTGAAATTCATTATATATTATGACTATAATAATAAATTTAGTGGATACAAAACAACAAATCTAACCAACCAACATTAATGAAGAAGGTTGGAATTTTGTTGAGTTTACTCTCAGAGAGTTTGTACCCTAATTAATTTGAGGAATTTATATATAAATTAGCCTCTCCCCAGCCATGAATCCTTAAACCAATAACCATAAATGCTAATAGTTTCACCATTTCTCTAAATATTAAAATGGGTAGATACATTTAGTTAAATCAACTAAAAATTTAGCTATAAAAAGGAGGAAGCCTTCCTCATACAACATGGGGGAATCAGGGGAAGGACACTCTGACCAAAAGGAGGACACCTTGCTACAATGTGACAAAGGAAAGAGACACCAAGGGAAGAACATAAAGTGGAATAAATATTATTTTGGTGCAAGGAGGAGGACACCCTATGGGAAAAATAACAACTACATTGAGGTTAGGCTATGCCACTAGTAAATTATTTTGTCTGATTCTATTTTAGGTCTTAAATCTCCTAATTTTTGGAATGGTTATTTGTAATCATAGTTTTCAAGGTTGTTGATGTTGAAGGATCAGCGTCAAGCTCCCACTTATAGCCCAACTTATTGTATTATTTAAGACATAATTTGTTTGGTGGAGGCCTACAGGGAGATTGAAGAGATGTGTCTCTTTCCTCTCACTTGTATATATATAGTGATTTCTCATTATTCAAGAGATTTAATAAGATGTATAATTCACAAGGCAGACTAGAATTCTAAGGAGTAGATCAAGTTATTTTAAGAGCAAATTAGATTTATCAAGTGTGATCTTATTCATTGTGCTTCAAGAAGTGAAGCCATACTTGTAGGCCTTGGATTTGGCCATTGTAAAGCAAATTGTTGCTCTTATCATTCAATATATAAGAGACATATTATTTCTAGGTTTTTTACCTTCAAGTTGGAGGGTTTTCCTAGGGTATATTATTGTGTCCATTGTTCATTGTGTTGCATTTTTTGAATGTTTCAATTTTGATCATAAAAACTAACATGGTATCAGAGTGGGTTTAAAGAAGATCGTGATCAGATTTGTCATTGCAGTAATACTCTATTTTTCTTTATATCTCATGTCTATCCCTATATTAATTAAGATGGTGAACGGTCTTAAAATTGAGGATAGACTCGAAGGAGAATCCAACTTCACATCATGGAGGTTTAGAATCATGCTCACCTTGGAAGAAAATGACTTGGCCAAGTTTGTGGAAACTAAAGTACCCGAACCATCGGAGGAAGAAGATAAGTTGCAATTGAAGAAGAAAAACAAGAATGAGAAGAAAGGATTCTTAAAAAGGAATAGATATAATGGAACTGATGGTGCTCCCACTTTCAAGAAGAAGAGGGACCTCTCCAAAATCCAATGCTTTAGGTGTGACAAGTATGGTCACATTGCCAAGCATTGTCCTTCCAAGCCTCTGCAACAATCGCGAGCCCAAAACTGAAGTGTGCCATAGGGATTAAGATTAGTAGTGTGAATAACTTTGAGAATGATTTAGAGCTCTTGCCTAGGTTTAATATAGCAATTTATGGAACAGTGAGCAATAAGAAATATTCATTAGCATCTAATTCAAGTACTGCTATTGTTAACAATGATAATAGTAGAGTGTTATTTTGTGAAGGGTATCATCATTGTTGTTTCCTGACAATATAGGATAGAGCTCCAAGAACATCTTCGATAATAGAAAACATTCCTGTAAAAGTTTCTAAGTTGGGAAATATGCTTAAAAGGTGGTCATCAGAGTCCAACATTGATTACTCTAGACCGAGTAATGAACATTTCATCAATCTCTTAAAATATTCTCATTTGGGGGAATATGCAGACTACTGTAAGTTGAAGGACCCAAAACATAAGTCATTTGTAAATAGAATGAAGAATGTTATTTTGGGAAAGGAGGAGAACAATACTGATAGATTTTTAGAGTAAAGGAAGAGGAAGATGTCTTTGGAGAATAAAATAGACACTTTAGTGACCAGGTATATTGAAGAAGTTGCCGTTAAACATCAATCAACACAGCAGACCCGTTGGTCTAATACGGAGCTAGTGGAGCTGATTATTAAGGTTATTGAATGTATTGATAATTTTTTTTGACATCCTAATTATCCCAACATGTGGGAAGTTAGTTGAATTACTAGCCATCAATCCTAAGCATGAAAGTTATATAATGTGGTTGTCCTCAAGTTGAGAGAATTGTTGGTTTTCATTCAAAACTTCAAAGATTCTTGCCTACATCTGTACCGTTGTAAGTTTTGTTTCAATATAAATAACATGATATCCTATTCATACAATTAGGAGGGGATTCTATCTTTTGGCTGTAGAAGAATCTACCCATTCTATGGCTTTGTATGAAAAAGAGAATAGCAAGATTGCAATATATAAGTTTGATGAATCATTTTGAAAGGTCTATTGGATAGGTGTTGATATTAATCTCAAATTATTTAAAGGGAGAAAAATCATTACATGGATGCATTTAATTTTGGGGAAGATGGAGATGCTCTTGGTTGATGTCACAAATAGGGTGAGGGTGGTGGAAATCCATGAGAAGCCAATGATGAAGGTGATGATGTTTCAAGCCATGGGGTTGTGCTCAAACTTTATGTTTTGGGTGATATTATGGGACACTTGAAAAACAATCCCTTTGGATGCACAAGCAAGCAACATATCTGATTTGGAATAGATTGGAGTGAAAATTACTTGCTTTGGATCACAACGTCAAATTTTAGCATAAAGCCCTGTAGATGATCCTGGTTTTATCACTACCTATTTGATGAAAATTGCTTTAGCCAAGAAAGTTGTGCAGTTATAAAAAAATTAGTCAGAGTAAAAATCCTGAAGTGGAAAGGGAAGAAATAGAAATCGTTGGGTCATGCCCCTATTTGAGATACATATATCACATTTTTTAAAAGTTTGTAACATCTCCTACGTTGTTTCCAGATTATAAGAAATGGATCACATTCAAAGTGATATTAGAAAGTAGCAAATCAGATTCCTCCATTGGAAGGTCAAGTATCAATTGCAATAGAAGAACAAACATTTTTGAAAATAGGAATGTCATTGCAAGCTTTTATGCCTTGTCCCCATTCAAATAGCTCGTGCAAAAAATAATGCCATGGTAGCTCTCAAGGATGGACTACAAATACCCCCTAAAATTAGTTACATGGACAGTGCATCATTATCTAATTCTATACGCTTTGGGTTCTATGATGTTGTTCTCAATAGTTGGAACAATCAAATAAAGTTTATATCATCAATGGGAAAGTAGAGTAGTAGAAAGTCATATTTGTTTAACCATCTATCAGGGTCTCTACTTGATGTTGTAGGGGGAAAATGCATTGATGGTGTGTGGATGAAGAATTCCAACTTCAAAACTACTCAATTAATTGGAGTTAGACATGAGAGTCTCTATAGGCTAATCACTTGTCCACTTAAGGCATTAGTACATGATTCTTCAAGCTTGTGAGATCTTTGGCATCAAATGTTAGCTCATCTACACTTTTGGGCTCTACCTATCATGGAGAAGATGGTCACGGGTCTTCCAAAATTCAACCAGGAGCATGTAGGTACCTACAAAGGTTGTGTCATGGAATCTAAAAAAGTACTTGAGAGGTTTAAAGCTCAAGTAGATAACTTATCTGGGAAGAGAATCAAAGTTTTGAGATTTGACAATGGAGGGGAGTACACCGCTGAAGAATTCTATAACTTTTGCATGGAATCAAGGATTAAGAGGGAGTTCTATGTCCCTTATAATCCTCAACAGAATTGTGTTACAAAAAGGTAGAATAGATATATTGTAGAAGCTGCCAAAGCTTTGATAATGAGTTCTTTGTGAGAGAAGTTCTGGGTGAAATCCCTTAATAATGAGTTCTTATTTGTGAGAGAAGTTTGAGGTGCAATCCCTTGATAAAAAGTTCTTCTTTGTGAGATAAGTTTGAGGTGAAATCCCTTGACAACGAGTTCTTTGTGAGAGAAGTTTGAGGTGAAATCCCTTGATAACAAGTTCTTCTCTCTGAGAGAAGTTTGAGGTGAAATCCCTTGATAATGAGTTCTTCTCTGTGAGAGAAGTTTGAGGTGAAATCCCTTGATAATGAGTTCTCTGTGAGATAAGTTTGAGGTGAAATCCCTTGACAACGAGTTCTTCTTTGGGAGAGAAGTTTGAGGTGAAATCCCTTGATAACAAGTTCTTCTCTGTGAGAGAAGTTCGAGGTGAAATCCCTTGATAATGAGTTCTTCTCTATGAGAGAAGTTTGAGGTGAAATTCATTGATAATAAGTTCTTTTATATGAGAGAAGTTCAAGTTGAAATCCCTTGATTCCACCCTTTAGGAAAACCATGGTGGATGTCATGTAAAGTGATGAACACTTGTACATACTATACATTGTTTTAGCCATTGTAATTGACATCATGATGAGGTGATATGTCTTCTGCAGCTACAAGTATCCTCCCTAGCTAAGAGGGAGTGTTGATGTTGAAGGAGCAGCGTCAAGCTCCCACTTCTAGCCCAACTTATTGTATTATTTAAGACATAATTTATTTGGTGGAGGCTAATAGGGAGATTGAAGAGATGCGTCTCTTTCCTCTCACTTGTATATATATAGTGATTTCTCATTATTCAAGAGATTTAATAAGATGTATAATTCATAAGGTAGAGTAGACTTTTAAGGAGCATATCAAGTTATTTCAAGATAAAATCATATTTATCAAGTGTGATCTTATTCATTGTGCTTCAAGAACTGAAGTCATACCTATAGGCCTTGGATTTGGCCATTGTAAAGTAGATTGCTATTCTTATCATTCAATATATAAGAGATATATTGTTGCTGGGTTTTTTCCCTTCAAGTTGGAGGGTTTTCCCAAGGTATATTGTTGTGTTCATTTTTCATTGTGTTGCATTTTCTAAATGTTTCAATTCTGATCATAAAAACTAACAAGGTGTAGGAATGCACTTACAGATATTAGTAATCATCAATTAATAGCCTAGGAAAATTAGATAATATTTGAGAATAAAAACTTCCATTTAAAGAGAGTTCACTTCTAGTTTGAAATTTGTCATAAAAATGTGTATCAGTTTTCTAAGAGTGATGTTGGAAGTATGACGTCCCACCTATTTCCACCCATGTTCCCATCTAAACTAATAAATTAAAGTGGGTTGTGCATATATATACACATTAAAACATCCTGAAAGCTTGATTTAGATAGGGATGCTTCCCATCATAATGGAAGTAAACTCACATATTTTTTTTGGTTAATTATCTTATTTTGATTTATATTAATATTTTGATAATTTGGTTGAGAAAATATAAACTGATTTTGCTCACTACTTCCTTTAAATAAATGTTAAATTCCTTGTATATATAATTAATATTATAGCTAGACTATAGAATATCAAGTAGCCTGCATATACAATAAAGCAACCAATAAAAGTATATTTTATATAAAATTTAATTTAAACATTTTTTATAAACCATTTACTTAAATAATTCATAAACTAACGTTAGGTGGTTACTTGTGATTATATCTTAAAAACTAACAGATAAATACATTATCACATAATTCATAAGATTAATTTTTTTTAACTTTTATTGGCATAATGTAATCATGTTTTAAAGAAATAAAATATTAAATAATAAAGGCATTAGTATGTGGGGTAAATGTATAAAGTTGGGAGACAAAAAAGAGCATACTCATAGACATGTTTTTCCTAAAAATTAATAAATCTCAACTTTTGTAGATAATTTTAGATGGCTACACTCAAAATTTGAGGATGGTATAAGAATATGAATTGTATAATTTTGAGTTTAGTTTCCAAAACAATATTTAAAAAAAAGTTTAAGTATAACTAAGTAAAATATATAAAATTTGAATAGGAACTCCTTTTTTTATTATAGGAAAACATAGTAGATAACTAGCTGTGTGGCCTCTCATTTTTTGAGCATAATAAAATATTGTTTAAAACCATTTGTTGAAACTTTAGACAATATCTTCTAGTTTGTAACCTATATTTGTTTATAAATTTTTAATGAATATATTTTTTAAAAATTTACAAGTAAATATATCTTGAAAACTGACAAAAAAAACAACCAATCATGCGGTCCATCCTAACTATCTAAAAAAAAACTAGTTCTTTTTTATGAATGCATGTAGAATTTGGCTTAGTTTATAACCATATTATTTTTTTCTCATTTGGATCAATGGAAAAAAAGATACATAAAAATATATAAGCATGTATATTTTCGGCATGTAATGGCTTAAAAATTCTATTGTTAGAAATCAACATAGATTGAAACTTTAAAATAGTCCAAAAGTTATAAAAATCATATATTTGGAAAGAGGAGAGTGTGCTCATCATCATGGTAATACTTTTATGAATTTTATCATTGAAATTTATAGTGCATTTGGTATCAATGGAAGTTTAATTTTGTTTTTTTATTCAAAATTCTTAGATTCAGCCATGTGTTGATAAGTCCAAGCCTTTGACTTAGGAATCCAAGCCATTGAGCTAAAAGGCTTGGTTTTTGAATTCAAACAAAGTGTATAAGGTATGCATTATAATGCGTATATGTCATGTTGACATAGCATCACAAAAATAAATTTAGTCTACTCATATGTGTTTATACTTATCTATATATCATGATATACACTTATTTATACTTATTTAGTTCACATTTATACGTTTTAATGCTTATTTAGTTCACATTTATAATTTTTATATTTTTATTTTAAATTAGAGTGTGTCATGATATACTACCACAAAAGGACATCATGGATAAAGTGATGTAATTTTGGTGAGTTTGTGCCCATAATCATAATTTCAACTATATAGAACATGAATTAGGGTTCAACTAGGCCCTATTTCGTTACAAAATGAATGAATGAGTCAGTTGTTTTAATGGTGGGGGAAACTATGATTAATTTGAACCTGTTGAACATAACTGTGTGTATGTGATGTGATTTAAGGCTAAATTAGCTTAGATTGAGTGAATTGGTGCAATCAATGATATAATTTAAGTGAAATTCAGTCTTATGAACCTAGTTTTGCCTATAAAGGATTTACTTTGGTCCCATAATCCCTAATTTTATAACTAATCAAAATAGTCTTTAATGGTTGAATATAAAGGGAATTGGAGCTAATTTGAGCCCCTTTAACCTAAGCACATGACTATAAAATGTGATTTGGGGATTGAAAGACTTATATTTCATCAAAGAATGAAGCAAATAATTATTTGGTTCAGTGACATATGCAAGTTTGACATGTATATGATTTGGTTTTGGGCTCAATAAAATCAAACATCATCATATAATAAATGAAATAGTTGATTGGTTTGATTATGGAGGCAATTAGGATGAATATGAGGCCCTTGAACCTAATTATGATTATAAAAAATTTATTTGAGGCTAAATTGGCTTTGATTTCATCATAGGTTGAGAAAATTATTCAAATGTCGCAATCATTGACATGATTTTTAAAAATTTGAGCTACATGAACCTATTTTCAATTATATATGATGTGATTTGGAGTGAAATTAACCCTAATGTCATCATATATTAACCAAATAGTTGATTCAATAAATCAAAGAGGAATTTTAGGCCAATTTGAGCCTCTTTAGCATAACTACAAGAGCATGATGTGATTTAGGGATAAAATAGCTCTAATTCCATCATGAATTGATCTAATTAGTCAATTGATGTAATTAGAGACATGATACATTCTAAATTAGGCTTGGTGAACCTAATATATGGCTCAATCAATCCTAATTTTATCACAAATGTAAACATGAATGTAGTTAGGGCCAATATGAACATGTTGAACCTAACTATAAGTCATGATATGATTTAAGGGGATAAATTAGCTCATGTTTTCTAACATGTTAACCCTAAACCCTAAACCCTAATTTAATATAAACCCTAATTTTATCATAAATGCAAAACCTAAACCCTAATTTTATGGCAAATGCATTTATATAAAGGTAATTGGGGCTAATGTGAACTCGTTGAACCTAACTACATATCTAAGATATGAGGTGGGGTTAAATTAGCACATATTTCTTGACATATTCAGCTAATTAGTTGATTGTTATAGACCTAAACCCTAATTTAATCACAAATGTAAACATGAAGGTAATTAGGGCCAATTTAAACCCATTTAACCTAACTTTGAGTCTAGGATGTGATTTAGGACTAAATTAGCCCATATTTTCCTTCATATAGCCATTAGTCAATTGTTGGAAATAGTGATGAAAGTTGGATGGAATTGAACCTTGTGAACCTAATTTTACCTATACAAGATGTAATTTGGGGGGTCAATCGACCCCAATATCATAACAATACTTATCAAATAGTCCACTAATTCAATCATGAAGGAAATTGAGGCCAATATTATCCCCTTCAACCTAACTACAAGAACAATACATGGTTTGGGGATAAATTAGGTTTGATTTTGTCATGAATTGATCCAATTAGTTAATTGGTGTAATTAGGGACATGATTTGGGCAAAATTTAGCCTTTTGAACCTAATTTATGGGTCAATTGATTGTATACGATGAAACATATGACTTAATTGATCCTAATTTATTACAAATGCAAACATGAAGGTAATTGGGGCCAATATGAACCCCTTAAACCTAAATGTGAGTCTATGTTGTGATTTAAAAGGATAAATTAGCTCATGTTTCCTCACATATTTACCCAATTCGTCCATTTTTACAATGATTGATTCAAGTTAGATGAAATTAAAACCCATGAACCTAATTTTGACTCTATGAAAGTAATTTGGGAGTCAATTACCAATATCATAACAAAATAAAGCAAAAACTCCAATTCAATCAAGAAGGAAATTGGGGCCAATTCGAGACCCTTCAACCTAATTAGAGAAGATCATAACATGGTTTAGGGATAAATTAATCTTGAATGGAACCAATTAGTCTATTGGTATAATTAGAGACATGATCTGAGCCTAAGTTAATGACAAATTAATCTAATTAATAAATTAGTGTAATTAAACATGTGATTTGGGCTAAATTGAGCCCCATGAACCTAGATTATGGCCCAATAAATTGTATATGATGAAACATATGGTAAATAAACCCTAGAATTGTATCACAAATGCAAATATAGAGGTAATTGTATAGGATTACTTGATATTATAATATTTTATTGTTTGGATTACATCACATAATCATATAACATAATAACATCACATAGTTTGCATCACGTAATATAATCATATATCATAAAATATGATATATGATCACATAGACATAATATATATAATTCATACATGTTATTATCTCAATAGACAATAATTACTTATCCAACATTTATTTTTAGGGTATTTTGAGAATTTTGACCCCACACATTCTCTGCATGATTCTATGTTTTCCACAGTGAAGACAAGAGGAATCAAATTATTATTTGGGTCCCACCATCAAAAGGAATTCAAATTTTATTTAGGTCCCACCATCAAAAGGAATAAAATATTTCTTATGATGATGAATATTTACCTAGAAGTCCAAATTATGTTGTAAGTCCACATTCAAAGTATTTTTTTTTAATTTTTTTGATGATGAATCTATGCATTATGATTTATTCCCTATCATTGAAGATAATTTGATGAAAACCCATAATAATGAAAGTAACAATGAATAAAATGTCGTCCCAAAACTAAATAATGAAACTAACAATGAAGAAACTAGTAGTGAACATAATGATTTTGAAACACCCTCTCAACCAATACCACAATTAACAAACCTCCAAGGATTATGTGTATAAAAGGTAGGTACTTAATTGAAATTTATGAAAACATTTTGAAATCAATGTAGAACAAAATGTATAATCACCATTAAAGAACACTGGTTGATTATTTTTTGGATAATTTCTTTGATAAATTAGATTTTGATAGTAAAAAATGTCAATTATTTGCTTTGTTCATAAAATTGATTAAGATGAGACGTACAAGGTAAACCCTATGACTAATAACATCTAACAGGATAATGAAAAAAACAAAATTATTAAAAATATAGATGATGCATATCATACAGTAGATCCTATATTACTTAACAAAGATTGTACTGTTGCTCGATGTATAATTACAACTTGTGTAGTAAGTGGTTAAATAGGGAAAAAATAATTGATTTCAAAAATTATCTAAGCATTAGACATAAATATAAAAGATTAATGAAAGCAATTAGAAGATGCCAAATATTTAATGATGCTTATACTACTCAGCTATGGGTATTCTCTAGTAGAATTCCATGAAAGGACAATGCTATAGCTGATATTTCCAAATATTTACTTGCACAATTTTGGAAAGATAAAACAAGAGTTTCACTCAATACAAGAGATGTAGTGAAAAGAAGAGTTGGTTCTCATAACTATGAAATACATCTAAAACATTTCTTGGATATAACACCAACATAATTTTACTATAAATTTTTGGGAAAATATCCACAAATTTTATTGGTTAAAGATATTTTGATATTAACAAACCATTTTATGTAAAAATAAATCACACATGCACCACTTATTGTTATAGGCAATGTGTTGAGTTTTCAATGCACAATGATGTTTTTCACCATATACATGGTAATTTTCATACTGAAAATATTTTGTAGGAGTGTGGCATATAATTTATACCAAAATCAACTAGGGAATTTATTCCAACCATTTTTTGTGAAAGACTACATGGATAGTTATTTTATAACAAAGCATATTTAGATGAAAGTTGTAGCATTTATGGTGGATTACCAAAATAAAAAAATTATGTCCATGAGGAGAGTACAAGTGCAATTGAATGGGAATTAGTTTTTTGAATAAATATAAATATGCGACTTATCAAGTAAAAGACATCAAAGAATCTAAAAGGTGTGAGCATATTACAAAATAACTTAATTTATGGTCAAATTCAAAGAGGGAATTGTTTATAAATATATGCAAGGCACACACAAGGTTAGATGTTTGGATGAACATTTAAAGATAAGCAAGGACACATTCCCACTCGGTTCTATTATTTAAGTAGTCAAAATTATATGAAAGTTCATTCATAGTATTAAAAATCAATACAAGTTGTCATATTCATGCATATAGAATTCATGCATGCCCCTGATAGTATAAAACAAGATCAAAAAATATTAAAGTGAGTACCATTTCTATATTAGTGATGACCAATCACATTGTACAAAGTATGTGTAAGGTTATTTTGAGATGTTCTATGGATAGTTGAGTGACATTAATTTTAATTTCAGTCAACATTACATTGTGGTTAGACAATTGCACATCATAAATCAAGAATGCAAAAATATTTTAATAGTTGAGTAGGATGCATGCTACCACTGGTGTAGAACGTATTTAAAATTTAATTGAGGATTTACATTGAAA
This sequence comes from Torreya grandis, assembly GCA_037957365.1. Lineage (NCBI taxonomy): Eukaryota > Viridiplantae > Streptophyta > Pinopsida > Cupressales > Taxaceae > Torreya > Torreya grandis. The sequence goes on along the minus strand of JARHVA010000964.1, from coordinate 2,745,656 downwards.
AGGGGTTCATGATAGTGCTAGAGCATGTGTAAAAAGAGTTGTTACAAGAGAGGAGTTAAAATTTAAATATGGTGTTATTTTCACTGATGCAACAACTATTATTGAATGGTGTAATGAGAACAAGTGTTATGGTGCTCAATAACATTCTACTATTCATAGAATTTTTAGTGGATGGAGGAATAGAACTTGGAAAAGTATAAGGATTATATGACTCTAACAAGATCAAGTGATCTACAGTGATTTCATAGCTCAAATGTAGGTTCTTAGACTATTCATTTGAGACACTTGTCATGTTTGTATTCTATATGCATGGACTCTGTTTAGAATTAGTGTGAGTCACAAGAGTGGGTGGATGGTTGAAGCTGTAGATCTCTAATTCTAATTGATACATATTTGGTTCCACCAGCATTACAACTTACATATATGACATTGCCACATGAATTTGACCATGTATTTGATATAGTGAAACCAGGTAGAAGATTAATCATGTTGTACTATTTAGTCTCATTATCTATCTTGATAATGTCATTAAATTTTATTTTATTTTATACAAGACATGTTTTTGTAGTTATTGTAGATGAGGAAAATGAAGAGAGAACATATTACTACTTATGTCAATGTGTAGAGGAAAATAAAAAATTGACTTCCCCAGTCATAAATGGAAAATATATTGACTATCCCACTGGGTCTATGGTTGTCATTAAAACTTGGATTTGATAATATCCTATCAAAAATTAAAATGTATGGTTGTTTGAAGACTTTGAAACACATAGGAAGATACTGCACTACTTAAATTGGATCTTGTAAAAAATATTCAATTGCTCAAATATCATGGGAGGATATTAAACATGAATCTATGGAAAGTTTGAGTTAGACCATGAAGCTAATATTTATACTATCAAGATTAGATCAGGTCCTAGTAGTTCATTAGATTTAAATTCAAATGTATGTTGACTTGTCAAATGTAGAGGTAATCAATTTTATCATTTTTTTTTAATTTTATAGGTAGTACACATAAATTTAATTTTTAATTACTTAATTATAATTATTTTTAGGTTAGTGATGCCAAGTAAGCTTCCACATTCATGTGGTTGGCACTGTTAGTAAATAATTTCATATTCCTTATGCTAAGAGAAGCTTAATAAAAGTACATAGTTATTATTGATTTAGGGAGTTGTTGAGGCTAGAATGGGAAGTGGGTTTATAAACCAAGAGTGATGAAGGCCAATAACCTAGAACTAAATTTTATCCACCACCTTGAACATGTTGGTAGTGCCAATTTTCTTCCATTAAGCACTAGAGGTGAAGTTCTACAACTGTCACTTCAATTTTGATAACATGTATTATAAGTGTTCCCAAACTCTTGAACAATTGTGAAAACAAACATCTAGATGGATTTGGACATATTGGTTATGTGATAATGTTGAATTTACCTATATAAACATGATTTAAGTGATACATTTTTACTTGGATCTCCCAAAGGTATAAATGTTAGTGGGAACTCAAGAACTTATCTCTTCTACTAAAAAGTTACATTTTAGGACTCGTTACTATAATTTGTACCACAGATTGGTATCTAAGATTATAAAAATATGATACAAGATAAAATTATATGGATTTTACATGTGCATGATGGTTCTTTTAGTTCATCCAAATGACTTATAGTTTATATTTCATGCATGTCTAAATTTAGGCTAAAAATTACATTTTTATTGTATTGGAAAGGGTGTTGAGGCTAGAATGGGTGGTGAGTCTTTAGAATTAGCATGATGTATGAAAAATAATCTATTACTATAAATTATACACCAATTTTTATGTGTTTTAATTACCAATTTCCATTCACAAATCATCAGAAGGAGAGTTCTTCAATTGCTGCTTCAAATTTGACAACATTTGTTGTCAGTGTTTCCAGGCTCCTTAACAATAGTGAAAACATACTTTTGAGTGGATTTGGATGTCAATTTTATGGGATAATATGTAATTTTACTATTTATACATGTTAAAAGTGATGAATTTTCACTTCTAGGTCTTGGAGGCATAAATTCTAGTTGGAGCTCAAGAACTTGTGTCTTCACTACAAAAAGTTATATTTTAGGACCTCTTATTGTAATTTGTGACACATATTGTTATTGAAGGTTAAATAAACATGATATAGGGTAAAATTATAAGGATTTTACATGTATGTTAAATTTATTCTTGTTCATCCAAATAACTTATGGTTTTCAATTTATGCATGTTTGAAGTTAGGCTAAAAAACTGCATCTTTCTTATATTAGGAAGGACATTCTTGAGGATAGGATGGGTGGTGGGTCTCTTGATCAGGCATAATTAGAGGCCAATAATTTTTTCCTAAACATTATACACCACCTTTGATGTGTTATAAATTCTATTTTCTAGCCACAAAGCACCAAAAGTGGAGTTTTTCAACTGTCTCTTCAACTTTGGCAACATTTATTATCAGTGTTTTTGTGTTCTTCAAAAGTAGTGAACACATGTTTCTAGATGGATATGGACATAAAGGTAATGGAATGATATATAATTTTACTATATATACATGTTAAAAGTGATGGATTTTTTGCATGGATATCTAATTTTACATAAAGGTTTAAATGCCAGTTAGAGCTCAGGAAGTTGTTTCTTCACTTTAAAAAAGTTGCATTTTAGGACTGACTACTGCAACTTATGCCACTTATTGGTATTGAAGGTTACATAAATATTATCAAGTTAAAAATTATAAGGATTTTAAAAACACATAATGGTTATTCCTATTCATCCAAATGACTTATGATTTTCATTTTACACACATTTGAAGTTAGGCTTAAAAACTACATTTTTCTTGTATTGGGAAGGGCATTCTTGAGGATGGAATGGGTGGTGAGTATATAAAACATGCATGATAAGAGGTAAATAATATATTATTTGAAATTATATGCCACCCTAGACATGTTGGAAACACCGATTTCATTTCATGAAGCACTGGAATTAGAGTTCTCTAACTGCCTCTTAAACTTGTATAACATTTATTGTCAATGTTTATTCACTTTTGAACAATAGTCAGTTGGAGCTTAATAACTTAAATGTTAATTGGAGCTTAATAACTTGTCTCTTCACTGTAAAAATGTTTCATTTTAGGACCTGTTACTAAAACTTGTGCCACATATTGGTCTTTAAGTTTACATTTATGTCCTATAATTTGAAATTATAAGTATTTAAGATGCATGTGAGGGTTCTTATGGTTCATCCAAATGACTTATGATTTATATTTTATGCACATTTAAAGTTAGGCTAAAAATAAATATTTTTCTTGTATTGAGAAGGGAATCCTTGATGTTAGAATGGGTAGTGGGTCTCTCCAACATATGTTATTAGAGGCTAATAAATGTTCCTAGATATTATCCACCACCCTAAATGTGATCTCAATTATAGTTTATAGCCATGAAGCACCAAAAGTGAAGTTATCCAAATGCCACTTTAACTTTGACTACATGTGTTATCAATGATTCTGCACTCCTAACTAGTAGTGAAAACGTGCCTCTAGGTGGATCTAGATGTCAAGGTCATGATATCACATGTAATTTACCAATATTGATGTGTTTGAAGAGTTATGTAGGCATAAATTCTTGTTAAATCTCAAAAACTTGTCTCTTCACTACAAAAAGTTATATTTTATGACACATTATTGTGACTTATGCCAAAAATTAATCTCAAAGGTTCCATTGACATGCTCTACAATAAAATTGTGTGTGTATGTGTGTGTGTGTGTGTGCGTGTGTGTGTTGAGATGATATATGATGAGAAGAGAAGAAATGGCAAAATTGAGTGCAATGGAGAGGGAGAGAATAAAGTTTATAAAGTGAAACAAAAGAACTATAACCACCAAAATATTACAAGGCCTCAAGAAACATGGGAATTATAATATTTAACAAATTCAAAGGGACAAATAAGAGTATCTAAAATAAGTGAAACAACTTTATGGAGAATGAGATAGAATAACATCACTTTATGATTACATGGGTGAATACAAGTTGAATCCAAGAATAGGAAAACCTTTCAATAAAGGCAGAAACATCAAACAAGATTTCAAATCATATCGAAAGAGAGAACATCCAAAGGAGGAGGTATAAAATAACCACTTCTTCAAAATTACACAAGCAAAATGTATAAGGGCATTCGAAGAAGGTATGCAAGAGATGAGTATTCCATTGTCTATTTCAATTGTAATTATACTATAAATCTAGTATGTCTATAAATTCAATGAATATAAAGCATGAATATAAAGTCCTAAATGATATTAAACCAATGTAGCAAGGGTATCCACATTAGATTAGTGATAGATGGTGTAACCTAAATAATGTATCCCAATCATGAGAGGCACATCATAGTAATAAATGACTCTATCTCAAACATTATACTATTTCCCCTCATATAGTTTTAATTGTAACACATTGAAAGATTATAAGTTAGTTTTAATAAATTAAATGAAGGATAATTAAATATGATCATATCTAAATATGGCCATACAAACATCAAATTTATTTTTGATATAATAATGTGATCCAAATTATACACAAAAATATGATCACCACAAAATGTGAGCACACACACCATAAAGACCATAAATACATACAAAATAAGAATATAATAGAATTTTGGGTGAATAACATATAGGCATACAATGCCAATAATTCATACATTTCCATATAGTCATACAAAAAATTGATATCCTACTCATTAAATAGTCTCCCTCTATTTTCATTCATTGAATAAAAATCTCCCTAGGATGCCTTGCTCATAGATGGAGATCCATCAGATGCATTAGATTCTTCCACTATGAGTCCTTATATGATCATAAATCACCTATAGTTGAACCTATTCAAATACAAATTTTATTAGAAAATTTACATATTATACATGAAAAAAATTTCAAAAATTAATTTTAAACTGGAATATAAAAATAATTTAAACATGCACTTATTATAATCTCATGGTCATACTCAATCTAGTTTGATTCTCAATAGGGCTAGTGACAAGTTGAGGTGCATTAACATTCATGTGAAATGATAATAAAACATGAGAAGGCTCCTTGATAATCATATGAATAGGAATATTAGATGTTATTAGATAACCTTGCATACATAATACATTCACATAAATTATATTTGCTCAACTATCTAGTAAAATTATTAAAACAAATCTATATTTACAATTCAAAATTACAAGTTAACATGTACCTCAGTGAGTGCCTACATAGATGAAATTGACGTATCAATGCCTATGCCTATCTTAGTTCATAAAAATGAAGGATTCTCCACTATTGTCATTAACTAAACAAACAACTTCACTTAATTTTTTAGAAACTATTGACGATATATGGAAAATTTATATCCTTTATTAAACTCATAATCAGTTAAATTAAATTTCAAAACCCTTTTCTCTCTATTAAAATTAGAAACAAACAAGTAGTTAGCTAAAAAATAATTTGTGTGATGTAAGACCTAATCCTTATATGAATTTTCACTTGCATGATCAAATGGACATGATGCAATTTGAGGAATCAAGATAATAATTTCCCCTATCCACTTCAATTCAGGATTTATACTTAAAATTTTATGACTCAACCTCTAAAACTCTACTAATTTTATTGATTTATTACTTATTCTATATACATGTACTACGCAGTTGTGTGTTTCTAAACTTATTTATATAAATATAAATTAGGGGGAAAATTGTCAAAGGGACTTACAAATAAAATTGACCAAGAGCCTACTATTTAATAATAGTGTACTTGAATTTTCATATCCTTGATAGATAAATTTAACTTAATTTATTGCACAACATGCATTATTCACACAAGGGAACTACCTTAAGTATTTTTATGATAAGTATTGGTACTATAGGTAGCAATTAAAATATTGAGTACTTAAGAGACACTATGAAGAAGAGATGATAATCAAGAAACTTATGAAGCATTAAAATAAGTTTGAGAAGGTGACGGAACACCAACAATATGAAACTGGAAGAAATAAAAGGAAGAATATATTTTGATAAAAAGGGATAAATACATCATTAGACATTGAAGGAGACTCTCTATAAGGTTGATCATCATTAAAAACATTCAAAGATCCATTATTCACCCTATAATATATATATATATTCAATTAAGGGCTATTAGGTTAGGGATTTTCTCTCTATATATTTAAACATAACTCACACATATAATTTGAATTCACATCACTATATTTAAAATTTTAATTTGAACATGTGCGATTGTTATTAAAGAGCATAGATCTATATAAATAAAAACATGTACACAGAGTATAATATTAACTCAAACTTACCTCTGTATATGTGAACATTATCCTGGTAACATAAATAGATGTATTAGTAGTGTTGGAAGCATAATAATTGAGAGGGGGGGGGGGTGAATCAGTGTCTTCAAAACAATCATTCAATTCCACTTAAGCATACATGAACCATTCATACAAACATGAACATCTAGCAAAGCATATGCAACCATACAAAATTATGAAACAAGATAACACATTATATATGTGGGAAACCCTCAAGGGAAAGAAAACCCACTAATATATAAAAATTTAATACATTCATATAATACAAAAACCAATATTTATTGAAGCACTAACTCCACATGGAACACCAACCCCAACTAGTCAAGCACCCACTCAACTAGGCTTTAACAAGCACCAACCTACAAGGAGGCACCAACACCCTAGATGACTCAACACCAATTCAGCCACTAGATTATTTTTATCACCTTAATAAAAATATGTTTCTTCCACAATATATGATTACCACTTTATTTATCTCTTCACACTCTTTAACTCTCTCAAATTGCCTTCTAAGCTTCTTCACTTAAATAGGTCTCTTCAAGACTTATTAGGTCATATGACCTTGATCTTCATATGCAAACACATAGTCAAATATTCATTAAATATCCTATGAAATAATATATGGTATAAAATACCTCCTTATTCTCAACTATATGTTATTTCATTCGTTTACACTCTACATACTCAAATAGGCCTAAAACTGCCTTGTATATATTTCATCCCTTGTTCATATGTCACTTAGTCAAATAATCAACCTTAAAATCTTTTGTTGAAAATGAAATAGGTATTAATACATCTCATAAACATGATTAAAATTGATATTTAGTCACTTTTGGTCTATCATAACTCTGTTATACCACATTTCACTTTTAGGTCTCATGGAGACCTAATTCCATTAGGTCTACTTTAGGACACATTACACTTTGCCTTTATTGCAACACTTTAAAAATACACACACAAAATTAAAATATCATATAATAATGAAATATACCTTAAATAATGTCTTCTAGGCTCAACATGATATTTTACAACAAATCACTACTTGAAACCCCTCATTAGTACTCAGTCCTGCTAGGCTTGTGTACACCAAAAATATGTCTTACAATACTGAAGTTCAATCCCAATTAATACATTCAAACATGATAAAAAAATTACATAGATAGATTATATATGACCTCAGGGTCATCACCATATTCTTTAAATAATTCAACTCAGGGAAAAAAGGCTTAAACTCATCTCTTCAGTATGCTCACTCAAAACTGCTAGGACTATCAAAAGCCAATCATAAAACTACTTGAAATTCAACATATTTTTGGAAAATTTAAATGATTTATAATAAATTAAAAATATTCTATAACATTTTAATAACAACCTCAATCATAAAAACCATAAGATTTAATATCAAACATTGGTCTTGTAGATCAATCTTCTAACCTTATCACACACAATCTTGCATGAATAAGACAAGCTATTTTGACTTCAAATTTTCAACATCTTACACTAAATTCAAAGATTTTGAAAATCATGAATAGTAATTTAAATTCACAAAAAACAACACCATAAATATTATATAATTTAACTCAGAGCATAGAGTCTCGAACTCATCATTGCAATTTGCTTACCCAGAACTGCTAGTTTACCTTAAAGCACAATCATGGTGACATTGACCTTTAACACTTGTATGACCACTTTTAAATATTTATTATGAATTTATATGAAAATATTACATATTAATAACATATTAAAATATAAATATCATATGGTCTATTGGAAACTATTGGTCTTATAGATCAATTTGTTGATCTAATTACACACAGACCTTATTGAGTCAGACAAGCCATTTTGGCTTCATTATTTTCACCACTATACCTGAATTCAAATATTTATAAAAATAATTAATAGGAAATAATATTCCCAAAAAAAATATCAATGCACTTGGTTACATCACTCTATCATGAAAACATATTCCTAATCATATTCTCACTGTTGCATGGGGTTTTCACTATTTGCACCATTAGGCCTATTAGCAATTGGCTAAATTGGATGACCAATTTAGAAAATTTTAGGAATATAACCTATAAAAAAACCTTATTGGACATGAAAAATTATTATCTCACTTCTTCCTCCATCCATTTTATTATTAAGTCTAATGCAACTTTTGACTTTTACAATAACTTCTTAAAAAATAAGCCTATAATTCATCATTTTCTCTCTCCTCTCTCTAACCAATACCACTTGGAGATACTTGGGAGATTATAATATAATATAAAATAGATTACATGAGCAATTAAATCCATCCTAATCACTTTTTATCAACATCTTCAACATTGGGTCCTTATTAGGGTTCTAGGAGGGTTTAAACCTATTTCCACTCTTAACGATCATTCATAAAGCATAACCCCTTAATCCAAAAAATAATGTTTGGAATTTTAAACTAGGACTCTTACTCATATACCATGAATATATTAGGTTACCATGAAAATATTTGACTAGCTAATGAGCACAATAAAATTCTTCTTGGGTTGAGAACCCTTCATTCTAAGCACTTGAGAGACCTCCAAACAACTTTTCATGCCTTGTACTTCATGTTATAACCTCAAACTACATGAAATTAAAAAATAATAATAATAACTCACCTTTGAAAATGATTATATAATCTCAAACACACTAAAATCTGATCATGACCCCTCATTAGGTCACATTCTCACTCTTTTCTTTCTATATCTTGACATGCAAACCATATTAGGCCTTAAAATTGACCTTAATGCCTCTTTCCATGTGATATCCACCTCACTCACATAATAAATAAACATATCTCATGATTAAAAACTTACATACATCCTTTATATGCCTTGACAATAGATCATGATACTTCATTAGGATAGGTAGGGTCTAGAAGTGGTCTAGTTGCAGAATTAGTGTGAAGGTCTTACCCCTGTAGGCTCATCCTAATACTATAATTAGTGATCCAATACCTCACATGCATGCTCAAATAGCCTCATAAATACTCTCATGCCTCTTTGCATCCATATTACAAAGTAACCATACTCTTACCTTTTCACAAAGACTTTACATGTCATGACTAATGCCATGACTAGGCTTCTTAAGCACTTGAACTCAAGAAATAGTACTCAAACATGCTTACCTCAATGCTATAAAATAAGAACAAAATTTAGACAACACTCTCCCACCACTTCAATAATATCTTTCTAATCAACATTCTCTCATGACCTCATGCAAACCTAGAGCCTCATAACCATTCTTTAGTGCTCACTTGACCATCATACCTTTTTGTGACAACACTAATAACTTCGAGATAACCTAAAAATTAACATAAAAAAATAGAAGAAACATTAGTTGACTTCAAATTATCTCTTTCCTTCAATTTTTATCTTGTCATATGGCTTCCTTGTCACATCAAGCATACAAGCTCATACCTTAAAGAACACTCGCCATGCATCTTCACCAGCTACACCTTGACACCAATGATATCAACCTTGAAATAAATGGCAATAATTCTCAACAAACTCGCTCTTTGTCATTTATGGAAAACATACTATAATATGATCATTCTCATATCCCCCAATCTAGTCATTCTCCCTTCTTGAACTTTCTCCCCCTTTGACATTAATGACAAAGGTTTATACACTCTAAAAATTTTGGAACCACTCATTCTCCATTTTTGGAAACCACTCTCAAAAAATTGTAAAAGAAATCAGAGCTACCAAGCTCCTGATATCAACCAAAGAAATAGTAACTCTCCCTTTGTCTCTTCTATGCTTATCAAGATTACACTTGGATCTTATGAACAACTTGAATATCTCCCCCTAAAATGATGCATCCATCATAATTTTTATAACTTAAGAGTGTCTCCATGAAGCCTAATGGAGTCACCCCTTTTCATAGGGCACTAAAACAACACAAAATTATAAGATTCTTAGATCTCTATGCTCTCACAAGATTGAATATCCTTCAAGATCCTTTTATGCTTGATTAGTATCTTTGGCTTGACCTCTTAATCATCCATGTAAGTATGGTATACCATATCAAAAACTCCACTTGGGCTTGTAGACTAATCATGACTCACCTTTACTACCTTTGGTTTTCACACATTCATTTTCCTTCTCTCTTACACTCTAGGGGATTCAAATCTCTTGTTTTGAATTGATGGCCTTATAAATCTATTAGGATAGAATATTTAAATGTGTCTCACATTATGAAAACTATAGTAAACAACCTCATTCATAATTATTGACTGATGATTCCATTTATAATCCCATGCATATTCATTTTTAGAGGATCTTCTACACTCTCTTATTTTATGACCAAACTAATTACATGAAAAATAGTAACCATTGAATGAATTAACATACCTCATAACATTAATCTATCTGATTGGTCTCTTTATGTTGACCTTCTTGTATTCATTAGCCTTATCCTTTACTTGAGTTGCCTCTTTTTGGTCTTATTTGAAACCAAAACCTATCTTATGACTTGTAGACTTATGACTACTCAAGATATTATCTAGAGCATCAATACTCTTTTAAAACTTCATAAAGGTATTCAAATTGCTATATGATTGATCCAATTTAGATTTCAAGGATTCCATTTTAGTTCCATACCTAATATATTCTTTCTCTTTAGCCTTTAGGCTTGAAGTGAATATCTCCATCAATGTTTCAATTTGATTGATGATCTCATTATACTCCTTGGATGTGTTACTCAGTCTCTCCTCAAATAAATTAATACACTCTTCATAGTCCTTAACTAATGACTTCAATTTAAGATTCTTCCTTATTTAGAACTTCAATTCCTCTAAATCACTCACCAATTATGCCTCAAGGTTCACTTCAGCCTCTTCTTCATCTGATTCTTCATCATCCATAAGGCCTTTCCCTTTTGATAAACCCTCATTGTCTATTTCTATAGTAATGAATAAGATCTCATTATTGTCATGCTCATTACTATCATCATCACTATCATATGTACTTATGTCACTTACATCAGATGAGATATTATCTTCTTTGGTATAGGCACTTCTCTTATTCTTGAATGCCCCTTTCTTGAATTCATACTTCCTAATATCTTTTTTGTTTTTGTTAGGCTTATAAACCTTATCATCATGATGTTCATCATGCTCAGTTTTATCCTTGTTAGGACACTTGGATGCAAAGTGACCAATATTACCATAGTTAAAGCATTTGAATAGTAACTTATCCTTGTACTTACCAAATCCAAACCTCAATTTCCTAGAAAACATGGTTATTAGTTCATCATCATCAATATCTGAACATACCTCATCCTTAAACTTCTTGAATTTTGACTTCTTTTCAACTTTGAATGTTTCTTCTTTCTTGGGAGGTATTCTTTCATTTTTTCTCATCTCATAAGCTATCAAGATGCTATGAATCCCATCCATATCTTGCATCTCTTCTACTGAAGACAACTTAGAATCAAAGTTAGGAGTTAGTGATCTTAACACCTTTTGAATAACTGTAGAATTTTTTACTTCTCTTCTAATCCTCTAATGACATTGACCACTTCATCAACCCTTAACATGTAGGATGTAATTCTCTCATCTTCCTTCATACTCAGACTTTCAAAATACCTTCTATGAGTTTGAAATTTAGTTATCTTCACCTTGGTGTCTCTTTCATATATAGTATTAAACTTGTCCCATATCACCTTGGCTAAATCATATTGCATCACCTTCATAAATGTTGCCTCACATAGGCCACAGAGAATGACAATCATTTCCTTAGAATATCTCTCACTTTCCTTCTTGCTTATTGCATTAGTTGGTAGTGTAAGAGGTGGAGTGTATCTATCCTCAAATGACTACCATATGTCATGTCTTATTAACATTAGATATGTACTCATTCTAATGATCCAAAAATAATAATTAGTCCCATTGAATAATGGAGCCTTCCATATAGAGAAACCTCCTTGAACTTGACTACTAGCCATCCTTACTTCTAGGATCTCCTTTAGGTTGTTAGACCTAATTTAAAGGACCAAAATCTAAGACCAAATATTAAAATAACAATCAATGAGAGGGTGTGGTTGAATCAGTGTCTTCAAAAAAATAATTTAATTCCACTGAAGTATACATGAACCATTCATACAAATAGGAACATCTATCAAAGCATATACAACCATATAAAATCATGAAACAAGATAACACATTATATATGTGGAAAAAACTCAAGGGGAAGAAAACCCAATGATATATATAAATTTAATAAAATCATATAGAACATAAACCAATCTTTTGTGAAGTAACAACTCTACATGGAGCACCAACCCCAACTAGTCAACCACCAACACAACTAGGCTTTAACAAGCACCAACCTGCAAGGAGGCACCAACCCCTAGATGAATCAGTGCCAAATCAAAATTATAATTGATTTTATCACCTTAAAAATAATATTTTTCTCACACAATAAATGATGATAACCTTATTTAGCTCTTCACACTATTAAACTCTCTCAAACCACCTTCTAGACTTCTTTGCTTAAGTAGGTCTCTTCAAGACTGATTAGGTCATAAGACCTTGATCTTCATATACATACACACTATAAAATATTTACTATATATATTATACACTCATATAATAGTCCATAATACCTCCTTCTCAACTATATGTTATTTCATTCACTTACACTCTGCATACTTAAATAGGCCTAAAATTACCTTGTATATATCTCATTCCTTGTTCATATGTCACTTAGTCAAATACTCACCCATAAAATATTAGTTTATAAATATAATAGGTCTTACTAAATCTCATAAACATGATTAAAATTTATATTGAGTCCCTTTTTGTCTATCATAACTCGATTAGATCTCATTTCACTTTTAGGTCTCATGGAGACCTACTTTCATTAGGTCTACTTTAGGACACGTTACACTTAGACTTCATTGTAACACTATAAAACTCCAAAAATGGTAGTAACATATCACATAATAATAAAATATACCCAAAATGATGTATTCAAGTCTCAACAAGACATTTTACAACAAATTACTACTTGAAACTCCTCATTAGTACTTTGTCCTACTAGGCCTATGTACACCAAAAAATTGTCTTTCAATACTGAAGCTCAAGCTCACTTAATACATTCAAAAATGATAAAAAAAAGTGCATAGAGAGTTTATATATTACCTTATGGTAATAATAATATGCTTTAAACACTTCAAATTAAGGAAAAAAGGCTTAAACTCATCTCTTTAGTATGCTCACTCAGAAATGCTACGACCGTCAAAAGTTAGTCATGAAACTAATTGACATTCAACACCTAAAAGTAAAATTTAAATGATTATAAATACATTTAAAATATTATATAACATCTTCAAAATAACCTCAATAAAAAAAACCATAAGATTTAATATCAAATATTGGTCTTGCAAACCAATCTTTTGACTTTATCACACACAGTCTTGCATGAACCAGACAAGCCATTTTGACTTCAACTTTTAAACCTCATGGCATAGAGTCTCAAATTCATCACTATAACTTACCTAGAATTACCAGTTTACCTTAAAGCATAGTCATGGTGACATTGACCTTAAACACTTGTATTACCAATTTAAAATATTTATTATGCATGTATATGAACCTATGACATATATATACCATCTTTAAATATAAGCATCATATGTTCTACTAGAAACTATTGGTTTTATAGACCAATTTGTTGATCTGACTACACACAAACCTTACTAAGTAAGACAAGCTATTTTGGCTTCATCATTTTCACCACTATACTTGACTTCTAAGATTTAAACCAAGCATGAATATAAAATACTAGTCCCAAAAAGCATCTCAATGCACTTGGTTACATCACTCTATCATGAAAACATATTCCTAATCATCTTCTTACTACTCCCTAGGTTTTTCACTACTTGCACCATTAGGCTTGTTAGAGATTGGATAACTTGGATGACTAGTTTAGCACATTTTAGGAATATAACCTATCCCTCTACCTTCTTCCTCCATCCATTTTATTAATAAGTCTAATGCAACTTTTGACTTCTACCATAACTTCTTCAGAAAAAATCCTATAATTCATCATTTTCTCTATTCTCTTTCTAACCAATACCACCTGAAGGTACCTAAGAGAGTCCAATATAATATATAATAGCTTACCTAAGAAATTAAATCCATCCTGATCACTTTCGATTAACATATTCATCATCGAGTCCTTATTAGGGTTCTAGGAGGGTTTAAACCTATTTCCACTCTTAATGATCGTTTATAAAGCATAACCCCTTAATCCAAAAACTAATGATTGTAATTTTTATCTAGGAACCTTAATCATTTACCATGAATAGCTTATTTTCCCATGTAAAGTTTTTATGGGCTAATGAACACAAGAAAATCCTTTTTGGGTTGAGAACCCTTCATTTTGAGCACTTGAGAGACATCCAAATAACTTTTCATGTCTTGTCCTTCATGCTATGATCTCAAATTACATGAACACGCTTGAAATAACATAACTCAAATCTTAAAATAATTATATAATCTCAAAAACTCTAAAATATAATCATGATCCCTCATTAGGCCATATTCTCTCTCTTTTCTTTCTAGATCTTGACCTACAAACCATAATAGGTCTTAAAATTGACCTTCATGCTTCTTTCCATGTGCTCTTCACCTCACTCACATACTAAATCAACATATATAGTTCTTAAATAGTGACATACATCCTTCATATTCCTTGAAAAAAGAACATGATACTTCATTAGGTTAGGTAGGGTCTAGAAGTGGTCTAGTTGTAGACTTGGTGTGAAGGTCCTTCCCCTATAGGCTCATCCTGAGACTCTCATGACTATTCCAATACCTCGTATACATTCTCAATCAACCTCATACAACCTCTCATGCCTCTATGCATCCATATTACTAATTCACCATACTCATACCTTCTCACAAGGACTTTACATGCCATGACTAGGCTTCTTAAGCACTTGAACTCAAGAACTAGTACTCAAACATGCTTACCTAAATGATATCAAACAAAACACTATTCAAACAACACTCTCACACCATTACAACAATTTATTTTTGATCAACATTCTCTTATGACCTTATGTAGACCTAGAGCCTCATAACCATGCTTCAATGCTCACTTGACCATCATACCTCTTTATGATAACACTGATAACTTCAAGTTGACCTAAACCTTGACATCAGCTAGCATAAGAGACATTATTTACCTTAAAATTCTCTCTTGCCTTCAATTTTTATCTTTTCACATGGATTTCTTGTCACATCAAGCACACAAGATAATACCTTAAAGACCACTCACCATGCATCTTCACTAGATACACATTGACATCAATGATATCAACCTTGACATCAATGACAATACTTCTCAACAAGTAGATGGTAAAGAAATTGGTTGTGTATATGTAAACATCCGGTGGCCCAAAAATGTAGTAGTGAACCATTAAGATGATGACACCATATCCTCCTGCAACATAAAAAATTACATAAATATAATTCAATTTATGTGTAAATTAATTGTTATCTTTTAAATATAAATATAACTAAAATTTAACATGTCAAATATAAAAGATACCTGCATATGTGTAGTGACTAATGTGTGTAAACCAAATGTACATGCTAAAAATTCATCACTTAAAAGTATATCATCTAAACCCTTAGAAACACCACCATCATCATCCAAAGGTCCAATGCATATAACACCACAACATATATAATGGGTAGGTTGAGTAGGCATACTGGGTGGAGTATCTCTAACATTAATCTCATAAAGCCTACTCATATGTTGAAAAAGTGTGTCAATAATTGTATGCAAAGTGTCAATCTCCATGACCTCTTTTATCATAGATGGTATCTTAGGATGTAGTGGATTTTGGGTAGGTACCCTTATAGGTTGATTAGACACATGGTGTTCACTTGGTCTATCCTGCGCATAGCCTTTCCCTTGACCCTAAAACTTTGAGTAGCCAAAATAGTTTGGAATATCATTGAGGACAAACTTGTAGGAGAGTTTACTCAAAAAATACAATTGTATCTCATGGTTTTTATATGGTGGGTAATCAAAAACCATCCACCATCAGTTCCAAAAATTTCTTCTAATCAAATTGTGTTGGTGGATTGGGAAATTTTTTGCGGGTAGTAGAAAGGGTGCATTAGTTGTTAGGCTGATGAATGAGGAAAAAATTAGGTCTTTTGATATTTGTTTTATCATTCACTTCATGTGCTAACATATTTTTATCATAGTTATTCCCTACATCTATCCCTATATGATGTAATATGTCAATTTTACTCATTATTGAGTCAACTTGACCTAATACTGACTCTAGGGTATTTGCCAAATAGGTGTGATGGGTGTTGGTTGAAGTGGGGTCCCTCATTATCTTAATTATTTAATCAATTTCTATTTTGTTTTCCACTATGTCTACATCCAAATCCTATTGACTACCTAGGGGGTCTTGTGAAACTATAGTAGGGCTAAGAGGGTTAAGAGGAGGGTTAACAGGATAATATCTTGTAGTTGAATGGGTTATTCAACAAAAAATGGGTTTTAATAGTAAAATATTGCAAATAAAAAAATGCTAAAATATAGTGTTAATATGTTTGGTTTTTGATTGCTTACCTCCCTTCTATGGTGGCATTATTGCTTTGTCAAAGTATTAACATTTTTCTCCTCATCCAAGCACAATGTGAACATGGTTTAGCATATAAAAGGCAAGAGAAAATAGAAAAACAGGTGAGAATGACAATGCCTATGTATTTGGACCTTTTTATTTTTTGTTTCAAGTTAATACACTTGTACGCATTATGTACACTATACATAATGTATACACATTATAATGTGTACGTGTTATGGTATGGTAATCCTAAGCCTAGGCTTTAATAACACATATGCATTATAGACATTACATGTATGTGTAATATCTATAACACGTACACGTTAGGGTAAATGTCCATAGAATTATCCCCCAATTTTTCACACTTACCATGTGTTTTATGTAAGTGGCTCTCACTAATTTCAGTACAAATATAAATTCATACTAATTATTCATTTTTATTTATATGAAGTTGGGCACTTTTATAATGTATTATGATGCTTACCAAAATGATATTTATAGATAACCCTTTATAGTTTTATTAATACCTCATTTGGAGTAGATTCATGAGGGGGTTGAATACCATAAAAATGTAATGTCAAATGCTAATACAATTCTTATTCTTGACATTTCATAAATTTTCATAGTTGGTGTAATAAAAATAACATTATTAAGAGTATTCAATGATATAATGAAAGTTACAATTGAATCTTAATTTGTAACATGTGCAATGGTAAGTAAAATTATAAATACATTGACAACCTTACCATAAAATGTTGACATACTAAGATTATTAAAGGTAATATGATGAAAAATTAAAGTGTTAAAAATATAATAAAATAGTGACATGAATAAAAATAATTTATGTGACATAGAAGCCTTGAAATAATATTAAATCTAGGATTGTCTTAAACTAATTAAATAAATTATTAAGAAAATGATGAATGAGTCAATACCCAAATTTTAAAATAGGGAAAATGGGGGTTACTTAGTTTCCAAAATCTCTTACCCAACCTATAAATACAAAAACCACTTCTCTTCAGTTGATGACTTATACAAGCTTTGCTAAACCATACCACTAAAAAACACTGAATGGAAAAATCAAAACACTTGTTGATCCTTAAAAAAGCTTTCATTCACACTTCACTATAAATTACATCTATGTATAAAATATTATTGCCTTGTCAATTTAGGTTCATTATTTAAGATGTTTACATAATCTATAGACTAAAATCTTAAATTATAGTTTAATAACATATATATAATGTTTTTTAATCATTCATCAAAGTGTGAGTGAGATACCATCTTGCGTGGGTGTTATGGGACTCCTATATGAAACATTATCCCTTTCATGATTTTTGAAGATCATACTTTATATTTTTCATGGAGATGATTTGATGCCAAGATACATTTGAGATGGGTAGGTTGGGAAAAACTAGGTATCGAGTTGTGAAATTAGGGATGTGAGTACTAAGTGATTAGATAAATCGTAGTTAGTCTCACTATGACTCAGTATATTTCTAAGTTCTCATATGACAAGGAGGACTTGTTAAATCCAATATTATGGCCATAATAAATGTATACATGAAGTTCATCCTTTTTTTGTATACATTAAGAATGTATAAATTCTTGTTTTAATTCATTGTCATACTTGCATCATACTACATGAAGTAGTTGTAGTATTGACCTGCATACACATTGACCTCTTTCTTTTCATTAGATTCATATTTTTCCTTTTCATGAAGGGCAAGGCCACTCTCAATGGATAAGAAGTGATTAAGGAATCTAAAAGTATTTATGGTTATAGGTTAAGCACTCTATGATACTCTCTATATCTGTATCTCATGTAGTTGTCAGCTTCTGTGATGATCTCCTACTTTCTCATTATTCATATTAAGGAAACAACTTATTGGTTATGTATAACCAAATTGTTTTTGTACATATTTTTAAAAATATGTATTCATAATATGTATTACTATAAATGATGTAATTATGAGTATTTAAAATGATGTAAATAAGATTGAGTAATTATCTTATGTTTGTACTTTTGAAATATGATTAAAAGTAAATACTAAGTTACGATTTTATAATTTATTTATTGTACATTTGTTATGATCAAAGAAATAATAAATGCTACATAAATGCATACTTGACATAACAATGAATTAGTGATATAGGTGATTAACTTAATAAAATATCATGTAAGTAGAATTGTTTTGTACTTTTGCAATTGTTTCTTATTAGTTGTAATAGGTATTGATAAGCATTATAGAATATATAATAGTTAATAAACCTTCAGGAGAATTAAAATTGAAAATAAAAAATAAAAAATCCATTTTAAGGTGTAGCCGAAGGGGTTACTTTAGTAATAACATATTTTTAAGGGCATCTTGTGGGTAATCAAGCATAATTAGGGTTTGGAAAAAATATACATAAAAGATATATTGTCACATAGGATTGAAGAAGTGTGTACATATAAAATCAAATTATAGGTGCAAATGTAATTTCCCTGGAAGTTACAGACCCCCATTTTATGCAAAAAACAATATTAGTAAATCCCAACAATGATAGTTGATGTAGGAATATAACTTTCCTAGTAGCATCTAGGTAGGCTTTTAGCTCCTATTTCATGTCTAAATAGATAAAAAAGCACACCCAAAGCATTTTTTGATCTTGTGACATCTTCTATGAGAAAAAAACATAAGAATGAGCTAAGTATAACATCTTTATCTTGTCTTGTCATTTATAAATCAAGTAGTTTCAATATTAATTAGCCCCTTTCAATTCAAATTTTGTGTTTTTTACCATATTTTATTTAATCTAAATTAGGGTGTAGTTTATACTATTTAATATATTTTAGGTGTAAAATAATAAAAACACATTTGTGAACCCGATCATTGATTTGAATCCCTAAGATTCATTTTACATTATGGCTTTAATATTTTATTAGGGTTTTTGATATTTTTCCCTCTATGATTTTGATTTTCAAGTCTAATTTTTTATTTCCCATAGGTCCTAACTATCTATATCTAGCATTTAGAGATATGGTATTAAAAATTATGTATTTACTTCATAGATCATATCATGCACTCATATCTAAGGCAAGGAAATGTGATGAATTAGAATGCAATAAAATTGGGTATGTTACATACATAATACAATCTTAGTTTTACTTAGTAGCACATATTGCATGAATGTCAAATCTAAAAATATTCTAGTTACTAATTGAAAGGAATAGGAATGTATGGCTCCTTAAACCTTTTCTTCCTTGAAACTTTATGGTGGAGGTAACTAGTATCCATCACCTATTATTCAACCTAGTATTATATTAGACATGAAGGTCACTACTATCACAATGCATAGAGGAAATATACATAATCCTATAATGAAAAGAAGTTGTAAACAAAATATCCTTATTAATATTCCTCCACCACCTAAAGTAATGATCAATATAAATATATATCATGACATCATAAATCATCTTAAGAATATCACGCAAAAATATCTATATTATAATTGCTAAGGAAAACCACTATTTATAAGGACATTCTTTATACAACACAATATAATACAAATTTACCAAAAGAATACAAAACCTGATTATTTTGCATCCATTATTAAAATTATTATAAAATGAAGATAAATTTTATTTAAAAAATAATATTTACCCATCCAAAAAATTATAAATCAAAACCTCTCACTATATATTCAGATACAAATCCTAAATAAGGGGGTTATGTGGGTAATGGTAGGTAATGGGATAGGTTTGAACATTTGTAACATCACATTTTTCCAAATACTTGGGATCAATATGGAGTATATCAATAAAACATATATGAACATTAGGGGTTTTGAAACAATACCTCACCAAACGTTAGAAACAATTACATTTGATGTAATAGTTTTGCCTAAAATGCTACATACTACATTTCAGGTTATGCCAAATCATTTAAATTATAACCTCTTACTCATTAGTCCTTGTATTTATACTATGAATGTTATCCCATCCATCCCACATTGATGCTTACATTATTACAAGGTGGATGTCTAGATGCATGTCTTGCTAGATAATAGACTTCTCAAATATTTCAAAGTAGTGGAACTGACTAAAGGATTTATAACACAATTGGACACCTCAATCATTCATAATACCTCCTCTACAACTCATAATAGTAGAACAAATACATATATGAGATAGGATAAAACAAAAATTATAATGAGAATAAATTGTCATTTCCACCATCCCTAAAAATTAATCAAGAAACGGTATCAGGACCAACATATATGTACGAAACACAAAAAGGAATAAAAACTAGATCTTGAGTTAATGATTAAATTTGGAAACCAAAATTTAGATAATAATGATAAAAATATTGATAATGATGATAAGATAATTTCCAAAAACATAAATGATAGTGAATGGTTGATGATGTTCTTTCTCTACCTTCATCAAGTCATATGAAACAAAAATAACCATGTAATTAATAGGGGGAATGTTAATAAAAATAACACTTACAAGTAGTTTGAGTGAACATTGTAGCATGAATAATTACAACTAGTAATAATTCACTAGTTGTTATATTTGGTTGGTAGTTAGAATATAATATTTGAGAGTCATATTGTTATGTGTAACAATAATATTAAACATACAAGTTTGTTACTGTTTGAGAGTGATAATAGTTATGCAATGAGTCATTTGTGGAGATATGATTCTCCTTGCTTATAGAAAACTCTTTTCCTATATATATATATATATATATATATATATATATATATATATATGATGAGTGTTATTTGTCTTTCACACCACCTTTTGCCTCCTATACATTTGGATTTACTCATCTCTATGGATCTCATGTGGATTCTCATCTATCCTTCTAACACTTGTCACATGAAGCTAGAACCTGTGGTATATCAAAAATCCTATTTGGAAAATAACTTCCATAACCTACTTTTCATCGTGTTGTGTCTAATTTTGACAAGCTTATCAAATATACATCACTCAAAGGAGTCCAGATCTGATTATTATTTATCTAATGTATTGGATTCACATCAAATTTAATTTTTGTAGTATAATTCTCAATGGTCTACCAAAAATCTTATGTGGTGGATTAATTTAATGGAATTTTAAT
Organism: Torreya grandis; assembly: GCA_037957365.1. Lineage (NCBI taxonomy): Eukaryota > Viridiplantae > Streptophyta > Pinopsida > Cupressales > Taxaceae > Torreya > Torreya grandis. The sequence continues at coordinate 2,723,575 of JARHVA010000964.1, read as the reverse complement.
CTTTTCATACAACCATGTTGATTATGCACTATAAACTTCATGTTTGCTCACAGTTCTCATATGTGTAGCTATATTTTCAATGTTTTTAATTCATATTCCACATGTTGTCTCTCACTCTACCATTGGTGGTTCGACATGAACATTGAGATATTTTATTTGAAGTCAAAATATCTATAGGATGTGTTATTTGATTTTTTTTAATATGGGTCATGCCTTCATGGTTTTAAATGAGTCTAAGTTATTGGTTGTTCATGACTTTAATTTCCATATAGATTTTAGAATAAATTCATGTAGACTAAAGTTTGATGTCTATTGTAGCCTATAACTTAAAGTTATACATTTATTTTAGAATAATTTCAAGATGTCATTTTTATATGTCAAATATTGTCATAGTCTAATTTATACCCTTTATTGTGATGGATGTAATTTTAGGCAAACCCAACGTCCATGTTTAATGAGAGTCTTTTCATAAAAAATTAAATGAAAAGTTTTAGCCTCAAATATACATTTGTTAAGTAAGTAGAAACACAAAGGAGGTTGGAGGCATTAGAAGAAGGAGGTCATTCAGCCTCTTTTTAACTACTAATAATGGGGCCACTTCTCCTATAGTGACAAATAAGATGTGAAAAAATGACTATATTGAGAATGAACACTAGTGGAAATGGTGACTATCTACATTCTATAATATTGAGTGGAAAACATCATGTGCAAATATTAAAAAGTGATAATGAGGATTTAAACCTCATTTTTAGTTTTTTTTCATGTATGTGTGACAAATAAGAGGTGTATTTATTATTTTCTCACATGATATACTGAATAAAAATGGTGTTTAGGAGATGTAGGATTGAAATTTGGATAGAAGGTTCTTTCTTGTACTTCCCACACTATATAGGTTGATGTTGTTCCCTTAGTGAATGGTTGATAATATATGGTTTATGTTTATAGTTCCCACATTAAATTTAGTTGGTGATACTCTCAATAGTAAATGGTCAATGAGAGGTTGATGATGTTGCTTCTATACCTTCATCAAGTCTTTTGAAATAAAAATTACCTTGTAATTACTAAGCGGGGAATGTTGGAAAAAATAACACTCATGATTAATTTGAGTGAACATTATGATGTGAATAATTACGCGGGTAAAAATTCACTAGTTGTTATATTTGGTTAGTAGTTAGAATATAATATTTGAGATTTATATTATTGTGTGTAAAAATAATATTACACATATAGGTTTGTTATTTTTTTAGAGTTATCATAGGGCTATGATGATCTATTTTTAGAGATATGATTCTCCTTGTTTATAGGAAATACTTTTCATATATATATATATAATTCTTGAATGATTTAATATAGATAATAGAGTACTATATTGTGTGTTCAAATATTGTATAATTATTTGTATTTATGTTGGTTTGTATGAGATAAATCTTTGTATAAGCTTCTAAAAAATATATCATGTATAACACATCTTCGTGATGCCCAACGACGTTGACAAACCTTTGCTCAACAATATTAGTTTTAGAAATTACATTTTCAACTCGTATAATCACCAAGGACTGATTGAAGGAAAATATCTTCCCACATATTAGAAGAGAGGTAAGAATTTCATGTAGAAATAAAATATATCCAAATAACTCTAGCTACTCTTTATCAATCATATCAAAGAAATGAAAACCAAAACTAAATAGAAAAGAACAAATTACAACCCAAAATTTGTTGCTATTATGAAACCTTATCTTTGAGTTAACAAATCACTCAAGATGGGTGAAACTCTATGTTCTTAAAAGAGTGAATCAATTCCATCTAGACTACCTACCTCCACCATGTAAGATGCTTCCTAGTTACATGATGTGTTAGAATAACCAGTGTAACTAGAGTAACCAGAAGAAGCTCCACTAGAATGAGAAATGTAATGCTTCTACCTTTTTTTATGCTTATGTTTATGATTTTTATAAGGACATAAATTTGTAATATTTCCAATACCATCGAAATTATATTAGTATGGTTATTTTATGTATTTTTTAGAATTAAAAGATGAGGAAGAATTACTTGAGTGACTATGAGACTAAAAATAATGTTTATGCTTGTATTGATGTTTGTGTTATGAATAATGATTTGGAGAATGTCTCAATGAATTATTCAAATAATGTTTTTAAAAATTCTTAGTTTTGGGTGGATGCACAAATTTAGGGGTCAAAAAAGGTGACATAATGAAAAACACAAAAAAAATTCTATAAAGGGCATACACTATTTAAAAAAAACAATGCAAATTATGTACGGTTGGTCCTGAACCTAAAGGGCATATGCCCTTTCAAATTCAAAGGAATTACACCATTTTTAATACAAAGGGTATATGCCCTTTTATCTATTTTATTTTTTTGTTTTGTTGTATTTTTTGTTTTGTTGTGTTTTTCTATTTGACTTGTTGTAACTTGTTTGGTTTTCTGAAAAGATATATTTAGTAAAATAAATTTAATAAGTTTAAATTTAATTTTATATTATTTTACTTTAAATTTATTTTACTAAATATAAAAAATTAGGGCTACTCTACATCTTTTGAAATTGATTTCAAAGACGTAGGAGTTACCAATTAGATGTTAGTTTTTCAAAATCCATTCTAGTCAATATTTAGTTTTCAGAATTTTAGGATCAAAATATAAAATTAAAAATGAGGTTTAAAATCATGTTACATATGTAATATATCTATACCATTGAGGATTTCATGCCTACTCTAACTACTTGAGTAGTGCCTACCTATTTTATCTACTTGAGTATGCCCTACCTGATTAAATAATTGATCTATATCTTGATCTCAATGAGTATGCCATACCTAAATACATAGGATATATATTAATCTTTATTATTCCCTACTGGTGTCAAAGTAAGTGATCCACTTACTCAACCTAGTCTATTTCAAGGTCTTCTAGAAACTTGCTTGCAATTAGGTCTCTTTCTAACCATAAACTATCTCTTGGTCTATCACAAAGGTCTTATGAGCATTGGTATTGAAATACTAATGACCTTATTCTTTAGTATTATCTCTTGACTTCTTAGCTTTTACATTCAGATCAAAAGAAACTTTCAATGAATTAAAATAGGGTACTCTATCCTAAGAGATTAATCTACCTTCAAGCAAAACCCTTCTTTGACTCCTAAATCACTCAATTATGTAGCATCACTTATTTAAACAATATTATGAGGGTTTCACCAATTATTTGACTCAAGCTTCATAGCGCATCAATAAATTCAACTCAAAACTCATATGATAACAACTCTACCCTTTATTGGCATATTAGGCCAAATTCTACCTCTTAAGGACTTGATACAAAGAGGTCTATAAATATCTTATTTTTTGGACTCATTCACTTCAAAAACTCAATAAAATACTCAAGAAAATGATACATGACTAATAGGTGTCTTTGTACAAGCTCAAAATACCAATTAGATCACCAAAGTGCCTAAAAAGTTAACTAAGTCCTAAGAATTGTTATAGTACTATGTATAGGCATGTTTGGTCTTGAAAAGGTGTTCTCAATCTAAGATCATCAAAGAATTATTATAAAGCTTTCTTAAGACATTTGGAGACTATATATGAGGATGAGAAACCAATTTCCTTTATTGGTTTCTTAAGAATTATACTTCAATGGTAACTCTAGTTTCTTAATAATTTTCTTTATAGGTTAGGATCATCTTTCAAGTTAAACACCATTTTGTGTTTTTGAAGTGATATATGTAGTTAGGAGTCATAGTTGGTTTATTTTGGGGTATAGATGAGTGTGAAGGATCCTCTAGGGTCCATTTGGGTCTTTAGAAGTCATTTTGAGTAATAAATATTGAGTTTGATAAGAATGTTTGAATTCATTTTGATGTCTAAATTCCTAAGGTTGATAAAATCAAGAATCATGTTAATGAGAGTAACCACCATTATTATGTTGGGTTGACCACCATGTAAGAGTCTTGTCTTCTTGTAACTAACTCAAAAAAACAATGAAGAATTTGGATGGAAAAAGAACTTGGATTTAGTTTTAGCATGTGAAGGAGTAAGGAGAGGAAGAGATCTCCAATAAGGAGGAGGAGAAACTAGAGAAAAAGAGAATGTAAACTCCTCAAAGTTGACAAGTCCATGAATGGACTATAATGTAATAAAGTATGGTTCATTTTGAATAAATAAAATTTATTTTTTTGTGTTCATTATCTCCTCAAAGATACGTTGAGTTTTCTTATTTATGAATTGTTTCATAAAATCCATTAAGACTATAGGCAAACCCCTATGTGTGTAACTACAAGTTTGAATAGTAGAATATAGGTTACAATCAAGGACAAAAAGATTTACGGAAGCTGGTGAAGTTTAGCATAATAAGGAACAAAATTAAATCAATTATAGGTAAGACCAAAATAATTTTTATTTATAATACTAAGTTTATGTATTTCACAATATTAAATAACCTTAAGGTAAGTTTGAGAAGAAGAGAAACCCTATTGTGACTGTAATAGTCAAGCAAGATAGTTAATTGATGATGTTTATTGAAGTAAAGAGTGTGGATTTTTTTAGATGAGTATGTAGGTTAAAAAACCTTGAAGATATGATATATTACTTGGTTTAAATTAAATTTTAATCTACAGTGTTCAATACACAATCTACAAGAATCAATAACGATGTTTGGTACTGTTCATACCTTGTTTACACAACTAACTGTTGGGAAATGATTGCATATGTTAGAGAAAGAGAATGATATTTTTTTTGATTTATTAATTATATATTTATAATGAGTAAATTTATATACAATAACCCTTTTTTAATTAAATAACTTATTTGAATAAATATAGTCCATAATGAATGAAAGAACTCTGTTGACATAGTCAAATACCCTATTTGATCCAGTCAATGTGCAAGGAAAGGAGGTGCATGTTTGAGGTGATGAATGGTTATGAATTTTATTAAGTTTTAATATTTTTAGTAAGTCAAAATATATAATAATAACCTTGGTGAAGTGTTTTAATCTCCTTGAAGTGTCAACAAGCCCATAAACCCTTATATAGTCATGTAAAAGTATGTATAATTTTGAGTTTTTCCCATGATGAGCCTTAACAAGTTTGGTTAATGATTCTAATCTATTTGAGAATATTTAAAATTTCAAAAAATACCTTATGAAGGTATTGGGTGGTTTTTAAACACTATCAAACTAAATATATGAAAAATTGACTCTTCTCGACCTGCATAGTCAACTACTTAGGGTTTCCAAACAAAAACCCTTATATTTTGAGTTCTAACCAGTGAACTTTGACAAAAATATATAGTTTGAAATTTTTTGGTCTATAAATAAGTATTAAGGTAGTTTTTTTATTAAAATTTATGGTATGGTATGGATTTGGTGACTGGGCAAACATATAGAGGGCTAAAACACCTAATTGGGTAAGTGTTTACAAAGGAAGTTGTAGTTAAACATAGATTTGAACCTTAAAACTTTATGAAGACTTAAAATTAGATAAAGGGTGGTGAAATATGGATTATATCTATTAGATGACTTGTATATTCTTCAAACAAAGAGGAAAAGTGAAAAAAGGTTACAAGGGAATAGTGGCACTAATAAGGTTAAAGAGTACAAGAGAATGAGATGAAGTGATTGAGAGATTAAAATGGGTTAAGATAAGTATAATATGATTTGGTAAGATAATATATGAATATATATTGATTCCACAACTCTAATGACATGATTAGGTGCTTGTACCTTGAAGTTATGACTAGTATGAATGTGAAGAGTGAGTTGAGTGGAAAGAGAAGTGATAATGAATGAATGAATGGAATGAATTGAGTTGAGTGAGATAATAGTTTAGGTTTCTAATGATAGGTATAGATGAATCCATGGTGTTTGATAATAGGATTATAGAAAGGAGACTATATAGCCTAGTGAAAAAGTTGGAAGACATCATTGAAAGTTAATCCTTGAGAACAAAGCCAGGTGTTTAAAGTTGAAATCAAGATTCAAGAAAAAAGAAAATTAGAATTAGAGTAATGATTTGAAGCTTTTCCCATGTACCTCTACATCAAAATCACTCATACATGACATATTCATGTGGTCATGATACGATAACTCATATTGGACATGAATGTAACTAATCACCCTAGTACATTCCATTTCCACACAAGCCATTAAACCCAAACCCTAAACACTAAACATTAAACCCTAAATATTGAAACATAAACCCTAAACCCCAAACCCTAATCCATAAACCTTGAACCATGAACACTAAATAATATACATAAATCTTAGACCCTAAACCCTAAACCTTAAAACCTTAACCCTAATATATTAGTTATAAACCTAAAATAATAATCCATAAACCCTAAACATATAACCTTGAAACATTAAATCCTATACTTTATACCCTAGACCCTAAACCCTAAAACCTACATGTAAGCCCTTAACCCTAAACCCCAAACAATAAACCTAAAATCTTAAATCTTAAACACTAAACCATAAACCCTTAACCTTAAACACTGAATCCTAAAAAAAATCAAAATCAAGAACTTTGAACCCTAAACACAAAACCTTGACCCCTAAACTCTTAAACCTAAACTCTAATCTTGAAACCTTAAGCACTAAACCCTAAAACTTGAACCCTAAACTACAAACCCATAGTATAAGACTTCAAAATCAAAACCATAAACCTTAAATCCTAAAACCATAAACCCTAAACCTTAAAACCTAAATGTTGAAACCCAAACAACCAACCCCAAACACTAAAATATAAACCTTTAATCCTAATCCCTTCACCCCAAACCCTAAAAAATGAACCCTAAACTAAGAACTAAACCTAAACACTAAATCCTAAACTCTGAATCCTAAAAATTAAAATCTAAATACCAAATCTTAAATTCTAATCCCTAATCCATTAAACCCTAAACACTAAACACTAAAACTTGACACCAAATCCAATACCCTAAATCACAAGATGTAAACCCCAAACCTTGAATAATAAACCCTAAATTAAAAACCTAGGCCCTACACCCCAAACCCTAAAATATAAACCCTTAACCTTAAACCCAAAACCCTAAAAACTAATCTCTAAACCTTTAACATAGGCTAACCCTAAATGCCAAAACAAAAGACCTAAACTCTAAATCGTAAATCCTAAACTCCTAATCTACACCATAAACCCTTACACTTAATCCCTAAACTCTTAACCCCAAGCCTAAAACCATAAGTCATAAACCCTAAACATTAAATCTTAACCCAAAAATTCTAAACCCAAAACTTAAACACTTAAACACTAAACCTAAATCCATAAACCCTAAAACTAAAACCATAAACCCCAAACCATAAATACTAAACCCCAAATCCTAAACCCTAAAATCTAATCCCCAAATACTAAATCAAAAATATTAAATACTAAACACTAAGTTATAAACCCCAAACCTTCATCCAAACCCCCAAGACCAAAATCCTAAACCTTACACCCTAAACCCTAAACCTTAAGCGAGAAACTATAACCCAAAATCCTAACGCCAAACACCAAACCCTAAAAACTAAACCCTTGGTCCCTTGAGACACAAACCATAAACCCCAAACCTTTAAGCATAAAATATAAATTATAATCCCTAAATCCTAATACCTAGGATATAACATTAAAACTTGAACCCTAAACACTAGTCCCTATACTCTAAACCTAAACTATGAATCTTGAACCATCAACCATAAATAAAAACTCTAAATTTTCTAAATTCTAAATCTCTAACCATAAACCATAATCTTGAATTATCACCTATATAGATAAAGGAGAGTGGGCATTAACCCTAAACCCAAACCCCTAAACACCATAAAACTTGAATGTTGAACACTAAGCCTAAACCCTAAATGCCATAAAATTTGAATGCTTAACCCTAATACATTAACCCTAAACCCAAAATAATAATACATAAACCCTAAAAACTAGACTTTAAACTTAGAACTTTAAAACCTTAAAACCTATATTTTATACCTTAGACCCTAAGCTCTAAAACCTAAACTTTAAGCCCTTAACCCCAAAGCCCAAACCATAAGCCTAAAATCCTAAATCCTAAACACTAAACCATCAAACCTTAACCCTATATCCTCAATATTAAATAGTAAACATAAACACAAAATTTAAAATCATGAACCTTAATCCCTAAACACAAAATCCCAAACCCAAAACCCAAAACCTTGACCCCTAAACTCTTAATACTAAACCCTAATCTCATAACCCTGAGCACTAAACCCTAAACTTTAAAAGTTGAACCGTAAACCACAAACCCAAAAATATAAAACCTCAAACCCAAAACCATATACCTTAAATCTTAAAACTAGATAAACCCTAAACCTTAAAACCTAAATTCTAGAACCCAAACAATCAACCCCAAACACTGAATTATAAACTTTGAACCCTAAACCCTTAACCTGAAACCCTAAAAATTAAACCTAAGTGAAAAAAACTAAATTTAAATGACAAAAAATAAACATACATTATGCAGACCATAGCACAGAGGAATGATGCAAGAATTGGTAGTTCTACTCAACCCTCTCTCCACTTTACTCTCATAATTCCTACATAAGCACAAAGATTTCAATGTAAGGAGAAAACATGCCATAGAAAAGTTAGTGGCATAAATGATAATAATTTACACTCATGATCCACATCATTGTTTGAGAATAACTCACAAACTTGAGAGGATATAAAATGCTCTAGCCCTTTCACTCAATGTTTGTAACCCAAATAGAAAATAAATAACTATGTCTAGAATAAGGATTTCACCTCCTCATCCTAAAAATATGAATACCAATGAGGAACCTACCCAATCACTACACTTGTCAACATATTTAGAGTAAGGTGACAAGGGGTGAGATTCAAAATTTCTAAAGGTTAAATTTATTAAACCATTAGGAAATGCCAAAACACATGTCATCAAGTCTATTACTAGGTGGTTGAGTTGGGAAGAAGGTATCAACAACCCTTACAGTGGCCTAAGGACAAAGCTCAAACTGATTCAAGAGACCCAAACATCAACCTACCACTCTTCATAGAGTAATAAGAGATCTAAGATAGAACAAACTATGATATGTAAATCCAAGGCAAAAACAAAGTTCAATCCAACATTCGATCTTACATTAAAGAGGAAACATAGTTTTCTTCATACATTTACTATTTATTTTTGAACTTGACTATACATAGCATTACAACATTGATTTCATATCAAGGGGGAATTTCAAATTTTATTTTATTTTAACTTATTTTCCCACATAGGAATTCAAATAACATCCTCCCCCCATAGTAATTATAAGTTAAAATCCATGTCATGATTCTCATAAGGATCTCATGATAATCATGCTTATTTTTAAAATGCATCATTAGCAATGAAAATTGTGCTTCTAATGAATCTTAGGCTTTCCATGCAACTTGGTCTCCAAATATATCTTGAGTTAGAAATGCAACTTGGGCACATAATACAACTCAAACTCATAATGCAACTCAAGTTGATAATGTAACTCAAGCTCCCAATGCAACTCAGACTTGGGATGGAAATACAACTTGGGATCCCAATGCAACTAAGGATCGAAATGCAACTTGGGTAGTAAATGCAACTTAGGCTCATAATGCAACTATAGATCACAATGAAACTTGGGCTCGTAATGCAACTTGAGCATAGAATGCAACTCAGGCTCACAATACAACCTATTTTCACTTACCAACATCATATAAATTTAGAAATAAATGGGAATATAGTTTGCATCATTTTATCTCTTTATCTAATCCAATGTACATCCCCTCATACACCGTACAAATATCATTTTTCTCACTAAGGAGGAAACATAATTTCCTTTTTTATAACTCATTATCCAAATCAAATTATATGAATCAAGTGCAAAGAGGAAATTTTTGATCTGTCATCATTTTTCATCATCCTGCATTGTTCAAAATGAATTTTTACCATGTAAGTACAAAGAGGATATTATCTTATTTCCACAATTTAAATCATTCAACAATCTCCATAGAGTAATTCATCATGACCCTACCTAATATACTTGACATAAATGAGAACAATCACCCTAATACACTCTAATCAAAATAAAATGAATTAAAACACCATTCAAGATTCATCTAAAAAAGATATTATTCAGTGTGAAATAAATTTCTATTGATTACTAGATTAGAACCCACTCTACTAGATGAGGGAGTGACTAGGGATGATGAGGGAGTGATTATGTATGATGAGGGACAATGAGGGAATGGTTAGGGACAATGAGGGATGAGGATTAATGAGGAGGGGGTGATTAGGAATGATGAAGTATGATGAGGGTTGATGAGGAAGTGATTAGGGATGATGAGGGATAATGAAATATGATGAAGGATTGACTAGGGATGATAATAAATGATTATGGTTAGTGAGGGAATTATTAGGTATGATTAGGGATGATGAGAGTGTGATTAGGGATGATGAGGGATTATGAGAGAGTGATTATTTATGATTAGGGATGATGAGGATTAATGAGGGAGTGTTTACGGATGATCAATAATAATGAGGGGTGATTAGGGATGATGAGGGAATGGCTATAGATGATGAGGGTTGATGAGGGAGTGATTAGCCATAATGAGGTATGGTGATAGCCAGTGAGGGAGTGATTAGGGATAGTGAGGGATAATTAGAACCAATGAGGGAATGACTAGGGATGTTAAGTGAATATGAGGGTTGATGAGGGAGTGATTAGGGATGATTAGGGTCAATGAGGGAGTGTCTTATATGAATTTGGAGTGGTAGAATATGACTTTATTCTATGTGACTTTGGAATAATTAATGAGATTGGAAATGAAGAATGCATGGATTGACCATATGTCTAAAATTTATTTTAGAGTGAATGGTATATTTATAGAATGGCTTTTTAATGATGTTTTGATTCATTCTATTCTAAATGGAGTCTATTAGGATGACTAGCTACATTCATGTCTGGTATAAGTTATCATATCATGACTATAGGTAGATGTCATGTATGAGTGACTTTATACATACATGTTGTAATAGGTATGTGGTAGATGTCATATATGAGCGACCGTATCATGACTATAGGTATGTTACAAGTTACCTGTTATAGGGTGGTCCTTTATGTATATTGATAGACCCATTGATTGAAAAACTCACAAATTATTTAGGAACCCACCTTCAAGCTCAGGTATTTAATTAGGTAAGGCATACTCAAGTAGGTAAATTAAGCAAGGCATACTCAATTAGGTAAAATAGGGGGCATAATAAAAGGTATAGATTTATTACATACATAACATGATTTTAAACTATGTTTCTCATTCTATATTCTAATCTTGAAATTATGAAAACTAAGTATTGATCAAATTGGATTTTGAAAAACTAACTTCTAAATGGTAACTCATATAACTCTGGAATCAATTTCATAATATGCAAAGTGGACCTAATTTTTTATAATTAGTAAAATAAATTTAAATTATAAGATTGCATTTATTTTACTAAATATATCCTTGCACACACAAACAAAAAACAACATAACAAAAAACCCATCTCAGACTACAAACATAAATAAAAACACAACAAAAAACACATACACATCTTTAAACACAAAAATAACTAGCTCAAGCTACACAAAACAAAAAATATATACGTCTTTGTAAAGGGCATTTTCATTGTCAACATTTCAATTTTTTTGTGTGTTTTCCCCCCAAATTTTCTTTGGGTACAGGCTTGGAGAGGTCCAAACTAGCTTGAAACTAGCCATAGAATAACCCATTTAGTTTCTAATAATTTAAGAGTCTTTGTCATCTTTATCGACACATTTGATCAGGCATATAATATTATTTAAAAAAACATTATATGAGTTTGTAGAGGGGAAAGTGTAGTTTTAGAATATATAATTATTTTAATGTTAGAATATTAGTTATATCTATTACTTATTTTATACATAACATACCTCAATATGGACTATATACATATCATCACAAATTCCCTTATAAATTTTTAAATACTAATCGAACGTTTATAAAACTTATACCTCAACAATCTACATATTGTTAACTATGCTTTAAAAAATGATTTTTCATGAAGTTAAGGTCAAAAAGTTGTGTTTGTACACTTGAAGTTTGAATTTTATAGTTTTATTGACTTTTAAAATTATATATAATAAAAATTATTCTCAACAATATTAGACATTTCACCTATCCATATATGAATTTTTATACAAAAATTTGTTCATTTACTCCAAAAAAGTGTGTTAGTACACATGTAATCTCCTTATCTTTTAAAAAAATGACCAATCTATTGTCATAAATGCACCTATTTCACACACATTTATCATCTGAGTATAAAAATTATATATTTAGAAACTACATTCAAAATTCCACAATTCATGTTCTTATGTCATTGTCAAATTCTTTTTTGAAGCATCTTTAACATTCTCTCCAAGCTTAACTATTATTTTTTAAAGAAAAAAATGTCACTTTGTACCTTCCCTCGCCCCCCACCCCCCCCCCCCCAGTCCCCCTTTGTCCCCCATTATCCTACATCTAACCTTTTATCATGTCTCTTCTCTATTTTATGTCTTCCTATCTTTGTATAGTAAACATCTTCTGTAGGTTTACTAGTTTTCTTCTTTGCAAATTATCGCTCATGTTGAGTAAGTAACACACATATAGAATCAAATGTTACATTGTTTATTTTATTTTATGATTGTCACTTTTCTAAAAAACATTATACGTGGAACTGAGTTAGCTCAAAATGATGGAGTTAAGAATTTCATTATCTATTTTGCCTCCTATAGTGTTATATTATTGTTTCAAATTCTTTATCCTAGAGGTATACTCAAATACATCTTCATTTTATTTCATCTTTGTATTTAGTAAGTGCATTAAAATATCATTTTTATTATATGTAGGTTGTTTGTCATATAAATATTTTAGTGATTTCCAAGCATCAATTTTAATAGATTCAATTTAAATGACAACTTGCAAAAAACAAGAGGATTTGAACAACACAAGTGCACGTTTATCTCATTTTTATATTCAACCAATTTATCCACTTTAATAGGAGGTGTGAGTTTATTTTTGACTAATTCCCATAAGTTGTTAAAAACTAGGGTGTTCTCCATATTCATGCTCCACTCATATTTTTACGGAGTTAGTCTCTTATTTTAAGAGATGAGACTATGATTTTGGCTATAATACACAACAAAAAAAACATGTAATATTAGGGATTTGATTTACCCTCAAGTAACACTAAATTACAAAGTTTAGATCTTGAGACCTATCAATATTTACATGCAATAGTTCAAAAAAATAGAAAAAGTTATAAAAATATACACTCTTATGTATCCAACACTATTGTTTTTCACTCCTTTTATAACCACTTTTCAAATTACAAAGATAATATTTCAAAAATGATCACCTAACAATCTAGTTTGAAAAAAAACATATGTTTGACCAAAAAATTGATTTGGTGGGTTTTGAACTTTTCACCTTTTTCTTGCATGTGAATTTAAAAAAGAATTTAACTAACTCTTCTACAAACATTTATGAGATATATTTTTAAGATATACTATTTGAACTATACTTTCTGAGTTCTCAAAATAAAAACATATATCTTTAGAAATGTAAAAAAAATCACTCGTGAAATGTTTTAATGTGAAAATTATTACACTTTTGTGGGTACTAATTTTACATATAAAACTGAAAATACAAAATAATCAAGCTACAAATAGCTCTAGCACCATTCCAAATCATTCCTATACCATCCATGTGCCATATTACCATGTTGGATCTTATTTTGGTGTGCTAAAAATTCCATACACATCAATTTTTGAAAGGTTTGAGAGGATTTTAGGATATAAAATTGTAATCATAGAGTTAAAACATTGTCTTGGAGTAGCAACACATTATAATTTTGCTTATTTGGGCCATACAACTACTATAACAAGGGTTTTGGGCCATACAATTTCTCTCTAGGCATATAAAATTGAAGTACATTGATTTTTAACTAGTCAAAATGCTTTCATAGGCTGTAAAACAATAATTAGAATCAATTTTCTAATGTTTATACATTCAAACTCCTTAATACTATAATAATGGGTCATAAAATTTTGATTTTATTACTCCAACATGATATTCGGGGCCATACAATTGAGTTTTGAAGCTTTTAGGGAATACAAAAAATATTTTTGGAGATTGTAAACCAAAAAAATGAAATTCTCAGATCTTCATACCTTGCCAAAAATCTTCTTGTCTCTTTTTCCTTTACATAAGCTTGACTTGAGCCCGTCTTCATGTTCACTCTTTGAAAAACTTGTTTTTGGTGCCATTATTTGGACCAATATACATAGGTAAATGGAAGAACAATTTTAAAGATAGTAAATATCACTGTTAATTTTACATTACATCTCAAAGCATTAAATAAGATTTTACATCTGATTTAATGGGTCCAATTACCCAATCTAGCTTACTTGACTCTTAAGTAATTTTAATAATCAATATTAATTATTTAGCTACCCAGTACTCACTAACATTATTTACAATGGGGGTGTATTGTAAAGATATTCATGCCCCACATACAAAACTACATAGAGTAAATAGAACTACTTAGATCAAATGACCCAACAATATCTATAAATTAAAAATTAAAAAAAATGAATACTCTATGGTACATCATCAAGTATATGATGATCCACACTATAAGGAAAACACATTAATTCAAGACAGTTTTATCTCACAATAAGTGCTCAATTAAAACAACACTTTGTCAAATCTAACTTGACTCAATTACAATAAGCACTGCACATAATAGAATGTATATCTTATAAGTATCTAGCATATGTACGATATTGAATAAAAAATATAGAGCCCATAGAGGTGTAACTTGAGAGACTAATTAAAAATACATATCAATGATAAACAATTGATTTTTTACCACATACATAAGAAAATACATTTACTTTGAAGATTTTTTTTCTAGCTAGTGATTGATTTATGAATTCCACCAATGATGGCTAGTCTTTTATGTCATATAATAGTCTCATAGTAGTATTGTGAACATGTTCCAAAAACAATGCATATGCATTCTCCTAATATTCAATAGAGTCCACAATTTACTCTGATAACTAGAGCTATGCAGTACATACATAATTATATTTCTCATAATGATCATTCTAGATATTCTATATCTTGTGAACATTTTTTATATTTTGATAGTGATATATGTGTTACTCCTAGGCCATGGATTGTGAAATTTACACTAATTAATACATGAATGACACTTTATCATCCCATTAATGGGATCATATGTTACTTTGACATAGCTTATTGTACATAGATTCTTATTTATTGCATACTTGATTACCTTATCCTATGTTAACTGATTGATTCTTTTATTATTCATTTTTTTTACATAAACATTTACATATGATTTTGATTTATCTATTCTTCTAGACATTATCTTTGATTTTATTATTAGTTTTATTGGCCCTTGCCTTTTGATTTATTGTCATGATGTAGACATTCACACTACCTTTCCTACGATGACACATGCACATACACCGTTTACATTCGTCTAATTATAGTAAATATTATTTTCAAGACATGTCACATGTCAATGCAGCATACCACTCTCCATATTGATTATGTATCCTTGTTTCTTTCATGGTACACATTGAGCTAACATGATCACATATATTCTATGTCTACACAACTTATGACATTTGCACTTTGAATCTTCCCCACTTGGGGCATGTGTCTATTATGAGTTTTTTCACACACTCCTTTGACATATAAAAAAGGCATATCATTTTAATTCTTTATATTACTTTGATAATACACTTAGTTCACACCATTTATTATTCGGGTCCATCATAATCTTATATTTTGAAGCCTTACCCCTTGGCCTTACTTTATATCACAATTTTAAAAAGTAAAAAAAAATCAAAAATGAAAAAACATTTAAATATATTAAAAATAATAAAATTGATACTTATACATGACTTTATTTTATGGTACATATATTTGTTTGATTTCATTTTTCATATACATGGTGAGTTTTGTATCCATTTTCTATGCACATAATTTTAACAGTATACATGAGCTAGATGTAGGAGATACATTTTGCATATAATACATGGACACACATATGTGTGGCATCAATCATACACATGTAGCATTTATAATTGGCAACATCTTTGTACATGTATCAAGTTATATATTTCTATGCCAATCCATTGAGCGTATTGAGCTACTTAGACTATTTATACATGACTTTCTCCTTTTCATAACTTTAGAGTGTCAATTTTTATGGATATCATGTTTTTATATACTAGATGATGACATTGACTAATTATGAAAATTGACATTGCTTTCTCCATACTTGTTGTTTATGATTGTGACATTTCTTGATCATTGATTTATTCTGTACTAGTTTTATACTTTATAGGTACATTGATTGTGTCTTGTTGTGTAATGTGTAAGTTGTGTCAAAAGATCCTTTATTCCATGTCATGTCCATGTCAAGTTAGAGTAATGCCATGTCTTGTATACTTATTTTTTATTGATCATGATATATATGCTTATGACTTATTTACTATCATATTGTGTGTGTGTTTACATATCTTTATATTGAGATAAATTGACTATTTTTATGCACTTGGCATCATGATTTATATTACACATTTATATTATGTGTTATATATTTGTATTTGATGTTTCCATAACTTATATCATGCATTTACTATGATTATTTTCATAGCATGCTTCACTAACATATGTAGTTGAAGGTGACATTTTTTTTTTGAAACTGTGATCTTTTGATCTATGTTTGAATTTGAATGTAAAAATGCATTATCAATAATGATAATAAAATCACTTATAAATTAATAATGGAGCAAGGTTAGATGTATCAAGTGTTAGGAATGATTTACACATGTATAAAACACTACGAGAATTTCAAATAGGTACACAACATTATGAATGTTTTAGATAACTATGGAGTAGAGGGTGTACTTCAAACACCAAACAAACATGCTTTGAAACAAATTAATGATGGGATTAACTTGGACCCCATCTCTTATTTTTTTGCTTTGGTCTATGCACTACAACACTGATATACTTACAATTTAACATACTTTCTTTCTTTACCCTATGATAACTCTAATGTACCTATAATGTATGAGGTTTAAAGTAAACAACATGATCTTTTAGGGGCTTGCATTTAATTAGGTGAATAAAAAACTATTTTGGTATTTGTTAGGGATGTAAAGGGCAAGAAATATAATATTAAAAATGTCAAAAAACAATAAATTACATAATAGAAGTAACTTTAGAGTATAATTTTCATAGATAAAACCCTCGATCTTGGACTAAAAGTGATCCATGGTAAATTTTAGCTCTAGATAATGATAAATTCTCTAATGATGCTTAATCTCGACAAATGTACATGGGCACTCAATAGATTTCATGTGAATGATTGCTAGATATTATGTGTACTTGGTGTCAAATGAAATACAATGTCTATGTATCTATAGACAATTAAATTCAAATCAGGACTCTCTTGGTGCACCAAAACCAACATGAGATTATAAGTGAAAATATGGAATGAAGGGGGTAGGTGCACCGTGACTTGGTGTAGACCAAAATTTGGGATAGGAGCATCATAACACTTTGGAGAGGGCATATATCGTGTGCTAAGGTACTCTAGACATAAAAATTGAAACATAACAAAGACATAAAAATCTTAAAAATAAGTAGAAAGAAGAAACACAATAATAACCAACAAATATAGTAATAATGTTTAATTTAAACTAATAATTGAAAAATAAACAAACACATTAAGAATATACTAAATGATAACTAATAAATACCTTACGACCATTTTAAAATGTCTACACAAAAAAGATCTATGAATAGAGTTTAGACCAAAAAAATTGCCATTAAAAAATTGAGGACCACTAAAATAGCTATAATTAAATTGATAAATGGTATAAACAATGAGAGAAAAATTAAGGTGATGTGGATGTGTTGTCATGCAAAGGTGATGATAAAATCAAAAAAATAAAATTGAAGGGCTCATCTTGATTTAAGTGGAAGGATATAAATTAAGGGTTGGTTAATGCTTCACGATGAAAAGTTATTAGAAATAGTTGTATTTTATTAGAAATATTTAAATATATATTTTTTTTCATCAATTTTTAGGATATGGTTGAATTTTTTAGATTTTGTTGAATTAAATTTGATGGATGTATGTATATATTTATGATTTTTAATAATAAAATATAATAGAAATATTTTGAAGACAATATAAAATAAAATGATTAAAATTTAATGTATTTTTTTTAAGAATTAACAAAATATTTATAAATGATTATAGAAATATATATTTACATTTTCATATTTTCTTCTTTAAAGATGTGTCTTGTAATTTATGAAGGGCAATGTTGAATAAATAACTATATCAAGTTATTGTCATACAAGTAAGGTCGTTTATCAAACTTAACTTTTATATGAAAATATTGATCAAACAAAGGAACATAATTATTTTAAATGTAGATTTTTACATAGAAATAAATAATAATATGTTTCCATTATTTATAATACATGATAAAACACATATATGTAAAGGGGTACAATCCTAATTTCTCAAAGTTTAGATTATTATTAGAATTATATTATACTTGATCTGGAGATCATTTTTAAAAAGTTCCCAAATTATATTGAGACCTTTACCATCACATAGGACTCATCAAGAGATTTCCAATGATACGTGGAACTCTAGAAATAGAGGTCATTTGCTCCTTGTGCAATTAGTCCAAGTTATGGTCAAAGTAGGTCAACAAGTGGTCAATTCTGGTCAAACTAGAAAAAATGATGATCTTAGAACATTTATGAACCAGTTCCATGGTGTATAGCTCATTGAGATATTTTTGGTACATTTTACGATTCAAAAAATAAAGTTCGTATATGCAAGTTATGACTAGTCAAAGTGATGATGTGACCATAAAGTGACATGGCAATAGAGTTATGTGGCAAATAAAAAGCCATTTTGATATGGTTAAAACATAAAATATCATATATTAGGGAATAATTATCACCCCATATGTGTAAATACATTGGATATTATTAAAATTCCCATATTAAAATGTAAAGGGATAATATAAATCCCATAAAAATGGTGCAATGAGAAATTATCCAATCCCATCAAAAGAGGTGGGGATAATGAATAATCCCACTATTTTTGCACCTCCAACAAGTATATAAAGGGGTGAGGGTTTATTTGGAAATCATTGAAATTAAAATTCAGTGAATTCATTCCAAGGTTTCAAAGCTCACATGGAAGAGACAAAGAGCTGAGAGTCGAGTGCCAAAGAGCTGAAGAGCAGAGATCGAGAGCAAGAGACGAATCTAGCCGTATGTTGAGAGACCTAATTTGAGTTCATTTGAGCCACTTTTTAAAGTCTTGAAGTAATACCTTTGGTAGATAACTTCAGGAATGTGAGATTGTTTTTCGTGATAGGAAGGTGTAAAATTTGTCCATGAGTTTTAGGACTTTTTGTGTTAGGTTGTGGAGCTAAAAGCTTCAACTTATTGCAGACATAGAAAAGGAGGTTGCTGAAGACCCAGAAGCACCGGTGTCGGCAGTATGACCGACATCGGTCATGACCAGTGCAGAAGGCAACCGACGACGGCAGAAAGTTGGCCGACGTCGGCAGAACTAGGCAAGCAGGGACCGGCGTCGGTCGCCTGTGTGTTCCAAAACTGTTCATTGCACGAACAGTTAGTTTAGTGAATGGAGTGTTTGCATGTAAAGGCTATTGCGAGTCTTGAGATGCGTGTCTATTATTAGTAAAATAGGAGTCTAAGTTATTGTTTAAGTCTGGGATCTATTTATAGACCCATTGGCATGTCTTGTAAAGTGTGCTAGTGAAGAGAACAAAGTGTGTGTTCCTCCTAGTTCCATTATGAGCTAGAAAGGAAGGCAAGGAATATCCTTCCATGGTGAGTATGGTCTATTGAATTGTAGGTTGAAAGTTCATGGGAGATCAACTTGAAGTACTATAGAGTGCTTGGTGTACTAGCAGGGTTATTACTGACTGGTTGGAGAGGTGAACACCAATTCTATGTGTGAGTTGGTTGTTGGGACCATTTTTTGATAGGAGAGTGTTTTTAAGAAGAATTACTATAAACTTGAGGTGTGGGAAGCCTCTATAAGGTGGAAGAGTGTGGCGGATCTTTATTGTATTCTTTTCTGTACAAGTATTAATATATAAGAGTGTATATTATCTCTCATATTCTGTGTTATTGGTAAATTCTAGTTACTTGTATTTCTGGTATATTTCCACATGTTTAATTGCTTAAGTTTGGTAATCATATTGTGCTCTTTCTGATGAGTAAGATCCTAACAATTGGTACCAGAGCATGTTTGTTGTTCTAAGGGTAGCTGACAAGTGGTAACAGAGCCTTGGTTGTAGGTTTAGAGCTTGATACCAACAAGTGGTATCAGAGCTTTTGGTTGGGATACTAACAGGTTGGATTAGATCTGGTTAGTGTGTTTTGATTATAGGTTACTCACAGGGATTTCTATTTGAGTGGGAGTAGAGCAATGGCAGAAGACAGTAAGCTAAGAATGGAGAAGTTTAATAGCAGGAGGTCCAAGTTCAGGTATGGCAGAATAACCTGCTGGAGATGTGGAAAGAAAGAACAGAGAAAAGAAGACTGTTGGTTGGTAGCAGATCAGCATGAAGGACATGAAGAAGAAGAAGATGTTGCAGAGTTCGTTGCACAGGATGCTCTGGTATGTTCTTTAGATAAAGTAGAATCTTGGGTTTTAGATTTTGGTGCCTCTTTTCATGCATCCCCAAATAGGGTATTTTTTCATGAGTATGTCCAGGGAGACTTTGGAGAAATTTGTTTAGGGGATGGAAAGCCTTGTCAGATGATTGGCAAAGGGAAAGTGAAGCTGAAATTACAGACAGGTAACACATGGGTGCTAAAGGAGGTCATGCAGGTCTTAGTCTTGGAGATGCGGCTAATTGCTTCAAGAAAGTTGGGTGATGAGAGATGCACAAGAACTCTCACAGCGGATGCACTTGAATTAGCAGGTGGTAAGAAAGTAGGTACTCTTTATCTACTTGCTTATATTACTGATTCTTCTTCTATTTTGAAGACGTGGCTTTGTAGGCTTGGTCACATGAGTAAGAAGGAGATGCATGTTCTTGAGTCAAAGGGTATAGATCGAGATTTCTGTATGCAGAAGAAGAAGGTAACATTTCTTGAGGAATCCGATGTTCATGACAAGAGTAGGAAAGCCTTGGTTTTCAAGGAGAAGATGATGGACAGGTATCAGTCACAGGGGCTGAGGAATTCTAAGCAAAGAAAGGGTGATTTGGACAAGGGTTTGATCCAAAAGGAGCTCGCAAGAAAAAGTCAGTTCTCACAAGCAAAACATAGAGACCGACGTCGGCAGGAAAACTGGCGTTGGTGTCTAGACAGGGACTGACATCGGCTATGTGTAGACCGACGTCGGTGACTCAGGGCAAATAAACACCGGCGTCAGGCAGGGAAGAACCGACGTCGATGATGAGGCAATCATAGGAAACCAACATTGGTCAGATGCAGACTGGAATGTGACCGGCATCAGTCACTGAGACAAATTTTGGGTGGACAACAAGCTATCAAGGAGTCTCAAGCACCCATATGAAGGACTTAAAGGGTAGGTAAGCCTCAAATTCATCATTTCCCTTCTTTACACTACTTGTTGCTCACTAATGGTATAGAACTAGGAAGTTGTTAATGAAGCAGAACAGGTAGATCCAGGAAACAGTGGGAGCTTGGCATGGATGAGGATGTGATTCCTTGGAGAAGAACTAAACAGGGATTTGTTGGTAGAGTTGCTAGCTGGAAGTAAGCACTGAGAGACGAATGGATGTTCAGGATGAAGAAGAGTGGAAATGGATACGTGAGACAGAAGATTAGGGTAAATGGTCTTGAGTAAGCTGCAGGGCAATGGAGGTTTGATCATTGTGTTTCTCTTTACCAAGTTGGATAATATTAGCTACATTATCCTATTACTGTATGATGTGCTTGTTGCAGGGTTACATATACAGGTATTACTGAACTAAAGGTAAAGTTAGTTTAGGGGTGTGTCATGGAGAATCTGAGAGCAGCAAGATTTTTTGGCATGAGTGTGTTCTAGGGACATGGAAGGTCACATGTTGACTTTGTTTCAGGATGATTGTGTGAGACCGGTTAGCACGCCGATGGTTGGACAGTTCACAGAACAGGTGTCTTGATTCACATAATGAGGTTGAGTGCATGGTATGTACTAAACCTAAGTTTTCCCAAGCAGTGGGAGTTGTCAGAAAGTTGGAGCCAATTCGGGAAAGAAGCATTGGAGGGTAGTTCAGTGAATTCTTAGAGGTACTAGCAGCAGGTGCACATGCTATGCAGGGTCAAGTTATTTTCTACATGGTTTGTAGATGCAGATGTGGCAGGTAATTTGGATGACAGGTTTTGCACTATAGGTTTTGTGGTGGGTAGTCTTCAGGGGTGATATTGAAGAGGGATATAGAGCCAAGGGAACAAACTAGACGGTGTATAGGTATAGGTACAGTTGTAGCTGTTTATCTCCAAGTGGGAGATTGTTAGGTTGTGGAGCTAAAAGCTTCAACTTGTTTTAGACATAGAAAAGGAGGTGGCTAAAGACCCAAAAGCACCGGCATCGGTAGTATGATCGATGTCGGTCATGACCAATGTAGAAGGCAATCGGTGATGGTAGGAAGTCGGCCGACGTCAGCAGAACCAGGCAAGTAGGGACCGACGTCAGTCACCTGTGTGTTTCAGAAGTGTTCATTGCACAAACAGTTAGTTTAGTGAATGGAGTGTTTGCATGTAAAGGCTATTGTGAGTCTTGAGATGCATGTCAATTATTAGTAAAATAGGAGTCTAAGTTATTGTTTAAGTCTGGAATCTATTTATAGACCCATTGACATGTATTGTAAAGTGTGCTAGTGAAGAGAACAAAGTGTGTGTTCCTCCTAGTTCCATTATGAGCTAGAAAGGAAGGCAAGGAATATCCTTCCATGGTGAGTATGGTCTATTGAATTGTAGGTTGCAAGTTCATGGGAGATCAACTTGAAGTACTATAGAGTGCTTGGTGTACTAGCAGGGTTATTACTGACTGGGTGGAGAGGTGAACACCAATTCTGTGTGTGAGTTGGTTGCTGGGACCGTTTTTTGATAGGAGAGTGTTTTGAAGAAGAATTACTGTACACTTGAGGTGTGGGAAGCCTCTGTAAGGTGGAAGAGTGTGGCGGCTCTTTATTTTATTCTTTTCTGTACAAGTATTAATATATAAGAGTGTATATTGTCTCTCATATTCTGTGCTATTGGTGAATTCTAGTTACTTGTATTTCTGGTATATTTCCGCATGTTTAATTGCTTAAGTTTGGTAATCATATTGTGCTCTTTCTGATGAGCAAGATCCTAAGAATTGGTACCAGAGCATGTTTGTTGTTCTAAGGGTACCTGACATTTTGAAGGTCTGTTACTGAGTTTTATGCATTCTTAGAGGTGTGTTTTAGGAAAGTGGAGAATATTTCTGAGAGTTTTGAGATTCTTTGAAGGGTCGAACATACACATTTGGAAGTGTTCCAGGAAGGTGAAGAATTTATCTAAGAATTTTGAGATTCTTCAAAGGTTTGAAAAACGTGAATTCATTATTATTATGTAAGGGTTGCCTTGTAATTGTAGACATGTAATAATGAATTGGTTTAGCTAATTTGTGAACCTAGAGATGTAGGCATTAATGAATTCTGTAATCAACTCTTGTGAAGTGTGGTTGGTATTCTTGCATTGCTTTTCTTTAAGTTGATTATTTTATGGATTAATTTTAGTATATTTAATAAATTAGCTACAAAGATCCAAGGTAAAAATTTTGCACAAAAATTAGAGCTCTATTTCTGGAGTTTTGCATACCGTTGGAAAGCTCTTGACAAGTCCTATGCGATGGTATAGACTCAATCTGATTTGGGAACTTTTCTGAAATGATCTCTAGATCGCTACCATTCAAAAAGTAAATATTTTAGGTATTAAAATTAAATAATTTAAACATTAAAATCTATAAGATAACATTAAATTCTTTGATTTCTTATAATTTCTTGAATTTAATTTGAGAGGGTTATTAGTATGTGGTTTTTAAATACTTTTTAATATATTCTTTATTCCATTTAAAATCACATCATTAAGGTATTTTCCTTCCATTTTTTAGATATCAAGTACAAAAAATAAAATAAACCCTTGAATAAACATTACTTTACCAAGTGAAATCACACATCTAACTTAACACAATAAACAATTTTAGTACTAAATCAATGAAACAAAATACCTCAAATATTTTGTTAGGCATAACTTGTAAAATATCTCCATTTGGCTTTAAATTAATTACACTAAAATACCGATGGAATCCATATTAAATTTTCTTACGTATTTATCTTATGATCTACAAGTTATAACTACAGTTGAATAATCGTAAATGCTACAACAGTGTAGCACCCTGGAGAGGTATTTTGTGATGTGTAATTTTTAATTATACTTGTACCACATGTTTGAATCCCTTAAAAATGTTGAAAATTAAGAACTAAATTTGATAGTTGTATGACCATATGTATGTATATATTTGAAAACTATAAAATGTTATAATGAATGTATATATATCATATCCTTTTAGAGAACATCGCAGCATATTTTGACAAGAAAACTAGCCCGAGAAATCAAAATATCTTAAAAAAAGAGGTGATGATAGCTAATAGGAGAGAAGCTCCTTGAAGTGGAATATTTTTGAAGGAATTTAGAGTTAGAGGAAAAAGAAAAGGATAATCTATTCCCAAATTCTATGCATAGAAATGGCATTAAGGAAAATGAAGAAAGTATACATTTGGGGGCATTATAGAGAGAACATTAAGAATAAATGCATGGATTCCAGTGAAACATATGGAAAAGGTAGAGAAAATCCTAGTCAAGAATTAATTGTGGAAAGATTCATAGATCCTTGTGTTATAATGGACATAGCTAGATATTATCATGGAGCTTCACTTGGAAATGAACTCAACTGCATACAAAGTGAGAGTGTGAACAACAATTTAGTAACTATGGGTTCTAGATCTCAAATCTTGTTTAGGGGCCTTGATCATTCTGATTCTCTTGGTCTTAATCGACCCAACATTAGGCTTATATATTTTCTAAATTGTCTTATAAATTCTTTGTCAAAACATTTCCATTGCCCTTCTAAGAATCTATGTACTTGTGCAGAAGCTTACAAAAGGAAGTAATATATCATTGGGTTGTGGTGTTATGAATGGCATCTAGTTTATATAAAAATATGAAGGTGGTATTACACTATTAGAGACTACAAATGGTAATGAAACAATTATAACTAGGCATTCAAAGCATTAGAAAAGGGCAACAATGATACCAGTTGTGAATGAAACACTTGGTTTTATGACCAATTTTGAAGATGTGTATAGGTTGTGGGATTTTTTTGCTAAGTTTTTGGATGAAGTTTTTGTTGACAAAGAGAGGTGGAGATATAGAGGCCTTGAAATCAAAAAACAATTGAACTATAATATGAAGTTTTGGCAATTATCCTTTAACTCAACATTTGGATGACAATGAACTATGTTTTCACATGAATAACCAACATTAATTTTAAATTGCATGGTGAAAATAATGGTGTAGGAATTATGATATGTCATTTAAGTATTACTCATCAAGTTTGATATATCAAATTGTGATTCTCTTCTATTTAGATCTTGGTAAGTTAAATAGTAGGTGGAATATTAACTCTTCATCTTAGACATAGTTCTCATTTCTTAACCGGATATAGGAAGCTAAGTTTGAGTCTAAAATTATTCATTTATTTTGGTATTTAGTTTATCAAGGTCCATATCTAGGAGAGAGACTCATTTACATTAGAAATCTTCATCCTAAGTGCCTTGTATATAGTAGACTGAAGAATTTTAAGCACTTATTTTGGACCTACCCATGTCTATGTTGGGGTTGATAAAAGATTCATAGTGTTTTCATATCTTTCCACCTAAAGCCCATTAATAACAAAGTGAGATTGTTTGGACACTATGCTCAATGCCCAACATAATTTTTTGTATTTGTTTTTTTTAGATTTATTTTTCAGCTTTGAAAGTCCAAGAATGCTACTATTTTAAATAATAAATCTATAGTGAAAATTTCAAATAACATTAAATTTATGTACTCACCTCTACTTCTTTCAAAATAAAAAACAAGTTGATATAATAGCCTTGGATTTTTAGAATTTTCAAGAGTTATTCAAGCATTTGGGGAGTGCTCCGTGCACTATGAGTAGGGTCCCTCCCAACATCTTATCATAGGGCTCTCCACCATCAACACCTAGATGATAGTGGAATTGCTCATGTAGTCATTTCTTCACCCCTCCTCATTAATAGGGATGTTAGAGACCTTAACCATGTGAAAAAAATGTTGTTATTTTTGTTCTTGTTATTGTTGTTGGGATATCTTGTTGGATGTACCTTGCATGTAATTGTATCTATATAGTGTTGTCTAATGACTTGATTATTGAAGAAGTACTCCTCACACCACGACTCAAGTAAAACTAAACACTATTTTACCATAGTGATAACTCTTACATGTTTTAAAACTACCATAACACAGTTTCTATGAAATCAAGAAAGGAAAAAAATTGAAAATCAATGACAAACAAAGATTTTTATGCAAAGAAAAAAATAATTTTGAAGCCTCGAGGTCAAAGAGAAAATATATTTAGTGTTTGGAAATTAAAAAAATCTATTGGAACACTAGGACAAAAATTGATAAAGTAAATAATGCTCAAAAGAAATGTACAGGTTCACCAATATATTTTACCCTATTTTGATAAAAATAAATAAATTTTGTATTATTATAGATTTAAAATTAGGATATATCAAAATGCTAAATATGTACAATAATAAACAATTTTGATTTGACAATTGATAAATATGGAAAATTATTATTTTTTTGAAAATACTAAGATAGAACAACTTAGCTCAAATAGGGATTTCTGTTGAATGTTTCAAATTTATAATAGAGAAAATTAGTAAGATAGGTGATTGTGCATGATCAAAAAATGGAATAGAATCTAAAACTACTTTTGGATGTAAATGTTATAAGTGGAATATAATGTAAGACACTCGTGTCTATTAATTGTAGACTTGTCTTAATTGACTATGATTACTGACTAATATAAAAATATATAAATAATTGTAATCTTGATGGTGACAGATCATAAATTACTTTTGGACATGATTGTTGTAAGTCGATAGTAGTGCAATCCTATTGAATTAGTTGATTGTGGACTTGTCCTTGTTGACTATGATTAAAATTTTATTATTGTGCTACCTAAACTTGTCTTAATTATTGTTGTTGATGCACTTTAAGATCTAGAATATCACATGAAATACTTAAAATTACAAAACACTAGTTTTTTTATAGAAATCAAATTGGTATACAATTAGAGAGAGATGGAGGGTGTTGGGTGAAATGGATTGAGTTGGAATGACCTTGGTCAATCAGTATTAAATGACCAAGTGTTGCACTACCTTACCAATACTCAAAATTTGGATCAAACTCGAATGTATTTCTTTAACTTACATGTATGTGTGATATTGTGAATGCAAGTATAAATTATCTTTATCCTATTTTATCCTTATCACAATCATGAAAATATGAATTCGACCATTAATTTTTTTTAATATAGCTTTAAAAAATCTATAGATATGACATGAAATTTTTTGAATAGTTTTTTAGAGTGAGGAGAAATTATCCTTAAAGCCTTAGAGTAGCGTTGTATTTATATAGGTTTTGATTTTTAATTTGAAATATGACCCAAGTTAATACCCAATAGACAAAATTAAGAATTAAATGGAATGTGATTCGAATGTTTCTTTGTAAATTATCCCTGGATAAGACCACTCCTAGGGAATAGGACCACAGTACCATTCATGTCTATCAATAAGACTTGTCCAAAATGACCCAAAACTAGAATTGAGGATCCTCATGACAAAATGGGAAGATTAATGTCAAATGGATAAATGTATGAACTAAAATAGATAAAAACACAAGTAAAATATTCCCATGGATACCTTATTTGTTTTCAAGATCCTATATTTACAAAGTTGCAATAAACGACATAAAAAATGAGCTTGTAACAAATCTAGGTGTCTAATGGATCTAACCTCCAACTACATAGGTTAATTTTACTTCATATTTAAAGGTGACATATAAAAACTGCGTAATATAATTATGACCTTTGTCAATTTTATCTATTATCAATGCATGAATAAGACACATATATTATAGAGTCTTGTAGATTTCTTACCTTGTATATATTTTTTTGATTGAAAAGCTTATACTTTATATTAATAAAACATTAGTATATAAAGTTAACCATACAAACAAATGAGTGTCAAATCACACTCTTAGTAGTGATATCAGCTAATGTCAGGAAGATTTTAAACCAAAAAAGGCCAACAGGAAATAAACAAGAAAAAAATTAAGCAGGGGGAACAACCACAAGCATGAGCAGAGGATGGGGAGGTGGCACATCATTCTTCTTGTCACCCTAGCCACTTCCAGTAGGTCAGTCCATAGTATCCAAAAAGGGCTCCCAACCATCATTATCATTATCTTTATCTTTATCATTAACCTTCCTAGGGGTAACTAGTGAGTGCAAGCCAAAAACATTACCTAAGAGGATCTTGACCATTTAGATCCACCAACAATAATAGAAGGACTCACTAGTGATGGAGAAAAGAACCATTAAGGATAGACACTATGTCATCTTCCCTAGGAGTGGGATCTTCCCCAATACCTAAAGCCTCAGTCCTATATAGATTGGGGGTGGGGGGGCACGGGGTGGGGTGAAATATGGAAATGAGACTCAAGACTAACCCAACTAACAATAGATGGGGCACTCCCCCAATGATCTAATAAATTTTAGAGGTGATCAACCTCAAACACACCTTTACTTGTCTTTGAATCTGAAGCATGACATTACATAAGACAAAAACATGTTAGAAGTATGGAAATAATCCTCTAGAGTAACATGAGAAAATTTTTATTTCATAATTGAAAAAGAACCTAAGCTCAAAAAATATGCCAAATATTTGTGATTTTTGAGGGAATCATGACTGAGTTCCCTAAAACACCTTTTTTGGGGCAAACACATCTAGATGAAAGAGCTTTAGGAGGGTGTGAATAAAAATTCAAGATAATGGGCATGTTTATAGAATAAAACACATGATTTAAGGTCTATGTGTGATTATAATCTAAATAAATAGGGTGAGACATACCCATTTGTACAAGCTAAATTCCAAAAGGAAGTCCATTGTGAAGAATGCACTAGAGGAAGTGTGCTTACTTGGGCTCAACAATAGTAGCCCACACATGTTGAAACCCTATTTTCCACACCTATTTAGAGGAATAGACTCTCCACTTGACACTAAGGACCCCAACATGAAGGTGTTGAGGGGAAAGAAATTGATAACCTAACTAAGGTTAATACTAGAGGAATGACATTTTAATAGGCCAATTCCAATCAATGCACCATCATGCTGGATATTGAACTCCAAATTTTTGAAGATACACTTTAGGTAGAGATTTTTAAATTTCCAAATAGACTTATGGTCTATTTCCTTCAAGTTATAATAAATTTTAAGATCTTTCCAAGGGATCCAATCTCTAGTTTGTTTTCAAAAGAGGTTTGAAATAACCTTGATGTCTTTTCTAATAATCTAAAGGCTCTTGATCCAGGGCAAAAGGGTGAAAGGAATTTTGTGATAAGTAATAACAAGAGACCACCACAAAGAGTGGGATTGAGAGAGGATAGATTTGAAACCATCTTACCCTATTGCAACTATCTTTTAAGGAGTTCCCAATATTTCCAAATGATCTTAGAAAAAAATGTTCCCACATGGTAACTAGGACCTGTGTGAGAAGAAGAATTTGAAAATTCAAAACTTTCAAAGCTTCATTTCCCATAGGTTTTCCTTGAGTGATATCATTTATAATAATAACCTTCCATGATTACTTCCCTTCAAAGGCTCATATGATCCATTTGGCACATAAGACATGGCCTTGGATTTCAATATCAATAAAACAAAGACCTCCAAGAGATTTTGGTGGGAAACAAATATCCTAAGAAAATCAATGAAAGACTCTAGTTCCTTCAGAGTTGTCCCATATGAATTACTTCAATATCCTTTCAATTTTGGCATATGCAACTTTGGAGGAGGACCAACATGAGGAATAATACACATGACTAGAAACCAAAACCTTAGAACAAATTTGAAATTTTTTTACTAGAGAGAAAGAGGATTAAAAATTTAGAGATCAATTTTTTTGTCAACTTTTTGAACCATGTAACCCAAAAAATATAATGGAGTAGCATGAAAAGTAAAGGGTATGCCTAAAAATTTAAACTACTCTCTTGGATAAATATAGATCCATGTATTATGGAATATCTAATTAGGTAAGTGAAAATAGACTATCTATAGCATTGGTTTTTCTTCCATTGGATAGAGGAGACAGAGGTTAAGCAAAATAAATCCAAGGATTTCATAGCATTGGATATATAATTTTCTTCCTTAGCTAGTGTGAAGAAATAATCATCTACAAAATTATCATTAACCATTTGATTTTGAGACTAAGGAAGATAAATTATTTTTATCAATCCTATGGAAGTGTAATTGTCTAGGATATAACTAAGCCCTTTAATAACTAACACATATAATGAAGGACCTAGAGGAAAACTATGGTGAATATAATGAAAAAGGTATTACTACTCAGAATGGACACCACTAACGGTGATATATGCTCTTGCCTCTTTAAAAAACATCATAAATGTGCTCATAAACTTGGAGTCAAAACCAAGTGCCTAAAGCATATCCAAGATGAATGGACACTCAATTTTTTCATAAGATTTTTCAAAATAAATATTGATGAAAAAATCCTTCTGATTGGATTTCTTGGTCCATTCCAATCCCTCTTGGACAAAAATAATATTATTAAAGATATAACAGTTGTGGATAGAAACACTTTGCTCATGGCAGATAATTAGGGATAGAAAATGCCTAATTCAAAAAGCAAGGGCCTTAGTGATGATATTATATGAAAAATTGATTTAATGGTAATAGGTAGTAAATGGGTGATGAGCTCAAGATATCTAGATTTAGGGATAAAATTAATGTTACCATAATTGATAAGCTTACCAAACGAATTGGCTTGGACAACTTCTAGATAGACTTTGTATAGGTTACGACCCACAGTGTCCCATAGTTTTTTATAGAACTCACAAGAAACCCCATCAATGTCAGGTTATTTGTGAACTATCATTTTCATAACAAATTATTTAATTTTTTCAATGGAAAACAAGTGATCACAACCCACTCTCTGCACTTGAATGAGCTTGCAAGGCACAACCTGAAGGCATTGGAAAATACCCTAATCAGGCTTCAATCAAGAGGTATGAGAGAAAAAACACTGTGATAATGAGAACCAAAGGCTTTAAAATTTTTAGGAATGCTTGTAAAGTATAAGCCAATGTACTTGATAGATTTTATATGATCAGTCACTTGCCTAAAATGGATGAGAGAAAATAAATCTTTAGATCTATCTCTAATTTTTATCCAGTGCATTCTTGTTTGAATATGAACTCCCCTAAATTTTTAATGCTCTTCAACATTGAGTTTGTGTTGCCACATAGTTGTTTACAACTACACAATCTCATTGAAAGGAGATAACTCTAATTACTTTAAGATATGAATATAATCACAGTGTGAAGCCTCATGGGCATTACAACATAAAACAAATGCTTTTTTATATAGATTCAAAGAAAGGTGGTTATCCTATTAATGGAATCACCTCACCATTCAATCCATTTAAGATCCTAATTGGGTTGAGGAAAAATATTAAAAATTATATAAATGTGCTTCATGGTCCATGAGGAGTAAATATGAGCAGTATTAAGATAAAACTATGATGTGGAGCTCCTTGGAAATGTGGAGAGCCATTCCAACTCAAACTTGATGATATGGTGATTTGATAGAAAAGCATTATAATTGACAGGTATAGAGTAGTCAAACTTATTGTCAAAATATAAGATATTTTAATTTATCAGCATGGATCTATAAAGTTGCTTGGTAACCCGATCATGACCTTATTATAGATTAGATCATGTAAACCACAATGAGGTGCCCAAAAGGTGATGGAGGTGGTTAGGTTAAAGAGAGAGAGTTTATTTTGCATGTAACACCACACCTATCTTTTTTCATCACACCAAATCATTGGGAGCAACCCCTCTTTTTCATCATGGAGACTCTACTATGTTGAAATATCCACATAAGATCCAGTTGGCATCATGAAGAAAATATGTTAACAAATGCCAAATTTTCTTCCTTTCCACTAAATTATTAAATGAATAAATATTGGAAATACGAAGACCAAGGCCATTAAATTCAAATAGGGTCCACACAACATGATCACTATGATCTAAACCCCAATTAAAAACATTTTATGAAATGGATGAGGTAGATAAAGTTACCTCTTCCCATCTCATGATTATTCATTTCATAAATAGTGCCTAGCCAAATCATTCTAACAATAGATGTGAGAGAAAATCCAAATATTTTAACTTCTTAAAGACGTAATATTTTCATATTTAGAATAAAAATACATGTAATCCAAATAATATATTTGTGGAATATGTCAATAAGGTCATGCATAATCCAATAGAACAAAATTATTAATCAACCTCAATTTTCATAGTGATTTTCTCATCAATCTCAACAAAAGTAAAAAAAATAAATAGCTAAGAATTAATGATAGCTACCTCTCATGAAATTATGTAATTGAAAACTTCACCACTTTTATTGAACATATTCACCATTATCTTGAGGTGGTAAAGGGTTGTGTTCATGGCAGTAAACTATTTTGCATTCTAACTCCATAGATTTCTTGACCATTCAACAATAAAATAACCTTTTAAGAAGGAGATGATGATTTAGAAACTACTAGTTGAATTTGATAAAATGATAACATAACCACAACTTTAGATGTGTGAAATGATGGTGGCACTACTTGATGGGTAGTATAAACTAGTTAATGGGAAACTGATGAAGCTCCTATGGGTTTGTATAATGTGATCAGGGGCTTCCCCACCAAATGTGAGTTTTTCTTATTTAAAATAATAGTCCATTTATATTTGGATGTTTGAGCATTTTTGTTAACCTTAAAGGAGGTTTTGTGAGGTGGCATAGGTTTGGCATTAGCCAGTAATGGATATTCATTGAATTGTTAATCTGTAACTTGGTTGTAGAAGTAAGTGTTGTGAAAATTGATATAAAACACATGTTATGTGATCCTATTATCACTGAATTAAATTTCAATGGTTTCCTTAAGAGATTTATAAATATATACTACAATGCAAACACATTTTGGAGGTTGGGCTACATAAAATTTATTGGGTTCAAACCCTATGAAATGTCTTAAAGGTTACTGAATTGTTGCATAAAACCCTAGAAGAGCAAGGGGAGGTCAGGGAAATATATCCAAACATGGAATTTAAGCTTATCATGATTAGATATGACAAAGTCTTTGACCCAATGGGAAAATACTACCAAAGTGTTTCAAATGAACCAAGGTTAATGAGTAACAATAGCATGACAATGGTCAACATTGTTGAACTTACTTAAAGCTTAATGCCATGAGGTTTGGTCCAAGTATTATGAACCCAATATTTAAAAAGGCTTTTGGGGGAGGGGGGACATGATTGATAAATAAGCTACAAGCATAAATTACTCAAAAAAATTACAAGATTTATCAAAATAAAGGTAGTCTAAAATAACATCAGGAAGATTTACATGAGTAGTAACATTACTTTGTGAAAGACTTTGGGAATGAATCTATACACTCTCTTCAAATCCATTGTTATTTGCAACTCCATCATAAGCCCCAACAAAAATGCTACAATACCTGAGGAGGAGGACATTTAAAAGAAGACAACACTACCCTAAGGGCGATAAGATGATGGATGCATCATAATAAATGCAAAATCTTATCAAAAGGGGAAAAATCAAGTTCTAACTAGACTAGTAATGGCAGTGTGACATTAGCACAAGGGAAAAACTAACATATCCTTACCTTTTATAATTAAACCTACTACCAAAAAAGTGGTAATACTTAGTTTGGCTTGTAAGTTGTACACTTGGTTTTGATGCTCTGTAACATATATGTTCATCTCAATGAAACATGAATGGTATTTAATCTAGTGGACTCCAATGCATGCAGGATATGAATAAAATTGGGCGGGAAAAAAAATTCCTTGGTGTCTTTTAAGCTAATCCAATTAGCAGGTGACCTAATCATTGGCTATAGTCAATGTTGGATATGTAGCATATGTGTTTGTTATAAAGGTATGAAAAAAATGGAAATAATGTAACTAGTTCATATATCTCACAACAATTTCTATTTCAATAAACATGTAGATAAACTAGGTTTCAACCACCCTAATGAATTTCTTATCCATTTGTTATCTTCTTGCATGAATTTATACAAAACTAGTGAGAGCATGAAAATGAATTTGCATGTTTTTTCAACTAAAACAAATTTAGGGCATTTTATATGACTATAACATCAATTTTTAATTTGTTTTAAATTTTATAAAATGTTAATTTTTAAGTGTTACTATTTTTTTAATTTATGGTTATTAATTGAAAAAAAACCTTTACTCCTGTCATAAAAATATCAAGCGAGTATATTTATGACTCAATTGGATAAAAATTGATGGCACTATTTTCACATATATGTTTTTTAATAATAAAATAATAAAATATTTTTAATATTGTAATAGGTGCAAGGCAAAATTTTGAACGAAGTGTTAAAATTTATATTTTAGTATAAAAATCTTAAATACATATCTTTGAAATAAGTTTAGAGATATTAATTTTAAGGTTTTTATCTTGGATTTTTCATATATCATATTGATTAATAATTTGATTATTTTATACTAATTTTCTATTGAGAGTTGAGAAATGACATCAATATAGTTATATTATTGTTTCGGCTTGAAAAAATATATCAATCTAGCTCGAAACTCTACCATATGACCAAGATATTATGATTTTTTGATTGACTTCTCTGAACAAATGATTTTTTTCTAAAAATAGTGATCAAATAGACATCAATTTTAAGGATGAAATTCCCCTATGACTATAAATGGATATAAAATTTAAGATTAAACCTAATTGTGAAAAAATCACTCAATTACACACCCTTGTTGCCATTATAGGATACATATCAACATAATTAAAGTAATTATATATTTTATTAAAAAAACATGACATATTTATTAATTAAAAAATATAGAGATAAATTACAAGATGGTTTACAATAAAAATGTGGTTGGTTTAAATTCACAACACAAAAAAATAATAGAGTGAAAAAAATTACTCCTAAGCACCAAGAGTCTTAAAACAACTAATTAACAAAATATTAACAACCAATAATGAGTTATCAACAATATGTAGTGACACCAAAAGGAGGAGGTCACCAATAATCATTTAGAGCCATATCAACCCATGAAGATGGTTCTCCTAACATTAGATTTGGTCACACCCAATCAATCTGATCATTATTATGCATAATCAAAGGCACAAACACTCCCCACCCACACATGGAGGAATGAACATCTGAGCATCTATAAATTTACATGTACTTCATGATATATTCGAAATGCATAGATTTTTATTTTTATCTAGAAGAAGTATTTGTCCATTTATTATTGTATTGCACCACTAAGTTTTTAACTTTATGAAGTTACTCTCAACGTACCCTAAAGATGAAATAGTGCATCTAAAGGATGATGAAATCCTTCGTAGTTAGTGAATTTTTGAGCCATGTTCACTATTTACAACTAGGATCAATATATCTAAGAGCCTAAAAAATATATACATTGCCTAATTGCACCCATAATTCCCTCTCTTTTGTGGTATAATTGATTATTTGAAATAAATAAGCTTGAGGTTTGTCATATTTATTTTACTATGGGTTAACAAATTTTAAATAAATACTCAATGATGTTCATCTTCTAGATTTAATCTTCTCTAAAAATGCTACACCTTATGCTTATGATAATGAATTTACTAATTATCACACTTATATATTTTTTATGATTCTTACATTGATTAAGAATATTATTGTGATAGATATGAATATGAAAATTAAAATGATTGGTACAATAGTGAAGAATATAACGAAGATTAAAGTGAGTATACTAATGTAGAAGTCAAAAGCCTAATCTCCTATATTCCTTTCTTGTATTCCTCTTTTCATAAAGTATAACAAAAAGAGAATACTAATAATAAATATCTTATCTCCCTTAATTTCTCATAATGACCAAAATGTGAAAAATCAATAATCAATGCACCTTGTCTACCATTTAAAATTTATATTGCATTACATCACATTAATCTATATAAGATATAAAAGAATAATCCTTGCATAGAAATATAAATGAATGTGTTTTTTCCCTCTCTAGAATATGCAAATGATATAAAAACATATGATATCTCATACTCTCCTCTAGCATGGTTAATGACATACAAAATTGTGATAATTTCTCTCTTCCCTTGGAAGTTATATGTGAAGATATGAAATTTAATGATACTCCTTCCTTTTCTCATGAAATATTAAAAAATTCAAATGAATTGAATTACAAACAAAAAGTGACATTATTGCATTAGATCTACAAAGTGATGATCATGACATAGTATCAAAAGATTCTTAAAATAATATTCATATATCCATAGAATGTAAATTTAAATATGGTGACTCTTTCTCCTCTCCTAAGTCGATAAAATAAAATGAAGATAAATGTAATTCCATCTACTTCCATAAAAATTCAATGTGATAGTTTAAACAATGACTTTAAAGTGTGTACCGACATTTTCTTAGAATGCAATCTTAAACATGCAATGATAATTTTAATGATCCTCTCATACCAATGTTTAAAATAGATGATCAATTAAAACCCATGAATGAGCCTTTCCAAACCACTAATATTCACATTAATAAAATGATTTCCATGATGCATGCCATTTGTGACCTCCAAAAGCAAATTCTTGATTTCACTTTAAAAACTAGATCATGTTGTGTGGATATCAAAGATAATATTTTCTTAGGATAACCTATTACATGAGTTGTATATGAACATACACATCCAAAATATTTTTTTATGCATATAGTATTCTTAGTCATTGTTTGTGGAGATCATTGTACTCATTTAACTCAATAAAAAATTTATTTCAAAAAATGGGGTAATGATAGATGTATTCTACAAAAGCTTCAAAGTGGTTTTATACTTTATCTAGTGGTTCCTTACCTAACTTAAAAAAGTTAGAAGATGTATTTTTATTAGATTATAACAAACACATGGTACCTAAGTTCATATTAGAACATCTACATAGTTTGCAACAGGGTCATGATGAGCTTATCAAAGATTAAATTTTATGGTTTAAGAATACTTTGCACTCTCTAACTTATCAACCCTAAGATTTGAAAAAATGATTAATTTTTAGTAGGGGTCTATTACCTCCATTCAAATAAAGGGCCATGTATAAAATTCATAATTATTTTAAAAAATTATACATGGATGTGTTCAAATATGTATGTGATCGCAATTACACAACATAAAAGACTAATGAGTTAGGGCCATCTTCACACAAGCAATAAGTTATCAATAAATAGTCAAATTCATATTCATCTCTAAAATATAGAATCCATTTAAAGTCATCTATAATATAGATGAGTCAATAGAAACATCTCTAATTAATGAGGAACAAATTAAGGTACTCAATAAAAGAAAAAAACCATTTTAGAAAGCACCACTAAATTTATTAGATTTCTTGCCTAGATCATGAGATAAAGTTGAAATAAATGAGTAAAATGAATGTAAATAGAACATAACCTTGAAATAAATGAGCCATAATGTTGACACAGAGTTGATAAGTAGGAAAATCATTGAATGGATAAAAACTCCACACTATTATTAGAATCTTTGCAACAATAAATCTCCATGTACATAGCAATAACAAACTAGGAGTTAAGGAGAATAATGTCCTTAAACTAAGAGACCATCTAGATTGTAAGATCAATACTAGATCAACAAGATTGTAGTGTGAGTTAAGAAGAACGAGAGAAGAAATCTAGAAGAGAAAATAAGTTACATGAGCAAGCTTCATGTGTGTATCAAGTGTCATAATACTCTTATAAGTGAGGAGGAAGCATGTGGCATGTGGGGAGAAGAGTTACTCATGATAGTAACTCTCAAATCTAACAAGTGGACTAAAGAGGTGAGTGACACCTCATAAAGGCTAAGATAAAGTGCATTTATAAATATAATAAATGCACAAATAAATAAGATTTAAGCCAAACATAAACTATCCTAAATAACTCAAATAAGATTCATATTCTAATACTCTCCCTTAATCTTAATTTGGGTTTACAAAAGTGAAAAAAACCTTTTTACAAATAAGAAAGTGAATTGACATTAATAAATACTCCCCCTTAATAGAATCATCACTCAAGAGGAATAACAAAAGTTTAGAGAAGAAATAAGAAAAGAAGGTACCGCCAAAAGTCACAATCTAATGAAAGTGTGATCATCAATAATTTCTAAGAATCCTCTTCTGATAAGGTGGTTGATCCAGAACAGAGCAAAGACCAAAAAAAGAAGAAATGATCCCAAAAGTCCTATAAAATAAATAAACACAAATATTCCAAGTTAAGTAACCAATATGTTGAAAAATACAATCTACATAAAAATAGAAATACAACAAAGAAAATGAATCAAAGACAACTTCCATCATAAAGTGAAAAATCATCTATGAAAAAGAAAGTTAGTCAACATGATCAAAACACATTTCCTTTACAACAAAAAAATAAGGAATGTATAAAGAGTTTTAGTTTATCAATACGAAGACAAAGAAGATATGTTACTTTCAAAATATATATGGCATGAAGCAAAAGAATAAGTATTGTAAAAAACATATCAAAGTCTCTAAAAGATCCATCATTTTTAAGAATCTAAATAGTGTTAACTTTAGAGGTAGGATATTTAGCCATTTTCCAACAATATAAAGTGTCATAAGTGGATTTACCACAAGATTTGTACGCATGTAATTTTTAATATTTAGAGATATGATACTCATATTTTCCAAAACACACATAAGGTTTTTTATTTTTAACCAAAGCATAAGCATTTAAAGCATTATAATCAAACTAAGTTTCATTATAAGCCTTTCGGTGAGAAGGATATTATGATTTCATTTTTTCATTAAAAGTATTATAGGCAAGACCTTTAAAATTTGTATTAGAATTAAATAAAAGAGGTTTAATAATATCAGTTTCATGCTCATCAAAACTAGAACTAAAGTACCCCATAGAGTGCATTATTTTTAAGTTAAGCTTAAAATAAAGAGTGTGCAAAAAAATACAAGTTGATTTAGGAACACAATGAAGTTTAGTATTGGAGCTATTAACATATACAAAAAATAAATTTAATATTTAATACATTGAAGAAAGATTGCATATTTCTCATTTTTCATTAAAATAATATTATAAAATATTTAAAATATAATTTTGACATGTAATTTATTATTTAAGAATAATTCCATGTCTATTTTTCAAGAAGCTTATGACCATAAGGTGTCAAACTACTGGGAGGAGATTAACAGAAGAAAGAAGTGGAAAATTTTAGTTAAGTATGATCTAAATCAACAATAATTCTACCTCCTACACGACTTAAATGATTCTCTCTAACATATCCATATCAAAAAAATTATGAAAGAAGATGCTCTTGTTTGGAAATATGTTCCTAGTGGGCTATACTCAGTTAAATTTGGTTATACTTCCTTGTGGTATGAGGTAGAAGAGGATGAAAATTGGCATGAGATCTGATTAAAAAATCTCATTCCCAAAATCAATGTCTTTTTTTGGCTTGCTATCCAAAACAAGATTCTTACCATGGATATCTTGGTGAAAAGGAGTATCCCCTTTCCTAACAAATGTGCTCTCTGTAAACATGAAGCAGAGTCTGTTCAACATTTGTTCCTACACTACTCTTTTGTTTCTTCTATTCTTTATCATTTCTTCAACAAATATAATTGTTGTTGGATTATTCTAGGATCCATCAAGGATTTGATTACTCAATGGAAGCCACCTTGGGAAGCTCTCCTACTGAGGTTTTGGTGGAATCTGGCTCTCCCCCATATATTTTGGGGAATCTGGAAAGCTAAAAATTCATGCATTTTTGAGAATTACAAGCCCAATCCTCTATCCACATCAAAAAGAATATTGGCTCTCATCCGTGAAAATTGGTCTTCCTTTGCTTCCTCTTTTGATCAACCTAGCTCCTTTCTCCTCTCCCAAATTTTGAACAATCTCAACTTGGTCATTCCAAGAAAATCTCAAGTGAAGGAGGTTAAGAGGTCTAAAATCAAATGGTTGCCTCCTCCTTCCCCTTGGTTTAAGTTGAATTTTGATGGGGGCAACAAAAGGGAATCTAGGCCCTACAAGAGTGGGAGGTGTTATCAAAGATTCTTTCAAGAATATCAAAGCAACTTATATGGGCCCATTGGGTATCCAAACCAATCACGTATCAAAAGCCACAACGGTGCTTTGGGGTATCGAGTTGATGGTCAGCCTTGGTTTAGACTTTATCCATATTAAGGGAGATTCGATGAATATTATTAATTATTTGAAAGGTCTTTTCCATTCTTCTTGGAATATTTTTGAAATAATTTCTAATACAAAAAATTTGTTAGCTCACTTCAAAGGAGTTTCCATAGGGCATGTGTATAGGGAAGGCAATCGGGGGGCAGACTACATGGAAAATATTAGAGTTCTAAGGATTGATTAAAACACTTGGCATGAGTGGGACTTTCTAGATGATGTCATCTTGATTATTGAATTAGAGAAAAGACACATCATGCATAATCACGATGATTTTATTAATTATGACACAAACTCAGATCGAAGGCTATAATTTTAATACATGAAAGGATATTATTACCAAGGCATTGCACATTTGGGATTTCCTAAGCTAGCATCACATGATTGAAATTAGTTCTTTTCCCTATAAGGCCCTCTTCTCCTTCCCTAAGAACCTGAGTTGTGATGCCTATAGAAACATTCTGCTTTTCCTCAAAATGGGTAGAGACAGGGATCATTTTGAGCCAATTTCTTGTTTAAATGTAAAGGAAAATGATTATGTGTGGCATAAAATGGTCAAGGGAGGTTTGGATCTGTTCATGGAGCATCTTATCAAGTACAACACAGGTTTATCTAGGGATTTTTCACACATGAAAGGACAATGAAGTCTGTATGCATGGATTGAAAATTTTAATCACTGAAGAGCTTATTGGTGAGACGAATGGAATGGAATGCAATGGTGTTAAGGCATTTAAAGAGAAGAAACAAAAGGAAGAACTCCTTAGTATATTTTTTATAAAGGAGAAAAAGTAACCCAGGATGTCATCACACAAGGGTTTTTTGAGGGTTAAGACACACCGTTGTGTTTGGGAATTATTAAAGTTAATCAACTCATTAAATCTTATATTTCTAAAAGAAATTTAAGAAATTAATTTCCAAATGTTGTCCAAATGTGGCTATGATTTTTTTTATATTATATTATATTATATATATATATATATATATATATATATATATATATATATATATATATATATATATATATGGGATAGAAAAAGATGTCATAAAAAAATGGTTTCTTTAAAAAGGAGAATATTTATTATTCTAAACACGTGTCTTATAAACTTAAGAAAGGCAAATTAAAGTTATAAAATGCCTTTTTAAGTATATAGAGAAAAAATATCATGGAGTTTCATAAAAGAGATTTTTTTTTTTTAAATTATTGATTATTCTAAACAAGTATTTCATAAACTTAAAGATGGCGTATTAAGGTCAAAGATATAAAGAGGGAAATGTGATAGTTTAGTAGAACATGTTGGAATTTAGTTTAAAGAAATTCATTTACTTTTGAAGAGAGATGTGTTAAAATGAATAATTATTTATTTTAAATAATAGGGATTGTGGTAAGTAAATAAATACGTTTTGATTTATTTAAATTTTTTTATTTAAGATGTTCAAAAATTAATTAAGATAATAATTGAGGTAATGATAAGTAAATATATGTTTCTAGAAAATGTGATTGAATATAAGTTAAGTGTTTAAGAAATTATGTATTCAATTTTTGTATAATGTGATATGTTTGATATCACAGGTCTAATGATGATGTAGTGACCTTTTAATAATGTTTAAATGACAACTTTCTAACACCCTCTCATTTTTTTCTTCCTTCTCTCTCATAGGTCCCTCAAAACCTCCTTTTTACTTTTCTCAACTCCTCTCAATCTATTTTAAAAATTTCTCATTAATGACCAATCTGTCTTATGGAGTTATAAAACTATCCCATTAATGATGGGTTCATCATGATGGTTGTGTAATCAACATGATGATTATGTCTTAAAAGAGTGGTTATTTTTAAAGATAAGGGGAGTTTCATAACTTCATAGGACAATTTTGTTCCCAAGAGCAGTGATTACATAACCACCAATGTAAACAGAGACAATTTCATCACCATTAATCTGTCTTCAAATTTTAGTGTTGGAGACTCACTCTTTGACGTGTTTTGCATGCCTATTGTCACTTTTATTTATTTTTCCACTTTAAGTTAACCTCCAATCAAGGATAGTTCACTCCCTCTTTTATTTTTAATTATTTTGAGTCCCTCTTAAGTTCAACTCCCAGTTTAGCTCAGTTAAACTCTTTCATGTAGGCTTCATTGATCATCTACAAATAAGCCAATTTTGGTTTTATTGTAGATTCAAAAATTTGAATTACAACTTAATATTTTTTAATCCCTTATATTTATAGCCTATTAAAATTTATTTTGAGCTTTGTTTTTATTGTTTTCATGTTCAACTACATAGTTCTAGACAAAGAGAGCCATTGTTCTTGCAACCATATTTTTACAAACGATGTCTTCAACTAGCCATGGTCAATTGTTCTTTATTTTGAGTTGTGTTTCTATTCTTATTCCCTATTTATGATATTCATTTATTCATCCTCCTTGTTAGAGAGTTCTATAAATCTTCATTTGAGTAAAGGAGCTAGAACACTAAGAACCTTAGTTAACAAATCTCTTGCTTTTAGTTAGTCTACCTCAGGATCAGGTTGAAGGTTCTTAGCTTAGATTTATTTATTTAATTCAGTAGATTAGATTAAATTATAATTCATCATTATATTATCTTAAATATTTATTTTTAAAAATATAAGTTTTGATTAGGAAAAAAAATCTCTCTCCCATCCTTGCACAAATACAATAATTAGTTTTTTTGTTTGCTTGCATTCATTCAATAGATTATCTCATAACACAATATTGTATCTAAACCTTAGGTGAATGTTAGATAATATATCATACATTTCTAATATTTCAATAATTAATTTTAAATTTTGAAACAAACTTTTCATTCTCAAACAATCAACTAGTGAGTAGTAAAACCCTAGCTAAACTTAGGTGAACAAGAGTTATAATTGTAGTTTTAATTTTTATTATTTATGTCAATTGATAATTTTGTTTTGATTCATTTAATTAAATAAATCATACTCTAAATTACTCATTTATATTTCAAATACATTGCTCATAGCTAGTGTGCAACACCTAAAAAGATTAAAACTTGTTCTTGGTTTGTTTAGGTGAGAGAAAACTCTATGAACCTGATAGCATTTTTTGTTTGGAGATTAAATATTTTCTTGAATCACTTTCATGTTAATAAAACATAGTTTTCATATTAT
This sequence comes from Torreya grandis, assembly GCA_037957365.1. Lineage (NCBI taxonomy): Eukaryota > Viridiplantae > Streptophyta > Pinopsida > Cupressales > Taxaceae > Torreya > Torreya grandis. The sequence goes on along the minus strand of JARHVA010000964.1, from coordinate 2,679,619 downwards.
ATCAACTCACATATCAATTAAAAATCACAAAAACAACTTTGTATAGCTTGCATTTAGAAGATTTAGAAAACAACATTAGCATATATATATATATATATATATATATATATATATATATATATATATATATACATATATATATATACATATATATATATACATATATATATATACATATATATATATATATATATATATATATATATATATATATATATATATATCTATCTATATATATATGTATATATATATATATATATATATATATCTATATATATATGTATATATATATATATGTATATATAGATATATATATATATATATATATATATATATATATATATATATATATATGTATATATATATATCTATATATATATATATATATATATATATATCTTTTAATTTTCATGCATTGAAAAGCATTTTTAAAATATAAAAATTATTATCCATTCATTCTATTTTAATTTGTTTACTGCTCTCTACTTTTAGTTATTTTATTTCAGCAAGTAATTAGTTTTCATTTTAGTCAAATATTCACACACACAAAAAAAACAAAATACCATAAAGCCTTGTCTAACCATATAAGTCAAAAGAAACATTGCTTATAACAATATAATAAGTCCTTACACAATCCATTCAGATAAGCTCATAAACTTACACATTGCCTATCCCCTTTTGGATAACACTTCTCAAAACATTTGATATTTTTAAAGAAGGTATTTTCTCCTAGGGTTAAAGCCCCTGGTCTCACCATTAACATATATTTTGATATCAATATCGAGCTTAGGAGAGAGGTTTTCTATTCTAGTTGAATCCACCACCTCATTATTGAATCTCTCAACGCTCTAGAGGAACAAGAACAAATTATTTATCCACCAATCATTTTCCTCTCTTATAACAAAGGATGCCACTACAATATTATCCAAGCCTAGTTTCTCACTCTCAAATCCTTCCTCTCCTTGAGTGTAGCCTCGTCATATATCATTCACATTTGTGGATGACATTGAATGGGCATAACCAACTTAATCGAGTATATATCTTCCCATGATTCATTCAATCTAATCTCCTTCATTTCCCCAATCTTAGCATCAACTAGGAGCTTCACCTCCATGCAATATCCAAGACTGAATGACCCTAGAGATCTATTTCTATCCAACTTGACATTTTCAATGAGAATTGTGATGTTTTATAGGTCTTGTATTTCCATCACAAGAACCCCTTTACACCACCTATTCTAATTCCCATTCCACCTAACAACCAACCCAATCCATATCCCATTTGTTATGTTAGTTTTCTTAGCCTGACCATGGAAAGATGAGTGCATAGTTTAATGTGTGACATTTGCATGTACACAAATTGGTGCACCCGACATGAAGGACCTCCATATTTACATTTTCATTTTCTTCCTCATCTCCTTTATCCTTTCTCTAATCCTCTTTTATTTAAATTTATGTTGAGGGTAATTATATATCTCCAAAATATGTCTAAATAGAACATAGGTGGATATCCTAGCCTAGAGGATATAGAAGAATCCAAATCGATTCTAGTGAGTCTTCATTGGTGAGTTAAAACAACCCAACCTTTGACACCAAGGTATAATAACAATTGTATGATTACTCTAATCCTAACACCCAAACCAAGAGTGGAGTCTCTATCTATGAGATATTGGATGTATTAAAAATGATAAATAGTCACCCTGAATCTAGCACTATAACCCTTAGTAGAGGCATAACCACTTGTCACATGGCTACTAGGTCATCAATTAGCCTACAAATCCTAAATTTGGAATGTTTTACTAAATATTATTATTTTTTGGGAGGAATCCACCACTTGGAAGACAAGGTTAATTGTATGCAAGCAGATATACATCCCTATAGCAGAAGCTGAAATACCTCCAACCCACTAGTATAGACCATAACCACTACCCTTATGGATCCTAATCCAAACCAAAATCTTAAACCTAACCCATCTCACACCTCTGCCCCTCCCATGTAGGGCAATTTTAGGCCTAACATAGTCACTAGTCTAGAATCATCAACACCCTAGTAGGTCATATTCATGACATGGAAAACAACCAACAAACTATGAGTTAGGGGATGGGCCCAAATTCTGTTAAACAATCTTATACTTCTCCTTCTCTCATCTATACAATGACTCATCAAATTATTTAACAATAAAATTACATACTTCCACCTCAATGGGAGCATGCACCCCCACCAAATCATGCATTTAACTAACCCTTTAGGGACATCCTTATTCATTGACCCAGACACTTCTAAAGTTCATCCTATTAGACTCCTAATCAAACCTTTATGGGTAATGTGTAAACTTATGTTTTGCCTTTTAAAAATGATGTGGTGTTCAATAATATACCATTATTCACACCTCTAAGTTATGTTCCTCCCATTTATACTCCCCCCCCCACAAACAAGCTATATCCCACCTTACATAGCTTCAGGTTACATGCATACCACATACACTCTTATAAAATAAACCACCACTCTTCCTACATCTAAAAATCTCCCTCATTACTTCTATATGCATTCCAAATATACTCAATTAGACAAATATATTTTAGCATACTCCATGCCACCCTATCCAGCTTCTGTTATCCCTTCTAACGACAACCAAACTAACCCCTATAGGATCACACCTTTCTACTCTGGTCCTGTTGTGACAAAAACATACTTTAGTAACATGGGGACTTAAACCATGTACCTTAAGTAGACTATTGATATCAAGATATGAGGGGTTCTTATTTTGTGTCCCCTCTCTAACCTTCCCAAGCTCAAACAAGAAGGAGATCCCAATGCACATGTCAAATATTATGCTAGGCTATTAGGGAAATCCTAGCTTGGGATTGGGTTGTTGCCAAAATTTTCTGTAGAACCCTAGAGGGAATAAAACTTGAATTGTATTACCACCTCATTGAGAGGTCTATACATTATTTTTGCTAACTCATGGCCAAATTTTTCAAAACATTCAATATGAAAAAACTCCTAAACACTGGTGTATGAGAGTTATTACACATTAAACAATAACACAATGAGTTAGTTACCCATTTCATCACAAGACGGCAATAGGTATTTTATTCCTTTGCTAGTACACCCCACATGGATCAACAAGAATTTTTCAACCTCTTCCTCCACTCCCTTAACAAGGAGTTATGGGAGGATGTTTATAAATTCTCATATCGATCCTATGAAGAATCTCTTGAGAGTACCTTGCATATGGCCAAGAGGCCATTAATAATGGTCACCAAACTTATGAGACCAATGTATGTATCATCATCTTGAACCAAAACAATGGGAGATTTCAAAATTTGAGTCCAAAAATACTAATAAATAAAAACTCAAGTTCTAAATAAAAATATGAATGCCATTACCAATGGCATCACTGACTAGAATAAAAAACCAAAACCTATGAATAACAATCAGTATCACCCCATGAGTAATGCCAATGCCACTAACAATACAGGCACTAGGAACCAAAATCCTCCTCCTCCCATTCATATGATCACCTTTAACCAACCACCACCATACAAAATGAAACACTAAAACCATAATCAAATTCAATATCATCATGTCGAGTAATACCCCCAATTTTAGAACCAAACCTAACACCAAAGAAATAATCAACAAGGGTTTTGTCAATAGGGGCATAACATGAGGTCTATGAAATATGATCCAAATATATATTGCCTCTTACCCTAAGTTATTATTAATGATACTTATAAATTTATGGAGTATAATAAATTTATATAAAGACTCCCAAAATATCACATGTAAACATTTACTGATATGCTCCTAGGGAATGTTGGTACAAACCCTCAGGTTCATTAAAATTGCCCTATCACCCCTCAAATTTAGAATATCCAAATATCCAAATATACCCAAACTCCTTTCCTAACCACTAAGTATGTGTTACTAAACATAAACAACAGAGTGGCCCACATAACCACCTAATTCAACATAATCAACCCATGATGGCATGCACCCATGATGTCAAAGCTTCCACCTTTGGCACTGCTAATATTGATGTTTCTCTTTATTTGGGAGTAAAAGGAAAAACCAGAATGATTGGAGTTGTAGAGTTAATATTTAAAGATGAGGCAAATACCATTATTTTCATATATAATATCAACCAATGAATCTTCATCCCTCAAACATTTTGAAAACTAAGTCTATCCAAACTCATGGGGAACTGTGATTTTCTCTTAGATCTTACCAAGACATTCTTCCACATTTCATTCCTTGATTTTATTAAGAACTCCCATGCTCATCATTCAACCTTGTTTTATTCCCTAGGACTAGGGAATTTGTCCAATGTTACTCCTCCTCCACATGCTCACATCAACCACGTTAATCTAGATATGTTTCCACCAAGTCAAGAATATCGAGATGCTAGTTATTTCTTTGATTTACATAGTATTCCTCCTAAATTTGATATGGAAAGGAGGGGTGATCCAACCTTGTTTCTATAATTTTATATTTACATAAATTATGTGAAGAGAGCCATGGTGGATGACGAAATGACCATCAACATTTTACCCTTTTCTTTCCTTCAAAATATTAGTTATGGGGAAACCAAATATTTTTCAACTCATAACACCCTAAGAGGATATGATGGCCTCAAATCCAATTCCATGGGGACCATCATGTTCCCAATCACTATAGGTCCCAAGATGGTGCTAACCAAGTTCTATGTCATAGACAAAGATACCAACTATAACATGATCTTGGGAAGGTCTTGAATACATATGATGAAAGCTATCCTCTCAACCTTATTTCAACACATCTAGTTCTTATACCTATGATATGTCTTCATAGCATAGGAGGATCCTAAACCTTTCGTTATGCTACAAGAAACCATAAATAATAATCCTAGGTTACACATTAATTATCATCTACTAACAATGGGGTCACAAAACCCCCATAATTGGTCAAATTTATTAAACCCATGAAGCCCAAAGTGGTTATCTTAAATACGGGGGCTAAAATTCCTCACACTCTATTGAAAGATAAGTCAAAATAAAAGAATGTAGTGATGATTGAGAAAGTCACTAATCTAGAGCCAATCATCAATTCAATAATCTCCACCATATCTACAACTAAAATCATAAATTTATTAGGAAAAGACATGCCACTCATCCTCCCATTTGACCCATGAGGGATAGGGTCTTATAACTTATCTAAGACATAAAGTCACAAACCCTAAGAAGGGTTACCTAGTCTACCTGATCTTTGCATGAAAGAGGTGTCAAATAGTGAAGAGGCACCCCTCCATAATAATCCTTCTTTAAACTATCACTATAACCATCCAAATCCCCACCATATAAGGATAATTTATACCATACATACTATTCTTGTTACTTCTAAACCTATTTGAAGCATGCTCTTAGATCATTATATAACAAGGCCATATCAATTTTCTAGAGTTTCTAATCCACTAGGCTTGATTCCTCATGAGGTGTGATCCATCTTAATTTGACCTAAACCAAGGTATGATTTGTACCATATGCCAAGTTCCCCAACATAAGTTTAGGTGTTATCTTCTCCCTTAATGATGTCAATAGATAAATAGAGGATTCATAATTTAATAATAGGTACCATAGAGGCTAACATTAGGTCTCATGATTATCCTCACATTCCCATGGAGAGGCCTTATCCCCCCTCATGAAGAGGGGAGTACCTAGTGAACCACTCAATGAGTTCTCACAAGCCTTCTTGTATATAAAAATAAGATAAACAGTGCTACCCATGTCTTATCAATAGTACCACAAGCTACATAACTATGTATACACACCCCATGTGTTGAAATAAGATCCTAACTATGTCATTATATTCCCCATGCCACAAATACATCATCATCATGTTACTATACTTACTACACCAAAGAGAAAACCTAGACATAGGAATTTGAAATTCCTAGAGGTGCTTACTTACCCCAATCCAAAACTTATAAGTAAGCCTTTTGAGTTCCTTGAGGTGTTTCTTTTTCTTCATTCAAATGACAGGATTAGACCTCTCAGATTTTTTCAAGCCCAATTATTCAAGATGTTAAGGGGAAGGGCCCATTATTCTCCCAAGTCCTAGGACCAGGAACCCTTAGAGGGGTTACCCAATGTTCTTGATATCTATATGGTTAAGATATCATAAGATTAAGAAATTTCTCCAAATGATTGTCCTTATTTTACACATAACCAGTGAGTCCTCTACTATGATGGGGCCAAGTGTCACCTAGGTGTTGGGGTAACAATTATTCCCATCACTCTTGAGGGATAAATCATACTTTTTGGTTTCAATCTATAATTTGAGTGTACAAATAGTCAAGCTGAGTGTGAATCCATATTTTTTGGCATGCTCATTGTAAAACATTTAGGCATTCAAAATTTAAAGGTCTAAAGTGACTCATAGTTAGTTGTGAACCAAATTTTTGAGGTTTATCAAATGAAAGCTAAGCACCTTCAATTATATAAAGTTGATGTGCATAAGATTTCTAAAGACTTGGAATTTTCCTCTATAGAATCAATCCCTAGGGAAATAAACTAGATTTTTTAATCCATGGCTACTTCATATTCATGATTTGACCCTCATCTTGCTATACCAATGTCCAATTTTTTAGTCTTGATCAGGATAGAACCCCTTGTCCCTAAGATATCTAGTGACCAAATAGTTGCCCATATTAGGGGGGTGATATTATATTAGTTATTGATATCCTCTCATCTCCCATTATATTTGATTTTCATATGATAGAAATATAAAATAATGATGAGGCTTCCCTTGGCCCATCTTGTAGTTGTCATCATAATCATCTAACATTTTGTCACTTTAGAGCAAGTAGTAGTTCAAGTTTCCTCATCGATTCCAAAGCATTTGTTCAAACCATTTATCATCCCACATAATACTCATGATTTAAGAGATTATTCATACCTTAATGATAATCACCATCAAAATAAACATTGTTCCCCATGATTACTCATATATTACTTAATATAGACACCTCTTCCCCATGTAGAAGTAATCAATACTAGAACACTTCTCGATAAACCATTTTTGACATTATTTGACCAAGAACTAGAAGATATAAAATTGATCATGTTTTATCATAAGTCTTAAAGACTTCAAGACTATCTTAGAATACTTTCTGCACCAAAAGTGACTTGTGATGAGTAGGTGTTTGAGTTCCTAGAAGTGTTTATATTCCTATGAACAAATAACATGGTCAGACAACCAAAGTAAATTATTATGACCCATTAATGGTATTATGATTTCCATGATTATTTTCCAAATAATATAATTCATGTAGGATACCTTTTCCTTAGAATCAATATTTAAGTTGACAAAAAGAAAGGATAAGGTTAGAAATTCAAACCAAATTGGTTGGGTCCTTACCTGGTGATCGAAGAATCCAATAACAGAGCTTATTAGCTATGTACTCTAGAGGGAAAAAAGATTTTGTTTAATATATAAACTCTTTTCACTTAATTATTTTTTATATATAGTATTTACATATTGCATTTCCCACATTTTCATTGCATTTTCATAGTTTACATGTTTGTCTATATATCTAATTGTTTATCTAGTGATTATTTGATTGTTAGTTCACACAACATAAAAATTTCAAGATGAAACACATCATATCATTCCATGCTCACAGTACACTATATTTCTTTAGAAAATATTTTCAAAATCAACATTACATTAGTTATTTCCTTAGTTCTTATGAGTAGAGTATATGTATTTTCCTTACGTCTTCTTACACAAATTAGGAAATGCTAGCCTATAGTCTAATATATAAGCTTGTCCATGGTAGAATTGCCTCTTATGGTGCCTTCTAAAGTATAGAAATAAATAGGTAAATTTAGACATCTATATTGATCTTTGGTGATGATATCTTGCATCTCACTAATTACATGGGGCCAATATTTAGGAGTTAAATATTTGCCAATAGAAAAGTAGACACCCCTATGAAAATCAAAAGTTTATGAAAAAAAAAGTCAGATTTCACATCTCTTTCCCTTGCTATCCTTTGGTGTTTATCCCTCACATATTATTTGTTATATGAGGCTAATATTGGGAAGGGATTACCTCACTCACCTACATATAGCCTTTGGTGATGAGCCCATGTGTCTCCCTGGTCACATGAGACTAAGTGTAGGGGGTCACAAATAGAAAATAAAAGTCAAATGCAAAAGCATTATTAAATTAGGTGTCTAGTTTAAAATTTAGTACAAAATATTGCCTACATGTCTATGATAAAAATTTTAACCTTATCCCACTTACTATCTAGATGAGGCTCACAAGCTTAGTATCTTGTAAGTTCTATAAAGAAGCACACTTTCCCTTTTACTCATAAGTATTAGGTCATCTTCCTCTTTCCTCTAAAAATTGATCTATGGTTTTTATTCCTTATCACCTCATGTTTATCTTATTCCCCTTGTCATTACCTATTGAAAATTGAGAGTCATGCATTATTTAAACAAAAAAACTAAGTCATTAATTCAAAATCAATTTTTAGCACACTTATAGCTTCATATATATTTGTCATGCTACATCATTTGCATATATTTGGTTTTCACATATATTTTAGTGTATGATTTTTCCTACTTGAAAGTTTACCTACATGGTTTTTACTTAGTTTATTTATGGTTGTTAAGGTCATTAGGGAAAATAAACTTAATGTTTTTTTAATAGTGAGTTGAGTTGTTACCTTTTTGGTGACCTAAGCTCTTACTATATAATGTACCTCTTTTGTAGTTTTTGGATAATGGACTAATATGAAACTCATTTTGATTTGAATTACTCTCACCTAATCCTTGGGTTTTCATGAAATTTGAGATGTTTAGATATATTTCAATGATTGGTCACAGTATCAGATCTTTGATTTGATGACTACTTTGTCATTTTTGAAATACTTAGTGAGATCTTTCCTACTAGCATTCTTGTTGGTTTTCTTGATTTTTGATGGTTACATAAGTTTGATAGGATTTCATGAAAATAAATGAAAAATATACAACTAAATTCTCCATCATAAAAAAAATAGCACCATCATATTTGGAAGATGTCAAAATCCTAAAATCATTTGTAAACATGACCTAGAGTTGTGATAGTAATTTTCAGCCATTTTTTTAGGGTTTCAAGGTTTTTTGATGATTTCACGCATATATTAATAGAATGATTCTCAAATTAGGAAAAAATTTCAAGTTTTTTATAGGTTTAAAAAGTTTTAAAATGGGATTTACTACTTTTTGGAGGAGCCATACCAAATTTACATATTTTTAGGTTTTCTAGTTTCAATAGAGTTTCTAACCCTTGCAGACAGTTTTGGCAAATTTTTGTCTTGGTTAGACTTTTGGTGATGTTAAAATAGGCCTAGGTGGAATTTTTTAGTTATTTAACTTTAAAATATATTCAAACACATGAAATAACCCAATAGTCCTGCTAGCACACTTGTCAAATTTTGATGACCCTGCCTGTAGACCTCATGGAGTCTAATGCTTCTACTTGCACACCTAATAGACTCTGAAGACTATGATTAAAACACCCATGGACCCAAATTACCCTAATAATAGACTCATAAAAAAATAATGATATTGTTAAAAACCCCCTGCAAACTTGATTCAATGTTCAGGTACCCTCAGTAGACTTCGATGCCCCTACATATAGACAAGCAGGTTACAACCCCTATTTGAGCACACTACTATTTCCTCCACCCTTGAAGAGTAATACTATTATTTTTAAATTTATAGTCATTTTAGGAGTGAAATCACTCCAACATTAATCACATAAATCAAAAGTGAGGGAGGGAGAGTACTCACAAAAGGTCTTAACCCCTTGGTCATATGATGTGGTTATATTGGGGGCTTAAATCTTGAATCTTACTAGTGGGGGATTAACTTTATCACCAACAAATTATCCATTCAACCCAAATATTTTAAAATTTATATTTGGTGTATCCAAACATTTTAAAATTCATGTTGGGTGGATATTTTAATGTGAGCTTAGATTTTCAAATGTGCATGACATTTGATAGGTAACTTAGATTTGATTGATGTCTTCTTTAAAAGTGATTATTTTTTTATGATCTATGCATTGGTGGTCATCTTGGTCCACTAAAGATCAATTAAAGATAAATATTATACACTCTTGTATGCATTATTGATTGAGCTTGACGTCCCTCCAATTCTTTCATATTTATGCATAAATTACTCAAGATGCATTCTCAATTGTGTCCAACATCTATATGAGTGTGATTGTATTTGAAAATTTAGGGGGGGGGTCACTTTGATAGTTCTAAGGGGGTAGTGTGTGGTTATATTAATTTTTTTTCTACATTTATTCTTTAATTTTTACAATAACTTTTCCTTCTACGCTATGGATTCAAGTCCAATAAGTCCATTCATATCATTTAATTATCATGAATAGAAATCTATAATGGAAATCATTTTGAAATCTAAGGGTTACCATCAAATTATAATGGGAATTAAGACTTAACTTAAAATTACATAAGTGAAAATCAAATATTTCAACTACTGTAATAAAGTATGTGGATTATTATGTATTTCCATCTCTCCTAATCTACTCTTTCACATAGAATCTGCTAAAACACATACTCAAGTGTGGACCACTCTAAGAACACTCTTTTGGAAGAAGGATGCGATGAGAGGCCATGAAATGGAGAATGAGCTCATTAGTTTGAGCCCAAATTACCATGACACCCTACATGACTTATGCACCACATTTATACCTTTGAATTTACATTTGAAAGAATGTAGAATTGACAAGAAAGATTAATAACTTGTTTTTTTGATACTCTCCAAATTGGGTCTAGAGTATTTTGTATTTATGTACAATTTCCATGCATTAAAATGTGATCTTGGATATATATCAAAGATTACTTATATAGATACCTTTATTTATGACTTTATTAGAGAGCAAAATAAGTTGATAAGTTGATATAGATAGGCACAATGAAGTCCTCAAAATCTCGTGCACTTTTTGCTAAGAAATAGAAGGCTTCAAACAATAGAGAGAAGAAATGAAACAAAAAGGATCAAGAGAAGGATGAAAATCCTCCCACCTAAATATAAAATAATGAGACCTCTTCTTCTAGTGTTAATCCTAAGAAAGATAGGATCAAATATGGGTTTTAGTCAAGAAATCATGATAAAATCAAATGTTTGAAGAAGTAGATTGACCAACTAACTAAGATTCTCGAGAAGCACAATATTAGTGTCCTTGATTCTATCAATTAGAGTTCATCAACCCATGAATCCTCTAATTAAAATGACCATGGTAAATAAATAAAAAAAGAGTGGAAAAGGAAAATCAAAGGGAAAGGCTCTTGTTACTGTTGTACCTCTGACACTCACATGGGTCATTAACTTTGGTGTTTCACATCACATGGCCTCTTCATATATAAATTTTAGTTCCTTGGAACCATGTGACATGTCCTATATAAAAATGGGTGATTACACTTCTAAAAAGGTTCTTGATAGAGGGTCTATTGAAATGCATGGTGTAATGTTCAGTAATATTTTAAGCGTTCCCTCACTTTCAACTAATCTCCTATTATTTTACCAGATCACTCACCTTGGTCCAAGCATGTAAGTTGAGGTCACTTTAGATTTAATGTATGTTAAAGAGATACATAATAATACTATATTGGTAGTGGGAATGGTTGATCATCAAATGTAATTATATAATTTCTCACACTTTTCTCCCGATTCTCCTTCAAATTCTCCTTCTTCAAACTCACCTAAACTTGATGACATTTATGAGCATGAGCACTATCTAATATTGATGACTCTTCTTCTAATACAAATGAATATGAAGTGATGGGAACACACCTCTACCATCTCCTTGTCACCTTCCTAATGTTGAGGATTTATTTCATGATCAACCTACCTTTAGTTCAATTGAGACATTATAAGGTGAAGGTATAATAACTTAGGTCACATCAGATATTGGGAAGTCTAATCCATAATTTCAAGGCATTCCACAATCCTTGCAAGCCTTTATTGCCTCACACTTTCATTTCTTAGAGTACGTTTCCCTTATACCTTACATGAGGATAATATTTCCTTGTATAGGAATCACACCTTAGTTGAATATCCATTAGGAAATTAGTCAACACATTCATTATTCTAGGGTGGTCCACTCTTCATTGCATCTACTTCTAAACCACAGTCACTTCTGGGAACTCCATTATAAGATAAAATATGTCTACATGCAATTGTAGATTATAGTGGAGATTTTTATCCCTCTTCTCTTCTTTGTTATCTTTTTAGAGAGGATTTTTTTCCCTGTGGTTTTTATCCTTTTCTATATCTTATGGGAGTTACATTGTGCTTGGGTATCTCATCAGGCCTAATTTTTGGGACCCAATTCTTTCTCCCAGCTAAGCTCCACTTCATTGAGGGTGTTAGTGTAGGATTTTTCCTTCTTTTAGTTTTACCTACATGGTTATTAGTCAGCTTGCTTAGGGTTTTTAAGGTCATTAGGGAAATACACTTAATGTATTTTCTAATATTGAGTTGAGTATTTACATTTTTGGTGAGCTAATTTCTCACTATATAATGTACCTTCTTTGTACTTTTTGGCTAATAAAATAATATGAAACTCACTTTATTTTGTATTTATCTCACCTAATTATAAGGTTTTCATGTAATTATGACATGCAGAGATTTTGGAGTGATTCAATAATATATAATAATATCCCATAGAATTATATCAAAAATATAAAGATACATGGCATGCCATCGCATTTCTAGTCTCTAGAGTGCATAAAATAAAAATTAAAACTTGGAAAATAAAATATCATAATACACCATGATAAGGCACTAAGAATTAAGTCAAAACACATTTATATATATCATAGAAAGTGTTGAGTTTGTACAAAAGTGATGTCCAATACAAACACCTATGTGGAGATCCAATGTGCCTCATGGCATCTCAAAAAGAATCAACATATACAATGGTATGGAAAAAACATCTATAATAAGTCTCAAGAGCCTATCTTCCTCCTATGAGAAGATTCTAATGTAGAGGAGCATCAGAGGTTATTAATCCAATGATATTTCTTAGTATTTCCTCCCTTATAGGCCATCTTACCCTCTTTAATATGAAGACTAGTATGGTGTTCCCTACTAGTGCCTTCCTTTGAGGTTTCCTCTCCTATCCTATGCCTATTTTCTATGCCTCTTCCTCCACATACCATCATGTCCACTAGGGCATATAATCTCCTCACCCTAGCCAATAAGATACTATTATCCATCCTTAGTGATTTCACCATCACAGATGCATGGTACACTAGGGAAAAGACATTCATATCATGACTAATCCCTGTAGTGAGTTCAAGATCTATTAGCATTCGATCACTAGTCATGCCAATGCTTAGTTATAAAATATTGAACAGGGTGTCCCAGATTATAATCCTCTAGCCACTCATGGTATTTACTATCATAAGATGCAAAATCAATGTTAGATATAGTCGATATAAAAATATAAAAAAGTAAAATATGCTAAACAACTATGCTAAAAAGTGAAGTATAAAATACAAGTGAAATATGTAAATCAACATTTTACTCAAATCATCTTTGCACCAACTAGATACAAAATCATCATTCACAACCTCCTCATCAATGTTTAAGTCCTCCTTTAAATTGATATACTATGGAGCCTCACCATCTCCACCTCCTAAATGTTTTTGTTATGTAGGGTACTCCTAAGTGGGGCCATATTTTGGTGGTGGTGGTAGACCCATCTAATGTTTCCCTATTGTACCCTATCCTCCACCTCCCCTAGATAGATATGGGGGAGGTCCATGTGTCACTCTTAGATGAACTTGTTGGGTGATGGGAACCCTTCTCATAAGTAGGTGTCATACCAATCATCCCAATCTTGAATCTCTCACCTCTTGTATGGCCATGTAAATAATTAAGGAATAGGGTGGTTACCTACATAAGGCATGACAAACTACTATAAAATCCTATCTAAATGGTGCACCTCGATCTAAGAGAGCCTATATCAAACTTGAGTGTCTTTAGAAACTACTCTAAGGTAAACCCCTTTATCAGTCCATTTCCTAACCATGTCTTAGTAAAGCAAGGTAATTAGGTTGACTACTATCAAAATCCCCACCACTCAAGGAAAATCATGAAATTGTGTCATATCCGTCCATATGGTATCCCTAATGTCTCCAAGCACTCCAATCGTCACTCCCCTTTGATAAGGGATAATTCGCTCATATATCCAACCCATAACAATCATAAATTTACTAATCAAGAGGGACCCCAAACAAGCCATGTGGCATAAGTACCTATAAGTCTGAGCCAGTATCTCTTAGATCCAGAAGTAGTGTGTTCCCTTCTCCTTAATGTGCCACATAATTGGTGACAAACTAAATAGTAATTATTACCCTTGTCTCCCACTAATCAGGAGGAAAGGATACTAATAATGGCCTTTTACATGTTAAGGATCATTTATACCTTAACTAAGAAGAGCCTCACACCACACTTCACACCCACATCAGGTGCTTTAGCATCTCCAAAATGCTCTCCCCAACTACATGTCTTATGGTTGCTCTTGGCAGCTTAGATAAACACCAACCAACTAGTCATGGGAAGTCCCATGATCTAGTAGGCATAAATAAGAGTGATTTTCTACTCCTCCACAGCATGGGGAACATAAATATGTGTTGATTAGGGTTTTAATATGTTAAAATGTCACAAATCAACTAGATGAAGTTGGGATGATCCCAAATTTTGGGATTTGAAGGATCCCAACTCCATCTAGGATGACTAACTCTTCTATCATCAGGAGTTACAAGACTTGGGGGAGCCACTCCTAATCCTAATCTCTACTCCAATGTATTTAAATTAATTGAATAAATAAAATACCCTATGTCATCCTAAAGACCAACTCTATATGTCAAAATAATAAATAATTATAAGTTTTAGAGCCCGATTCTAGCAACTAAAACCACCCTTATTTATAGGTAGTGATTATGTAACCACCATGATAGTTACATAATTGACCTAGGTGATGGTTATACAAAAACCATAGGTGGTTATATAACCAACCTAAGTGATTGTATAACCACCCTCAATGGTGGTTATGAAATTGTTCCCATGCAGACAGTGGTGTTACGTGATCACCAGCCTGTAAATGTCAGTGATTCTGTCCCTGAGAGGTAATTTTGTTTGTCAATTGTGTTCCCTCTAAAACCCCCAAAATTTCCATAAAATATATCCTAATCAAAAAAATATATACATTTTCCTAGTCTACCCTTCCCCATGAATATTTTAAAACTATTTTTTTGGAAATTGGTTGGATTTTTAGTAAAATTTGATCAAAGGTTGTAAAATGGGGCAAAGGGGAAATGGCCACAAAACTACCTGATCTTGCCCTTAATTTCACCCATTATTATAATCACCATCCCCTTATCATCAAATAATTTCTCACTTGAAATGGTCATAGGCATTCCATAGCTCAAGAAATCTCACAAGTAATTGGCACAAATGAATTAATTTTTGGCAAAGTTTTGAATATATTGAGCCCAAACTAGTTGTTTTAGTTTAAGAACTTCCAATTTTGAGATATTTTCACATTTTATGGATATTTTCATATTTAAAAATAATATTCTTGCTAAATTATATAACCTCATGTTTTAAAATTAGCATTCTAACAAATTTATATATTTCATATCATGTTTTATGATTTTGCAGGTTATTAACTACTTGGCACTAGATTCAGTCTCCTGATAAGACAATTTAGGTAGTATGATCTTACATATATAGTATGTATCCTTATCCATAATTTTATTATGTAGTTTATTTTCCATTTTCTCATCATGTTGTAGTTGATTATCAACTTTTATTTTTAGGTTACATAGAGTTTTGACTAGCTTTGTTGTACCACCAAGGTAAGTAAGGTAAGTATTTATAGCTTAGTATTTCCCTTTTGCATGCCACTTATTGGGGATACACCCTTACCAATATATGACAAGGCATATTCTTGAAGGATCAATATGTATGCATCCAATTTTTACATGGTGTGATATGCTTGACATGATAGGTCTAATGATGATTTAGTGATCTCATTTTAATGCTCAAATAGGAACTCTATAACACCCTCTCATATTTTGCTTCCCTCACTCTCATATGTCCCTAAAAACCCCCCATTTTTACTTCTCCTATCTCCCCTCAACTTAATTTTAAAAAATTATAATTAGTGACATAACTACCTTATGGCTTAGAGGACTGCCCCATTAGTGGTGGGTTCATCATGATGATTATGTTCACTATTGTGGTAGTTATGTCCTAAGAGGGTAGTTTTATTTTAAAATAAGGTTGTTTTTGTAACCTTATAGGGTTATTTTATCTTGAAGAGTGGTGGTTACATAACCACCCCTACAAACAAGGGTGGTTCAATCATCATTGCTCCCCCTTTTAATTTTAGCTTATGAGACTCACTCTTTGATGCATTTTACGTGCTTATTATCAAATTTATTCCTTTTTCCACCTGAATTTCACCTAAAATCAATCCCATCTCACTCCATATTCTATTTCCAATAATTTTGAGTCCCTCCTAATTTCAAATCCTAATTCAACTCAGTTAAACTCCTTCATGTAGGCTCCAATGCTCTTCTACAAGTAAGCCAATTTTGGATTGATTTTGGATCTAAAAATTTGCATTAGAGATTAAATTTTTTTAAAAATTTACAACCACATATTAATAAAATTACTTTGTATCTTTACTTTCATTGTTTTCATTTTTGAATACATAGTTCTAGATAGGGAGAGACATTATTCTTATGATCAGGTCTTTATAAATGACATCTTCAACCAGCTAAATTTAGTTGTTTATTATTTAGAGTTCCGCTTATATTCTTATTCCATATTTTTGAAAATCATTTATTCATCCTCCTTGTTAGAGATTTAAATAAATATTAATTTGACTAAATGAGTTAGCACACTTAGGACCACAATACAAAAAATCTCTTACTTATAACTTCTCTAGATCAGGATCAGGTTGGAGGTTGTTGACTTATATTTATTTATTTTATTTAGTATATTAGATTAAATTTACATTAATCCTTGTATTAAATTAAATATTTATTTTTAAAAAGGAAAATTTTGATAGGAAAAAGAATTCCTCTCTCCCTTCCTTGCACAAAAATAGTAATTAGATATTTGTTTGCTTTCATTCACTCAATAGATTCTATCACAACATAATATTGCATCTAAAACCTAGGTGAATGTTAGAGAACAAATAATACATTGTCATCCATTGAAATAATTATTTTCTAGTTTTGAAACAAATTATTTTTCATCCTCAAACAAGCAACTAATGAGTAGCAAAACACTAGCCAAACCTAGATGAACAAGAGTTATCATTGTAGTTCTGATTTTCATTGTTTAGATAAATTGAGAATGTTGTTTTAATTAATTTATTCATATAAATCAAATTATAAATCATTCATTTCCATTTCAAATAAATTATTTATATCTAGTGTGCAACACCTAAAAAGATTAGAACTTGTTCTTGGCTTGTTTAGGTGAAAGGAAGCTCTAGGAACCTCATAGCATTTACTATTTAGAGATTATATGATTTATTGAATTATTTTCATGTTAATAAAATATATTTTTCATAGTATATAAACTCACATATAAAACAAAAATCAATTCCATATAGTTTGTATCAAGAAAAGTTAAAAATGCGTGTTAACATAGGTAGAATACATCTCTCTCTTTCTCTCCTACTTTGCATGCATTGAAAATTAATTGAAAAATATAAAAATAAGTGTTTATTAATTATATTTTAGTTTGATTATTACTATTCACTTTTAGTTATTTCATTTTAGCAAGTAATTAGTTTCCATTTCAGTTAGATATTCACAAAACATATAAAAATAATAAAAACATTGCCTTAAAGCCTTGTCTAACTGTACAAGATGAAAAAATCCGCACTTATAAAAATAGAACAAGTCCTTAAAAAATCCATTCAAACAAGATCATATGATTACACATTGCCTATCCCCTTTTAGATGACACTTTCCAAAATACCTACTCTTATTAGAGATGGTGTTTTCCTTAGGGTTAGAGTGCTTAATCCCAACATTGGCATACAGTCTGATATCATTACTAAGATTATGAGAGAGGTTTTTCATTATAATAAAATCCCCCCTCCTCATTTTTTACTCTATCAATGATCTATATGAATAAGAATAAATTTTGGATCCACTGATCATTATCTTCCCTCAAAATAAAGGATGTTATTACAACGTTATCTAGGCCCAATTTACAATTCTCACCTCATTCCTCTCCATAGGGATAACTTCATCTTATATAATTAAAATTTATGGATAAATTTTATTAGGCATAGCCAACCCAACAGAGTATATCTCTTCATATGAGTTATTCAACCTAATCTCTCACATTTTCCCAGTCTTAGTATTGACCAAGGGCTTTACCTCCTCATAATCATAGAGACTAAAAGACCCTAGAGATTTTTTTCCATATATCCTAACAATCTTAATGAGAATTATAATGCTATATAGGTGTTTTATTTACATCACTATAATCCTTAGCCACCACCCATTTCTAATCCCATTCCACCTAACAACTAGCCCAATCCATAGCCCATCCATTACATTGGCTACCTCAACGTAACCTCAGGGAGTCAAGTGTAAAATTTAGAGAGTGATACTCACGTGTACACAAAAAATTCAATAAATAAAAAGTGAGAATCATGATAAGAAAATATAATGCAACACTCCAACATAAAAAGTGAAAATAAATATCATGTATTTCCAATATAAAAAGGTGAGACATGTTAAAAGGTGAATAAGTAGAGAAATTAGTGAAACATAGTTTAAATTTTATGAAAATGACATGGGTTTGAATAAAATGCCAATTACACAATAAAAAATATGCAGGTTTGGAATAAAATTCTAATGAATGAAGAGTAATTGCCAAGAAGGACAAAGAGTGACAATAAAACTAACATCACAAGGAGAGAAGTGAAATGCCAACAATAAAATAAAGGATCAAAAATGAAGTGAAATGCCAAAAATAAAATAAATGATCACAAATGAATGAAAATGACATATAAATTCATAAGACATGGTAAAACTAGAATACTACAAAAAACTACAACCTACTCAAAACCAAAGAGCTATAGTGTCTCAAAAATAAACATGTCAATAAAGGTTAAAGACATGACAAATTATAACCAATGGTAAAGGAAAACACCTATTAGAAAGTTGGGATAGAAAAAAAAACATATGCTATAATTTTTCAATAAAAAGTAAGAAAGAGTAGTTTTAAGGAGAATAAATAACCCAATAGTCTTAAGATCTTATAAACTACTTTTCTTTCACCTTTTAACCTAAAAAATTCTTGAAAGATCAATGTTAACGACCTATGGCTCTAATACCATATTAAATTTATTACCTAGGTCATGAGATAACATTGAGAAAAATGAATGCAATTAGAATAACATCACCTTGGAAGAAATAAGCCACAATGTTGAGACAAAGGTGACAAGTGGGGAAACCATTGAACAGAGAAAAAAACCACATTAGCAGTAAAATATTTGTAACAATGAATATTCGAGTACATATCAAGAAAAATATGAAAGTGAAGGATAAAAATGGCCTTAATCTAAGAGAGCATAAACAATGCAAGAGCAATACTATATCAATAAGATTATGTTGTGAGTTCATAAGAGTGGGAGATGATAGATTTTTATATAGAGCTAGGAGAGAGAACGAGTTACATGATCAAGCTTCATATGTGTGGCAAGTGTATTAATTATATTAAAAGTGAGGATGATGTGTGTGGCATTTGGGGGAAGTAATTACTTGTGAGAGTAACTTCCAAATCCAACAAGTTGACTAGAGAGGTGAGTGACACCTCATAAAGGCTAGGATAAAATGCATTTATAAATACAATAATTTAAAAAATAAAAATAAACTTAAGATAAACCAAAAGTAGCCTAAAGGACCTAAATAATATTAATTCTCCAATAAAAGTAAATAAATATACTCTCAGTTAGAGGCCATCACTCTAATTTGACAGATTCAAATATCGTTCACATGATATGCCACATTACTGGACACAAATTTAATCATTCTTCCTCTCAATTACTATCATCCTCCTCATTGTCATGATTATATAAAAGGTATATAATTTTTCACCTATCATGGCATAAATGGACTTCAAGATAATGTTTTTTATACATTCACGATAATATATCATATCACAACTAATAGATATAGGGAGTATCACAATTTTAAAAGTGAATAATTGATGAAGACAATAGTTTCTCAAAAAGAACTAATGGTCATTCAAGCACTCAAAAATAGTGAACATAAAGTAGATATTTTTGTTGATAATATGTTACAACTTAATATGTATAATATAAATTTTATTCAAACTATGCGATATAATTAGAAACATTTACAACATACACATGAATCTAATATAGGACATTGTTTTACAAATAACTTTGAGACTCAAGACAATAAGCACATTATTGGTTGTATAACATACTATTCCATAGGATAATGTAGTTTTATGACAAAATTGGTTATAAAAATGGATGCAATAGTGAATAAGGATAATACTAATTTATATTTTACTTTTGAAGGAGGTTTACTAACATTCCAAAGTAGTATACCATGCATGAATGACACCACAGTCCATGATAATAGTAGATCTCTAATTACACAAACATGGATACCAAAGCAAAGAAATACAGATCAAATATATGAATATGTAATGCATACTTCAAACATATCAAAAGATTAGTATCAAATACAAATTCCATAAGTAAATAATGTAAGTATAAATAACTCTAAGAATACAAATCTATAAATATAATATCAGAAGGAAAATATAAATAATAATCAACATGGTGCATAATTTACCTTCCATAAAGAAGGTCAATTCATTCTATAGTTTTCATTTAAATCAATTAATGCACATGTCATAAATTCAAATATATTTAACACGTTTCACTTAAAATAGAATAATAAAATATATCAACATACTAAATACCAATGTCATCACATAAACTAAAATATCAAATATAACATTATCTCAAAGAACATATACAATATAAAACTTCACATAAATAAAAATTCTAAAATACACACACACACACATCACATGTTTAAACATAATACAAATTTGACATATACAAGTCACTTAATAATGGGCTCATTTCTCTATGCATCTAAGCCTCCCTCTACAAATAATGGACCATGGGAAGATGAGGCTTCACTATCGATTGGTTGTGATCACGAGTGATACCAACTCATCCTCTCATGATCCTCATAGATGAATAACCATGCCTATAAATCCACACACTCACATTATATATATATATATATATATATATATATATATATATATATATATATATATATATATATATATATATATATATATATATAACACTGACATAGATCAACCAATGAAGCAATAGGGCACATATGATGTCTAGTAATCTCCACCATTAGTTGGTTATGCTAGATGATTGCTGCATATCTCTAGGCTCTCAAGTCATCATGATCTCACAAGTTAAGTTGTAATTTTTATCACTCCTTAATGAAAAATGGGTCATGTTCACCCATAATTTATGTCAATCACTCTAATAAACCCATAGGGACATCCTCACTAGGCACATGTCATGTCAAGACCTAGAGGGATGGCTCTATTATAGTTATCTTGTACTCATCATTACATGAAAAAAAATTATTTAACCCTAAATTTTGGGTAAGGATCCTATGTGTTTAGGGTTAATAATATAGAAATGAATAAGTGCAAGGGTGATAAATAGATATATAGTAAACCAATTAATTAAAAAAACTAAGAATAAAACATATTTTGAATTTACTATGTTGAGTTATGCTAAAAATTGAAAGTAAAAAGATGTTATATATTGAAATGATAATGAAAACAATGTAATTAATTGATCCTGATGCTAATATGGATCTAGATATAGAATAAGTAGGAATTAGACTAGAAAAAGTTCTAGATCAATCATCAGATTCTGTAAAAATGCCCTATGTAGTTATAGACTCTTGTGTCAACTTGAGATGGTTGTGTCAATGCTACTATCTAACTCAAATGTAGGTATATAGTATGAAATACCTAATTAAAATTGATGCACTACATGGATGCTTATAATTTCTATGACACTTTCACTTTGGTGCATTCAGATCTGGGTCATGGACTATCACTCCTTGTCAAATGAGAAAACTCTAGTTCTTCATCTACATAGTGGTTGTGGGAAAAATGATTTAGTGGGCACATGGTGTTGAGATGTCCAAAATAATTCTCTATTAATGAAAACTACCTACATAACCAATAATATAAAGAGAGCCTTAGACTTATGTAGTTCTCCCCTACATGTTGTCTTGTGTGTGAATCATATAATGTGTGATAAGTAAAAATAATAGGGACATAGCTTGTAACTTATAAAATGTGGCTCATGGGATGTTCCTTATTACTTAAAAAATATGGATGTGTAGTCCCTATGACTAACATAGAAATAAGAGAAAATATGAAAGCTTTCTTGAGTGCTTGATTGAATGCCTTTGGTAAATTACTTTGTGAGTTATTTGGTCTATGTTAGGTCTGTGCTAGGTGAAGAATGAATGAGGATTGATCTTATATTTATACCAATCCCTTTAGAATATATCTTTCATTAAATCACTCAGGCCAACCATAGGAATGCATTTCTTTTACAAATTGGATGAATTTAGGGCATTGTACACTTGTGTCAAAATAGGAAACTTGAGTCAACATAGGCATCTAACTGGGACATAAGTGTCCAAGAAGCAGAAAATTAGGTATATGTCTAAAAATTGTAGAGATGGAAGATAAGCATATTTACAACATTCTAGGAGAGATAAAAGGCTTGGTTCGTCATAATAACATTCATCAAACTAAGAGATAAGAAATTTTACACAAAGAGTAGTGTATGTGAGCCTTTTTAGAGTGGGAAAGGTATAGAAGCTAAATGCATATCCATGATATGTATTTTCAAGTGTAAAAGACTGAGGTTATATGTAATTCAAAAATAGTGTCTACTTTTGACTCCCTTTAATTTGGTAATGAAATTTTTAGTTTAAAAGAAAATAAATGTGTACCTAGGTGTGTATAACACACCTTGTCTTTGCTTGAGTATAGCTTAAATTTTTTGATGGTGAATGACATTAAACTAAGAGCATACTACAATATATAATCAGTGGATATAATCTATAATTGGAAGCATTTAAATTATTGAAATTGAAAGAGAGGAAGGTTTAAGAGTGTACCTATGTATTGATGCAACTACCTTGTCTTTTAAAAATTTGATTTGAAAAGATGTATCATTAATAATCATTAGAGATATGATTAGGGAAAATATAAAATCTATTAAGTGCATATATATATATATTTGAGGACACATGCCTCCAAATTTAGAGAAAAGGTGAGATTTCACCCGATGTTGAGATTAGCTCAATTTTGCAACCCAATCATACTTATAACTTATTGAGCATGAGTGAAAACAGTCAACTCACACTATAAAATTAGTGAGGTTTGACGATTTAGTCAAGTCCAACCTATAAAATTGGAAATATTAAGTGATTTAATCACCTCAACCATATTAAAAATGAATCAACCACTACAATATATCAACTTAATATAATTTGTAAAAGTCTAACCTAGTGGGTGATGATAGTCCATATAATATGAAAACTAATTTGATTTTGAAAATTTTAGGTTTTATTTTCATATCATATGCACCTTAGATATGTCTCATGCTGAAACTATATATAACAATGGTACCAATGTATAAAATTCTACCACAAATGTATATTTAAATCTTATAATTGTGTAATTTGGCCAATTTGGAATCCAGATAAGTGTGTAGGACATGATTATCATCACATGACCTGACTATATATGGAGAAATATGAAAAATGATATAAGTGCCAATGTGGAGGACATGTTTCTAACACATGCCCACATTGTGATCTGGGTAGGCTGAATAGTAAATAAGTGTGGAGAACATATTTCCAAAACATTCCCCTACTAAAAATGAAACTATGACAAATGTGGAGAACATGCTTTCAAAACATGCCCTACTATAATTTGAATCTAGATAAATATGAAAAATGTGAAAACCATACCTCTATGACATGCCCCCACTAATATGTGCCCCCTTTTGAAGTGAGGGGAAGTAGAAACTGATAGTCACCTTACCTCAAAATGATAAGTTGACTTTATAATCTATGTATAAAGCATGTATAATATAGATAAAACATATCTAGGTAGATATATCATTGAATCATAAATAATATGATCACATCAAGTCCTAAGATGCATGATGTGAATCATGGTAACATGTAGATTGTAGTAATAAAATCTCAACAAGAAATCAAGCACACACACAAGAGCACTCAAAATTAAATCAAAATACAATGGTTCAAAGAGACTCAAACAAATGGCATGTTCAAATGCCACACAATAAAAAGTACATGACTTATTTAGATGTCCACAAAGCAAGGATGACATATTCAAATGTCAAAATACAAAATACTATGACATATACAAATGTCACAATAGGCAAACATAGGAAGGGGGCCCAAAATCAATGGATCATATTCAAATGTGCTCGAACAAGTAATACAAGACACTCAAGGAAGTGCATAAAGGAAAACATACACAATAAGCAACTAAGATAACATAACATACTAACCCATGTATCATATGTGTTAGCAAAAAATGTTAAGTACATAGCATATCAAGTACACTACAAAAGATATAAGCATGGATAAAATAATGTGTAAGTACATAATATCAAACGTGAATGTAAAATGATCATAGAATGATATAACTTGGATGTATCATGATCAAAGAAGTAGATGCCCCCAATGTCCACATGACATGAGTAGATGGAATGCCCAACATTTGAAAGTGCATAGATCATGTATATGTGTATGCCTATATCACACTCAAGAGATGTGTGAAACACGTGTATATATAAATTAATGATAAACTATCCACTAACATATAATTAACAACATATTAATAGAATATGTAAATGTTGAATATATTTTTGGTTTTTTTTTTAATAAATATCTCAAGTGATAGTTTTATGTAAGTGCATGATATTCATTGGAATTTTGAGAGGTTTTCCTTCAAGTTTAGTTAGGTGATACACACCATATCTCAATTTTTTTGTAATGATAAATGGTCCCAACCAATTTGGTTTGAAATTTTCTTCTTGTCTTTTTATACATTGATGTTATTTTGATTTTATTTTAATACTAGGTCACCCATAATAAAGTCACGTGACTGAACCTTTTTTTTAATTTGTGCTCTAACATGATTTTGATAAACACATAAGTTTTAAATGGCCTTTTTGCATTTCTCACTCGACTATTCTAATTGAAGAAATCTATTTTCATGGTATTCATTATCTTTTATCATGTCTTTTAGGGACACACACAAGGAAGGTATCTCCAACTCAATTAGTAACACTACCTCTATACCATAAACCAAAGAATAAGGTGTGGCTTAATTATGTCTATAAATACTAGTCTAATATGCCCATAAAACCTACACCATCTATTGGTGCCAATCAGTGTTGTATCATTTGCTTATTTTTCCAAGTATTTCAACAATGGTTTTATTTGTTGCCTTTGTCTATCCATTACCCTATGGATAATAAGGTGTAGAAAAGGTATGTTTTATTTTGTATTTACTACAAAAATGTTTTACTATCTTGTTTTTGAATGATGGTATATTGTAGAAAATAATACCTAAAGGTATGCCAAAATAGGAAATAAAAATCTACATATGTCATCCCCTATAGTAAATTTAAGTGATATTTTCTCCATCCATTTTGTAAAATATTCTCTAGTTGTTATTATGAACTTGTGTCCACCAATGGATACTATATTTATCTTTCCAATCAAATTAAATCCCCATAAGGAGAAAGGCCATGGTGAGACAATTAGATGTAACTCACGAGATGGTGCATGGTTCAAATTGTGATATTTTTAACATTGTAAACATAATCTAGCATATTCAATACATTCTTATTCCATGGTAGACCAATAATATCCTTGACATTATATCTTTTTAGAACATGACCTTGCTACTGAAATGTCTACCACACTCATTATCATGCATTTCTAATAATGTGGTACATGCCTCATATATGATTAAACATCAAAGAAGGTGTCCATCGAGGCCCTGTTTGAATAAATAATTCTCAATAATAACATAGCTAAGTGTTTCACATTGTAATTTAAATTTATCATTCCACATAAAGTAGTTTGGTATATAAACATGTAAAGGAAATTATAAATATCATTGTACCATTTTATATTCATATAACTATGAGAAATAGAAAGAAAAATTAAGGCATCCATTTTGTCATAATAAATGGAAGGCTCTTATAATTGGTGTATAGTAAATTTTATATGATTATCATTTATGTCAAAGGGCATCAAGGATTCCACACTAGTCATTACATTTGCATGGTGGTTATCTTTACGTGGAATATTGTCAATAGAAAATGTATCAAATGTTTATTTTAGTCTTTCCACCATTTATTTATATGTTATAATATGTTCTTCTTTAATTTGGTAATAATTAGTAACTTGATTAACAATCAACTAAGAATCACCAAAGACTTGAATATCTTTGATATGAAACTTTTGTGCTAGTGATAACCTGATTATCAAGGTTTAATATTTTTCTATATTATTAGTGCAATAAAATGCTGATCTAGAAGAGAAAGACATGTATTTTCCCTCAGGGGTGAAAAATATAATACCAACACTCATGTTCTACATCTAGATCCATTGGAATAAATTATTCATGGATTTGAAGATATATGTTGAATTCATCATGAATAGCATCAATAATTAGAAAAGCATAAGGCAATGGAGTGACAACCAATTGGTTAACTAAAATTTGACCTTTTATTGACTTTTAGGACATAAATTTGAGATGAAACTCTATAATTTGCATCATCCATTTTACGATGAGACTAGTGAGGTTTATTTTTTACATAAAGAATTTTAATGGATCTTATTTAATTATAACATGGACCTCATTGTTGATCAAATAATGCCATAGGTTTTATGTAGAAAAAACCAAGGCTAAACATAATTTTTCCATTATTGTATATTTACCTTCATAATTAACCAATTAGTAACTGATGTAATACATTGCATGTTCTTTATGATTATCATCATATTGTGTTAATAGGGTTCCAAGGGTCTCATGAATGGCCAATATATATATAGAGAAGAAATGACCTACCCAAAATATGAGATATGATTACCAATGGGTTTTCTAAATGTTCTTTTATTTTATCAAAGTTTTGTTAACAAATGTAATCCCATACAAATTTGGTACCCTTTTTTAGTAAATGTGTGAAAGGAATTATTTTATCAGCCAATTGAACAATGAAGCATCAGATAACCTAAATTCTACCTTATAAACATAATAGCTACTTTAGATTAGTTGGTGGTGGCATATTAAAAATAGATTTTACCTTTTTTGGATCAACCTTGATGCCTCACTGAGAAATAATGTACCTAGGGAGATTTCTATAAAATACTTTGAAAACACATTTTTGGGGATTTAAATAGATGTTGAACTTGCGTAAGTGTTTAAATATTTTTTTGTAAATCATTATCTTGGTCGTGTAAATTATTTTATTTTGAAAGTAAATTGTTGACATAATCCTCAATATTTTTGTGAATAAAATCATGAAATATATTAGCCATGGCTCTCTAATGTGTTGCTTTAGAATTTTAAGTCCAAAAGACATAAACTATAACAAAATGTACCTCATAGAGTAAAAAATTCTATCTTCTCTTGATTTTCTAGGTTAATTCTAATTTGGTTATATAGTTCAAAACCATTCATAAATGATAATGTCTCGTATCTAGTTGTAGAATCGACAATCATGTCAATCATATGTAATGGAAAGTCATATTTTTGACAAGCCTTATTTAAATCATGATAATTAGTTTAACATCAAATGTCACCATTAGGTTTAGTAATAGGAATAGTATTAGATACCCAATTAGAGTGTGTAATGGCTCTTATGAATCCAACTTCTATAAGCTTTTGAATCTATTTTTTGACTAACAATGCTACTTTAGGATGCATTTTACAAATCTTTTACTTAACTAGTTTTTCATATGGATAAAATAATATATTATGCATTGCCACTAATGGGTCAATCCTAGCAATATCTGAGTAAACCCATGTAAATAGTTATGGGTAATCATGTAGGACTTTTTGATAGGCCTTGCCTTCATCATCTTGCATTAATGTTTCAAGTAATACCAATTGAAGATATTTATTTGTTCCATAATTAAATTATATTATTTCTTCATTTAACAATGTAGACTGCTTTGTGATAAATGATTTTGTAGGAATAGTATTACATGCATCATGTTGGACATTGGTATCATCACTCTCACAAAAATAATCATGAGTAGAGGTGGCATGAGGAAATCTATTATTATGATATAAGGAAGGGAGATCCGTATATGCCCCCAAGTACTCTAATAATAAATCATCATTTGAGAACTCATCAAATGTCAAAGTTTATGGTGAAATATTCTTATAAATAAATTGAGGGTTAACCAAAGGTAAATATGTTGTGTAACTATGCATACATTTAGATTTGAACTTTTAAAAGCAAGGTTTGGTGTGAGAATATTGCTTATGACTTATAGATTTATCTAAAAAACCCAAGCCTTTTTAATTTGTGTTATTTGCATGAGATATGGATTGAGCTATACCCTACTCTTGTTTTCCAAACCCTTTCCCTTTTTATCCATATTTGATAAAATATCAAGAACCAAAATCAAGTATATAGGATTTTAGTATAGGATCATTTACTTTTTGGACCATTTCATAATGTTTAAATGGATTATTATCCATTATACATGTGTAAATAAATCCCTAATGTCTGAATTTTAAACATGTATTCAAAGTAGATGGAACCACATAAATTTCATGTATCCAAGGCCATCCCAAAATTATATTATAGTTTAAATCATTTGGCATAACATAACATAAAGTAGGTAATGTACAGGGTCCCATAGTAATGTTAAATGTTATTTTCCCCAATATTTGTAGTGAAAAATTATCAAATCCTTTAATTCTCATATTGGAGGGTTTCAAATGATTAGGCCCAATTCCAAGTAAGGAAATAAATGACATGTTGCAAATGTTGATCCCTGAACCATTGTCCACAAGGATTACATTTACAATTTTATTGCACACACAAACATGAATGTATAATATGTTTTCCCCAAAAATGAGTGACAACCTATGAACTATTTTGGTTCAATAGACCAAAATCATCTCTCCACTTTTCAAAAATTGCTTTAAGCATTCAAGTTCTTCATTTTTGAAGGCTTTTGCTTAAATCTACGGACTCTATAGATATGTTTCTACAGACTCAACATGATTGAAATTAGCAGGTTCAAAGGCTTCTATAGGCGAGTTCAATCAAAAGAACAAGTTTCCAACACTTAGTTATTTCCAGGATTGGTTCAGCACCTCGGTTCAACCAAAAGAGTTCAATCAGAAAGCTTCAAAGAACAAAGGCTTGA
The DNA here is from genome assembly GCA_037957365.1 of Torreya grandis. Taxonomy (NCBI): domain Eukaryota; kingdom Viridiplantae; phylum Streptophyta; class Pinopsida; order Cupressales; family Taxaceae; genus Torreya; species Torreya grandis. Next base: position 2,649,958 of record JARHVA010000964.1, on the reverse strand, counting down.
ACCGTTAAACCTTGAACCATTTTGGTTCAATGGGTTCAACGACCAATTGGTTCAATGTGCTTGGTTCAAAAGATCAAAAAGACTTAGCCAAATAACAAATTATCAACCAATTAAACCATTGAACCGTTGAACCAAAGTTGGTTCAATCGGTAGGTTCAAGGGGCTACCCCAAAGCCAAAGGAACAAGTGCCCTTGTGGAAGGCAGTGGACCGAGGCCAAGTACCCTTGCGGAGGGAAGTGAGCAAAAGCTGACAAAGTTGGAAATCCCTTGGGAAAATGACTAAGTAAAAGAGGCTGAAAGAATTCTTTCGTAAGTATTTTCTATGAGAAAATGACTAAATTCCTTAAAAAAATTTGTCCGAAGGAATTCACTCAGAAAGAAAGCCTGAAGAAATTGAAAAGAACAAATGGCTAAGTAAAAAAAATTTTCCTTCAGACTTTTTGTCTGAAGGAAAAGCCCAATGGAAAAAGCCTGAAAGCCAAAAGCCCAATGGAAAAATCCTGAAATCCAAAAGCCCATAGAAGAAGCAAGAACCCGCCAAGGAAGTTAAAGCTTGAAGGCCACTCAAAAAATCTTGAAGGGTAAGTACCCTTATGGGGGGCACTTGACGACAAAGAAAGGACCATTTTAAAATCTTGAAGGGACACCTTCCCTTCAAGACATTCCAAAGACTGAATAAAGACATAGAAAGGAACCTTCAAAGACTTAGACAAAAAGGGCTTTAAAGAATGAACCAATTGAACCATTGCACTGTTGAACCAAAAGGTTCAACGAGTTCACAGGTTCAAAGGTTCAACCAATGCAATGAAGATCAAAGAGATTAGAAAGAACAAAGAAGTAATGATTGAATGAGACAAAGGATGAACCAATGAACCAATTGAACCTTGAACCGAAAGAGTTCAAATTTCAATGGTTCATAGGTTCAAAGGTTCAAAGGCAACCTCAGTCAAAGAAAGAAGCAGCAAATAGGTGGTTCAACGAATGGTTCAACCAAGGAGTAGGAAAGGGATTGAACCAGGAAGCAATGGAACAAAAGAGATAGAATGAACTGATGAACCAATGAACCAATGTACTTTTAGTAGGTTCAAAGGTTCAAGGTTTAACATGGTTCAAGTGGCTATTGACTATTGACGGCCCTGCAGACGTCAAAGTTAAAGTAAGGGAATATCCATGGAAATTCAAATAGAGCATGGAATTTAAAGGAAGAATCAAGTGACTAGATAAAAAGAGAGCTCGAAGGCTCAAATTTCTATAGGAGAGAGAAGATCAATGCAAAGGATCAAAAATATCTTCAAAAGAGTTATTTCTAGTAGGTGAAATAGTGGATCAAGTAGACTTCTAAGCGCACCAAATCAAGGATGCAAGCCTATTTTTATTCCATGAAGTAATGGTGAATTAGATAGTTGCGTAGACATCAGGAAAAGGACTAGACAATCCATACTAAGAAGAGACATATTAGAGGAATGGACATGCCATAGTTATGGCAATGCATTGTTCCTAACAATGGTCCCTTCAGACAGAACTGAAGGCACATTGAAGGCATTGACTGTAGCATGGGCCGTCCCATGGGAAAGAGTGCCAAACCTTGCATAATTGTTATACATTGTAATTTCTCTCATTATGCAAAGGAGACTTTTCATTTTATAAGATTGAAACTCTACCCAATTGAAAGGAGAATACTGAGACTTTGAGCTCAGATTGTTGTTCATTTCATTTTATCTGAATGAGAAAGCAAGTTGTTTGTAGACTTTGTGTTGTTTTAGCTTGTATCATTTTAGGAGATTATTATTATGTCTATCTTCTAAATGTGTTCTTGTTTATTTAATTTGGCAAGCAGAACTAGTGAAAGTAATCAGGAAGGTGTCCTAAAGCCAACTGTGGAAAGACTTTGTGCTTTCACAATTGTTTTCAGTGTGTGTTTTTCTTTTCCTTCTGTGTTGAGGATTTTGGGATGACTTTGTGCCCTCATTATCCTCTATGTTTCACTCTTTGGGTAGTTGAGGTGGAGACTTTGTGTTCCATTTCATCTGACTGGTTCTTATCCTTTGTTACCAGGTCTTTATCATTTCCTGAAAGAACTCCTGTTGTTTCTTGCAAAAACACTTCTGAAAGAAGAGAAGTGCCTTCAGTGTTTTCACCAAGATTTTATCCTTTGTTTGTGAACATCATCTCTGAAAGAAGAGAGATGGATGGTGTATCCTACCCCTGAGTATTATTTTCTGCATATATTTATAGTATATAGCTCCTACATATCAATAGGGAGCCTCCCCTTGATGAGAGGAGAGATTTGTCCACCTCTAATGTAGTAAACCTGAACATTGGGTTGACCAATATCCTTTGTTGTGGATGATAAGACCTATTTTGCTCAATCAGGCAGCTGACTGACAAAATATTCACCCAATAGTCTTTTTGGTGACTCTACTGGGGAAGAGCACCTAGTTTGAAGTCTCAAGCTTCAAGCTAAAGTAGATCCTACTCTTTTTCATTTTTTTTTGCAATCTGGCAACTCCACGTTATACAAGAAGCTAGAAATCTCAAGGTGTTGTTGACCCTACTTTTGAGTTGGTGCAGTAGAGTAATTTTGAGTTGTTTCCTCCACAACTTCACCTTCAATGAACTAAGAATATTCCTCCTACCCCTACTAGGTCACCAACACAAGGTAGAGCTTCTTTTTCTACTATTAGCAGAGCTTTGCCTATCTGTACCCCACCCAGATTTGTTATCCCTCTTTTTCACAATCAAATCATGGCTCAAGGCCCCTAGGGTAACTCTTTTGGTCCACTAAATTTGACCCCACCTCTACATTAGCTTCCACACAGTTTAAGGAAGAATTCCCCTAAATTTTTTGGTGATGGGAAAGTTCACCCTAATGAACACATTACAGCGTTTAGCATAGCCTATGGTGTGATAAGAGTAGAATTTGAAGACGTGGTAGTCAGGATTTTCATGAAAACACTACAAAGTGCTGCTATAGATTGGTTCTACCATCTGCAAGCTAGGTTAGTGACTGACTGGAACACACTTAAAGCTAAATTTGAAGGTAGGTTCAAGCATACAAAAGATGAAAATGCCTTGTTGACCCAGCTCACACAGATGAAGAAGGAACCTCATGAACCTATGAGAGATTTCATTGCCAAGTTTGACAAGCTCAGGAACAAAATTCTTACAATTGCTCAGCCAACACCCGAAAACCTCAAATGCTTCTTCATCAACTCACAACTACCTAAAGTGAGTTTTTTGCTAAGACGTGATGGCCACATACACCTTGAGGCTGCTCAAGACTTGGCTACTAAAGTTGAAGATGACCTTATCTTGGCAGAAAAAATAAGGAGAGATCCAAATAGAGGTAAATCCTCTTCATCTTCTGAGTATCCATCTACAGGCACCATGGATCAAATGGTGTAAAAGCTGGTAAATCAACTACTAGCCTTGAAGAGACAAATGACCCAAGGTATGTCTACTCCTCCTAATCATGATATGCCAAGGATGACATTTTAGAATCAACCATATCAAGGCAATGTTGCTAGGAATCAAGGGTAGCTAAATTATCTTCTTCCCCCATAGAGGAACTTTGCCCTTGAAGCACCTCCACCCAACTCAGTAGTTGGATATCTAGAAATAGAACATGATTTCTCTTTCCAACTTGAGTTTGAGTAAGAAAATGATGTTGATCTCTTCACGGAGGATCAAGAAGAATCAGTTGGTGACTCCCACATTGGTTTCCTAAATTACCAAGATGAACCCAAGTAAAGGTGAAGCAGTCAAGGGATCATATGTTGTGTTCACCCAATCCAAGAACCAATCAACCTAGCAGGCTGACAAAGAGAAGATAGAGGATCAACCTCAACCAGCAATCACAATTGCTAAGCATGGAACCACTCTACCTTTCCAGCCAAAGGACCTGGTGATTGCCAAAAAGGTAAGTGCCTCAAATATCCCTACACCTTCTTCTTCAAATTCATAGGCCAATCCTCCCCCTCCCAAAAACCAAAAGGATGAACTCCCATCCTTTCTTCCTAGTCCATTTTAGTCATTTGACATAGTCGAGCATGTCAAGAAAACTAAAATCCAAATGACTAAATTTGAATTCCTACAAGCCAATCCTGAGCAGTTGGATAGGTTGGTAGAGTGTGTGAAGAATAAATCCATCCCTATAAGACAAGAGATTAGAAAGGTAACTCATGATCCCCCAAGGAACATGCCCATCCCAAACAACCTTGTCATTACTCCTCCTACTACCCCCAGGAAAATAGAGCCTTTCTATGTTTCCCTATTGATAAATGGTCACAAACTGAGCAATTGCATCATTGTTTCTAGAGCTTCAGATAATGTCATGCCTACCAAAGTGGCTGAATTGGTCTCACATTGACCAATACATTCAGTAGATGTTTCTCCATGGAGAACAAGAAATTACCACTATTGGGGTAAATCAAAGATGCCCAATTTGCATTTGCAGCCTTTCTAGACAAGAGAATCAAAATGACTGTCTTGGTGGCTGACGTCCTAGCATCCTATGGCATTCGGTTTGGATGAAATTTTTGCAAGGATGTGAGAGGAGAACTAAGCATGGACCTATCTAAGGCAAGGATCCCTATCAAAGGCATCGTGAAGAGGTTGTTCCCTGAAAAGGAGGCAAAATATGTTGTCACTCAAACATCAGCACCTGAAGCTCATATTCTATTTGAGTCTTCAGGTAGGGGTAATTACTTCTTATCCATTGAGGATGTTCATGTTTCAGCAGATGAAAGTCCTATAGGTGGTGATCCAAAGATTGATTCAAGAAAAATATCAAAAGAATCGGTAGGGTGCAGTATAGATGAAAAAGGATCTTCCGTCTCTAATGAAGAAAAATCTAATAGAAGATCAGTTTCTGATGATATTTAGATCTAAGAATTTGATGATATCAATTCTTATACTAGTGCTAGAGCCAGGATGGTGTTGATATATCCTCAGGTAAATATTCTTCCTCCTTCACATGAGTTTTAATTCAACAACACCAACAACACTACCGAGTACGAATCTCTGTTACTCAAGTTGAAGGTTGCTCAAGACAAAGGTGTCAAACTCCTTCACATTAAAGGAGATGCTAAACTAATGGTTTATTAGGAGTTTGATGCTGACAATCAAATCAACTATTGGACTGAACCAGAAGAATAACAAGCTATGGTAGTGGGCCATACTACTACACACCAAAGTCAAGAAGAGGATCTCTTCATCGAGAGAGCAAAGATTTATGGATTTTGGATTAGAGACCATGTCTTGCCATGGGGCAAGAAGAGATAACCAAAAGGAGTGCATAAGAAATTTGATTCGTGGTGGAGAGTTCCATTCACCCATCACTGATTCTAGAGACAAAATGGTTTCCTACTGGTTTATCAAGACAGAATGCCATTTTCATTATCTCATAATGGGCAGCATCTGAATCACTTCAATTCTTGAAGTATCAGATAAGTTCACCTATTGTTCTATTTTATGCTTTTCATTTTCATTTTTGGCACCTTTCTTTTTGGGTAGCATGACTCCATATCCCAATGGCATACTTCAAGGCACTAGAGATTCTGGTTTCTACTCCCCTCAGATGTTCCAAGTTTTCAACTGAAGGAAGTTCCCCAACTGGAGTGAGCTATTGTCCCCAAAAATGAGTGACAACTTATGAATTATTTTGGCTCAACAAACCAAAATCATCTCTCCACTTTTTAAAAGTTGCTCTAAGCATTCAAGTTCTTCATTTTTCAAGGCTTTTGCTTAAATCTACAGACTCTATAGATATGTTTCTACAGACTCAACATGCTTGAAATTAGTAGGTTCAAAGGCTTCTGCATATGAGTTCAATCAAAAGAACAAGTTTCCAACACTTAGTCATTTCCAAGATTGGTTCAACACCTTAGTTCAACCAAAAGAGTTCAATCAGCAAGCTTTAAAGAACAAAGGCTTGAATCATTGAACCTTGAACCATTTTGGTTCAACGACCAATTGGTTCAATGTGCTTGGTTCAAAAAATCAAAAATACTTAGCCAAATAATGAAGAATCAACTGATTGAACCAAAGTTGGTTTAATCGGTTGGCTCAATCGGTAGGTTCAAGGGGCTGCCCCAAAGCCAAAGGAACAAGTGCCCTTGCGGAAGGTAGTGGACTGAGGCCAAGTACCCTTGTGGAGGGTAGTGAGAAAAGGTAGATAAATTTGGAAATCCGTCAGGAAAATGACTAAGTAAAAGATGCCAAAATAATTATTTTAGAAGTATTTTCTATGGGAAAATGACTAAATTCCTTCAAACTTTTTGTCCGAAGGAATTCACTAAGAAAGAAAGCCCGAAGAAATTGAAAAGAACAAACGGCTAAGTAATAGAAACTTTCCTTTGGACATTTTGTCTAAAGGAAAAGCCTGATGAAAAAAGCCTGAAAGCCAAAAGCCCGACCGAAAAAACTCAAAAGCCAAAAGCCCACCGAAGAAGAAAGAACCCGTCGGGGAAGTTAAAGCCCGAAGGCCACCCAAAAAATCTTGAAGGGTAGGTACCCTTGTGGGGGGTGCTTGACGACAGATAAAGGACCATTTTAAAAGCCCAAAGGGACACCTTCCCTTTGGGACGTTCCAAAGGCAAAACAAAGATGTAGAAAGGAACCTTCAAAGACTTAGACAAAAAGGGCTTCAAAGAATGAACCGAATGAACAGATTGAACCATTGAACTTTTGAACCAAAAGGTTCAATGAGTTCACAGGTTCAAAGGTTCAACCAGTGTGATGAAGATCAAAGAGCTTAGAAAGAACAAGGAAGCAATGATTGAATGGGACAAAGGATGAACCAATGAACTGATTGAGCCTTGAACCGAAAGAGTTCAAAGTTCAATGGTTCATAGGTTCAAAGGTTCAAAGGCAGCCTCAGTCAAAGAAAGAAGTAGCAAATACGTGGTTTAATGGATGGTTTAACCAAGGAGCAAGAAAGCGATTGAACCAAGAAGTGATGGAACAAAAGAGACAGAATGAACCGATGAACCAATGAACCAATGTACTTTTAGCAAGTTCAAAGGTTCAAGGTTCAACATGGTTCAAGCGGCTAGCGACCATTGACGGCCCTGTAGACGTCAAAGTTAAAGGGAATATCCATGAAAATTCAAATACAGCATGGAATTTAAAGGAAGAATCAAGTGACTGGCTGAAAAGAGAGCTCAAAGGCTCAAATTGCTATAGGAGAGAGAAGATCAATGTAAAGTATCAGAAATATCTTCAAAAGAGTTATTTCCAGTAGGTGAAATAGTGGATCAAGTAGACTTCTGAGCGCACCAAATCAAGGATGCAAGCCTATTTTTCTTCCATGAAGTAATGGCGAGTTGGACAGTTACACAGACATCAGGAAAAGGACTAGACAGTCCATACTAAGAAGAGACATACTATATGAATAGACACACCATAGTTATGGCAATGCACTATTCCCAACATGGTCTCACCAGATAGAACTGAAGGTGTTGACTGCAACATGGGCTGTCCCATGGGAAAGAGTGCCAAGCCTTGCGTAGTTGCTATACATTGTAATTTCTTTCATTATGCAAAGGAGACTTTTCATTTTACAAGAGCGAAACTCTACCCAATTGAAAGGAGAATATTGAGACTTTGAGCTCAAATTGTTGTTCATTTCATTTTATCTGAATGAAAAAGCAAGTTGTTTTTAGACTTTGTGCTATTTTAGCTTTTATCATTTTAGGAGATTATTCTTATGTCTGTCTTTTGAATGTGTTCTTGTTTATTTAATTTGGCAATCAGAACTAGTGAAAGTAATCAAGAAGGTGTCATGAAACCAACTTTGGATAGACTTTATGCTTTCAAAATTGTTTTCAGTGTGTGTTTTTCTTTTCCTTTTGTGTTGAGGATTTTGGGATGACTTTGTGCGCTCATTATCCTCTATGTTTCACTCTTTGGGTAGTTGAGGTGGAGACTTTGTGTTCCATTTCATCTGACTGGTTCCTATCCTTTGTTACCAGGTCTTTATCATTTCCTGAAAGAACTCCTGTTGTTTCTTGCAAAAACACTTCTGAAAGAAGAGAAGTGCCTTCAGTGTTTTCACCAAGATTTTCTCCTTTGTTTTTGAACATCATCTCTAAAAAAAGAGAGATGTATGGTGTATCCTACCCATGAGTGTTATTTTTTGCATATATTTATAGTATATAGCTCCTGCATATCTATACGGAACCTCCCCTTGATGAGAGGAGAGATTTGTCCACCTCTGATGTAGTAAACCTGCACCCTAGGCTGACCAATCTCCTTTGTTGTGGATGATAAGACCTATTTTGCTCAATCAGACAGCTGACTGACAAAATATTCACCCAAAATAATAGTAATCAATAATTTATGAGGTCTTGAGGTGGTAGATTTTCCTTTTTTAAAGGATATATTATGTTTAGTCCATTTGATAGAATTTAACACAGAAGCCACATATGGAGGCTCCACATTACCTAGTAAAAAGGTCATGTGTATTGCATCAAAAACAATATCCTTATAATGGGAGGAATAATTTAACAAGTCTTAGAGTGAATTTTTATCTATAACATCATTGGAAGCATTTGTGGTATGGTGGGAAGTGTAGACTATTTCATGCACACTTATTGATGTTTTGTAGTAACAAGTAGGAGCTCATTGTAAACATTATAATAAGAGGGGGCATGCAAGAATACATTTGATTTGTAGTAATCAAATTTAGAACCCCTTATATATTGGATTGATTTAAGCATGCATGAAACATAACAAGTAACAACTACCATGAATTAATACAACATGAAGTAACTAACAGATATATCCATATTAAACATGCCTCTTTGAAAAAATAAAAATCTATTCTTTTTCAAAATTTAAATCCATTTTGAAAATCAGAAATCAGAATGTTGCAAAAAATAAATAGAAAACCCAAATACACCTAAGGTTTAATGGTCAGGTTCACCAAATGTTTAACCCTAAATTTGTATAAAGATACTATGGGGTTAGGGATAATAATATAGAAATGAATAATCACAAGGGTGATAAATAGATCTATAGTAATCAAATTAATTGAAAAACTCAGATAAAACATATATAAAATTTATTATGTTGAGATATGTTAGAAATGGAATATAAAACTATGCTAGATATTGTAATGATAATGAAAAAATATACTTAATTGGTTTTGATGCTAATATATATCTAGATATATAATAAGAAATAATTATACTATAAAAGGATCTTGGATCAATCTTCAAACTCTATAAAATTCTCTTTATAGATGCAAACACTTACGTCATCTTAGAATGGCTACATCAACACTAATGTTTAATTCAAACATACGTGTCCAGAATATAATACCTATTTAAAATGGATGTGACCACCTGAATGCTTTTGGGTTCTATTTTTCCTTCATTCTTGTGTATTTACATCTAGGTCATGGATTGTTGCTCCTTGTTAAATTATAAAACCCTAGTTCTTCATCTTCATAGTGGTTATGGACAAAATGGGTTAGTGGGAAACAGTGTCAAGCTACCCCAAATACCCTAATGTCAATGAGTGTTTCCTAGATATCTAATAATTTGAAGAGGGCCTCATACTTATGTAGTTCTTCCCTATGTGTTGGATTATGTGTGAGTCATACAATTTGTAATAAACAAGTATAACAATGACCTAGATTGTTACTTACAAAATGTGGTTCATGGGATGCTTTCTTAGTAATTTAGACCTATTCATGTGTTATTTTTATGATTATTATGGAAATAGAATAAAATAAGGAATATTTACTCACTTAAGTGTTTGATATAATTCCTTTGGTAAATTTCCTTGTGATTTATTTGGTCTATTTTATGTGATGAATGAATGGGCATTGATCTTGTATTTATATCAATCCATTTAGATAATATATAACATTTAAGCCTTTAGGTTGACCATATGAATATTTTTTAATTTCAAATTGGATGAATTTAGGTCACTGGACACTTGCATTGGTAT
>JARHVA010000964.1:2327500-2635000 GCA_037957365.1 Torreya grandis | reverse complement strand
TAAAAAATACACCTTATTATTTCGATACAATGCACTTGATACTCTCATTCCTTGCATCAAAATGTGGCATACATTGGGATTATCATAAAATACAATTCAATGCATTATGAAGGATTCAGAATGGTTCAAACTAGCCACATAATACAAATTTGTGACATATTTAAAATAGGAGCATACACGGTAATATAAATATTGGGAGGACATGACATATAGGTGCATTCAAAATCAAAGCAAAGATAGAGTACATGTTTTTAAATATTATGAAAAAAATAGATTCTATAAAAAGTACAAGTTTTCAAATATTTTGAAAGGAAATGCATGATAAATATTGGCATATCAATACAAATTCTGGGAGAATATGACATGCATATACGCTCACTTTTCAAAGACTAAAAACATATATTTATACACTCTTGAATACATATACATGGACATATGAAAAACAATTACAAGATTAAAGTTACATGTTATAAACACAATTAGAATTGAGCATATATATGCATGGCATTCTATATGATTTTGGGTAAAGTTTTAAAGGCATGATGCTTGTTCAAATCATATTTTCAAATTTCCAAGTTAAAATTTCATAGTTTAAAAGGCATGACACTTGTTAATGTAAATTTTCAAATATTCAAAGTTAAAATTCAAATTTATGAGCAATGTGGTCATGATGGGGGCATAACTACTCTTAATTATCTTTCAATCATGGAAAATAGAATATAAATGCATCTAGAGTGATGTGCTTTAAATATATTGTGGGTAATTTACTTCAATTCTAGTGACACTCAACATCCTTGCCATTACTTCTAATGGACCCATGGTGTGGATCCATATTCTATTGTGGGTGATGTACATTTGAGTCTAGTGACACTCAATGGGCTTGGTATCACTTTTAGTGCATCCATCGTGGCTACATCTTTTTATACTAATATATTGGATACTAATTTCCCTATTCATAAGAGTTGGAATAATGCATCTTTAAAATTCAAGGGATTGATTAGCTATTCAAAATTAGGAATTGATCACTTTAAATTCATCAATGATTTAACATAATTAACTACTCTCACCAAGTGATTTAATAATATGACACATTTTATCCAATATTTCATTTTAGGATATAGGATCATAGCTAGCTTAGTTATTGGATTTAATATGTCATGGGTATAAAGACACTTGATGACATATTAATTCCCCTTCACCACTAGAGGGATTGTTCATTTCCCTAGCCAGGAAATGAACAACACCAAAATAATCCTATCTCCATGTGGCACAACATGAGCATTATCCATATATGACATGATACAAAACACATATATTTGTACTCCTTCCTCACTCTTTACCTTCAAAATTAAGGGAGTTAATAGTCAGGAATTTGGCAGAGTCTATAGTTAATAGAATGGCTGTCTATAGTTGACAAACCAACAAATTTTGTCATTAACAAATTGATAGATTCCATAACAAGGCTCATAATACTAGTGACCTCTTCAAATCTTGTGCTAAATCATCACTTAATTCTTCCATGTTTCCTTTAATATCATCATGTCTAGGAATGAAATGTTGTTCTTATTTTTTTCTAGTTCATCCACCCAAAGTGATTTAGTGTAATCTAATGAGGTTTTTACAAGGGGTATAAAGATATTCATTTTGATTTTAGACCATTTGAAATAGTCATATCCCTTGACTTGTAATCTATTGATGTTGTTACAATAGTCAACCAATGTTTTCCTAAAATTAGGGTACCCTAAATTTTTGGTTTTGGGTTGTAGCACCATAAAATCTACTAGATAGTACCATGATTTAATTTTTATAGCCACATCTTCTATAATACTTTCTAGTTTAACAATTGATTGATCAGCCATTTGGATAATGGTGAAGGTAGGTTGCATCCCCATAAGAGACAATGTTTGTAGAGTATCATTCATCATTACATTGATTTTTTCACCCAAATTTACTAAAACATTGGGTATTTATTTCTTTCATATGGTTATTGTTATAAGTAGACTACATAGATCTGCATATTTGGATAACAATAGTTTTCTTACTAAAAGATCAGCCAGTTTACCATCCACATGTATGGTCTTATTTATTTATTATAGGCATCTTGACACACATGATTTTAATGACTCTATTCAATTTTGGAATATCCTTGATAGCTTGTAACAAGGGTACTTCAATATTCAATTTTGTTAATTCCTAAATCAAATCATATTCTTGCTTGGTTTCAATTTCCTTTAATATGTCAGGAAAAGGAAATGATGGAGAAGTAGTAATATGTTCCTCTATCTTCTTTGGTGTTTTATCTGATTCATCTTTTTTGACTATGGATGGAGGTGGATCTATTTTTAGTTTTTCATTAGGCAATTATGAGATGGTGATAGGAGGCTCTTGAATTATTCTGCATAATCTAAGTTGAATGTTTGAAAATTCAATAGCTCCTACATTTATGGTTTCTCCTTTTTCATTTACATATATAAGGTTTGATGGTTTATTATTAGGGTTAGACATCATTTGCATAGGCAATTAGAGCTAATTAACTTGTTTTACAGGTTGAGCAGCAGGAGGTACCATCAAATCTTGTTGTGGTGGGAACCTTTTTTTAGGGTTAAATTATGGATTAACATTTCACTATGTATTTCCCCTTTGTTTTGACTATGGTTGGGACATCCATGGTTGTTTAGGCATCACCCAAAGTTGAGGCATTATCCATTCCTTATTGGCCCATTGTGGGTGTACTTGTCCCCACATAGGTTGAGGTGCTTGAGTAACCCAAGGTGTTTTCCATGGATTAATTAGATCTATTAGGCCAAAATAACCCTGGGTCTGGTTTTATGTATTGTCCCCAAAAACAAACTTCTCATTTCTAGGACAACATGTGAACTATTTTGGTTCAACAGACCAAAATAATCTCTTCCCTTCTCAAAATTTGTTCTGAGCTTTCAAATTCCTCATCTTTCAAGCTTTTTCAATAAAGGGATTAGCAGGTTCAATAGGTTCAAAGGCTTCTGCAGGTGAGTCTAATTAAAAGAACTAGTTTCCAACACTTAGTCATTTTCAGGACTGGTTCAGCGCCTTGGTTCGATAAAAAATGTCCATCGACAAGCATCTAAGCAAGGATTGAACCATTGAATCATTGAACCTTGAACCATTTTAGTTCATCAGTTCAATGGGTTCAATGTCCAAATGGTTCAATGTGCTTGGTTCAAAGATATCAAAGAGACTCAGCTAAATCAAAAGAATGAACCGACTGAACCGTTGAACCTTGAACTGCTTCATAGGTTCAATGAGTTCACAAGTTTTAAAGGTTCAAAGGCATCCTCAGTCAAGGAAAGGAGCACGCAAAAGAAAAGCCCAAGAGTAGAAAGCACCAAGTGTTGATGGCAAAAGGTTTCAATATGATGCAGCAAAAGACACCACGTGTCCTTGGTGAGAATTGGTGGAAGCTGGAAAGTGTCATCATCCACATGGTTGCCTGAAAGGAGTCCTAACTATTTTTGTGAGTGTTTCTAGAGTTCAACAGAAGTTACCACGTGTCTTCTTCAGCTAGACTTAAAGTTTTCTAAGAGCTCCTATGAATTAGGTGGATGCTTCCATGTGTCCTCACCTATTCCAGTGGAAGATGCCACGTGCCACTGGTTAAAAGTAGTGGAAGGTGCCATGTGTCAAAGATGGAGCACTCCCAATACAGAGATGCAGAGTCAAGGAAAGATTTCCTTCAAACAAATTGTCTAAAGGAATCCCTTCAGACATTTTGTCTAAAGGAAATAAAGGGATGATAGTCCACTAAAGAAATTGAAGCCTGAAGGCCACTTGAATGACCTAAAAGGGTAGGTACCCTTACGGGGGACACTCAACACTTAGAAATGGACCCTATTCAAGACCCCGAAAGGCAAGTCCCCTTCAGGAAGGATCAAGCCTCAAAGTGTAGTGGAAGCTACCAAGTGTCACAAGCTGAGACATAGTCTCTACCAGTTTCAAAGTAGTGGAACTCACCATGTGTCCCATCCCAATGCAACAAAAGCTACCAAGTGTCTGCATCCACGCTTCCAGCCTCTAACAAGTTTCAAAGCTTATTTTAATAAGCTTATTTCAAAGCCAAGAATGCTGCCACGTGTCTTCACCTATGCCATAGTGAGAAGTGGCTATAACAAGTGAGAAATACATAAAGGAGTTGCTAAGGAGAATGATAGGCCCGCAAACGTCAAATTTAGGATGACTGACTAAGTTGTTAACCTTCAAAATATTAAAGACCCACAGATGTCAAATTTGTGGCAATAAAGTGTCTAATTGATCTTTGCAGGCTTAGAAGGTAGACCCAAATGTATTTGAAGACCTTAAGGCCATGGCCAAGAGAAAGAAGAGACAAAGAGGGAAACTTAGTAGGAGTTAATTCTAGTAGGTGAAGCAGTTCACTGGGTAGATATTTGAGGCCTGCAAACATTGAAAGCACAACCTGTTTGTCCCCTTTGTAATAAAGGTAGAGTAGATGGTTGCATAGCTAGCAGGTGATGGAATGAGTGATTCAGGCTCAAGAGTAGATACTAGAGATGAACAAACATGCCACAGTTAAGGTAGCCGCCCTGCTCCAGCATGGTCCTTCCTAACAGAATCAAAAATGCATCCAAGGCATTAATTGTGTAGCATGGGTCGTTCCATAGGACAAAGTGCCAAGTCTCTCCTGGCCTCTATATAATGTAATCTCTCATTATATGCAAAGGGAGATCTTCCTATTACTAAAAGCAAAAATCTACCCAAATTGAAAGGCATCACTAAGACTTTGAGCTCAGATTATTTATCATATTTCTTTGTTTGAATCAGAAATCAAGTTACTTTTAGACTTTGTGCTGTTATAGCTTGTATCATTCTAGGAGATTATTTTTATGTCTATTTCCTAAATGTATTCTTGTTTATGGAATTTAACAAGTAGAGCTAGTGGAAGTCATAAGGAAGGTGTCCTGAAACTAGTTACTTTTAGACTTTGTGTTGACATAATTGTTTTTAGTGTGTGTTTTTAGTTTCTTTATGTGTAAAGGACCTTGGGATGACTTTATGCCCCCATTGCTCTTCGTATCTCACACTTTGGGTAGTTGAAGTGGAGACTTTGTGCTACATTTTAGGCTACTGGTTACTCTACACCTTTGGTTACTAGTTACTTATCCTACCAAAAATATTCTTGTTGTTGCAAGAACAAGCACTTATGAAAGAAGAGAAGTGCCTTCTATTGCTTCACCAAGATTTCTACTATCCAAGAAGGGATCTGGCTCTTGGCTAAATGTTACTTCTAAAAGAAGAGAAGTACTTTCACCAATCACCAAGGATTTCTCCTCTGTTTGTTAGCATCATCCCTAAAAAAAGAGAGATTGATGGTTTATCCCACCCCTGTGTCTTACTTTCTACTTATATATATAGTATATAGCCTCCGTATATTTAATAGGGAACCTCCCCTTGATGAGAGGAGAGATTTGTCCCCTGTTGATGTAGTAAAACTACACACCTAGACGACCAATCTCCATATGTTGTGGTGATAGGAACTATTTTACTCACCAATTAGCTGGTCGACAAAATATTCATCCAACAATTTTTGGTGACTCCGCTGGGGATGAACGTGCAGTCTGAAGCCTCAAGTTTTAGATTGAAGCAGTTCCTTCCCTTATCCATTATATAGACTCTGCAAACTCCATTATGTGTCTTACCCATTATCATTATAGCCTTACCATTTTCCTCCATCTCAATTATTTTATTTGGTCTACAAAACCAGAGCTGTTGGAAAAGAGTGCACAGTTTGAAGCCTCAAGCCTCAAGCTCAAGTAGGGCCAGTTCTTTTCCATTTTTGTTCTGTAATCTAGCCATTCCATCTAGATTTTTTATCCCTATGTTTCATAATTAAATCATGGAAATTTGAGGCCCTTGGGATAACTCTTTTCGACCACTCAACTTGACTCCATCTCTGCATGAACTTCCACGCAGCTCAAGAAAGAACTTCCCCAAATTCTTTAGAGATGGTAGAGTTCACCCTGATGAACACATTGTAGCCTTCAGCATAGCTTGTGGTGTAATAGGGGTGGAATTTAAAGATGTGGCATTTAAGATTTTTGTGGAGACCCTACAAGGTGCTGCTATAGAGTGGTTCTACCATCTACATGCTAGATTAGTGACAGACTGGAATACCCTAAAAGCCAAGTTCAAAGTAAGGTTTAAGCCCACAGAGGATGCCCATTCCTTGCTAGCCCAACTCACCCAGATGAAGAAAGAGCCTCATGAGCCTATGATGGATTTCATTACCAAGTTTGACAAGTTGAGAAACAGGATTCCTACAATTTCTCAGCCAACACCGAAAAACCTCAAATGCTTCTTCATCAACTTACAGCTACCTGAAGTGAGTTTTCTGCTGAGGCATGTTGGCCACATAGACCTTGCTACTACTCAGGACTTGGCTACTGAGGTTGAAGATGACCTTATCTTGGTAGGAAAGATAAGGAGAGATCTTAACAGAGGTAAACCCTCTTCATTTTTTGAATACTTGCCCACATCCACCACTAATCAAATGGTACAAAAGCTGAAAAATGAATTACTAGCCTTGAAAAGGCAAATGGCACAAGGTATGTCTTCTACTCCTTCATACAGAGATGTACCAAGGAGAACATTCCCTAATCATCCATACCAAGGCAATGATGCCAGAAGTCAAGGGTAACCAAATCATCTTCCTCACCCACAGAGGAACCTTGCCCTTGAAGCACCTCCAACCAACTCAATAGTTGAATATCTAGAAATAAAACATGCTTTCTCTTTCCAACCTGAGTTTGAGCAAGAAAATGATGTTGATCTCTTCACAGAGGATCAAGAAGAATTAGTTGGCGACTCCCACATTGGTTTCCTAAATTTCCAAGATGAACCCAGAAGTGGAGATGAAGCAGTTGAAGGATCGTACGCAGTATTCACCCAGTCCAAGAATTAGTCAGCCCAGAAGACCAACAAAGAAAAGATAGAGTGACCCCTACTAGCAATTTCAATTTTTAAGTAGAGAACCCCTCTTCCTTTCTGGTCAAAGGACCCAATGATTGCTAAAAAGGTAAGTACATCAAACATTTCTGCACCTTCTACTTCAAATTCGCATACCAGTCCTCCCCATCCCAAAAACCAAAAAGATGAACTCCCATCCCCTCTTCCAAGTCCATTTCAGTCATCTGATATAGTTGATCATGTCAAGAAATCCAAAATTCAAATGACTAAATTTGAATTCCTACAAGCCAATCATGAGCAGTTAAACATTGGTGGAGAACTAAGTGTGGATCTATATGAGGCAAAAATTGTGGTCACCCAAATGTCAGCCCCCATAACTCAAATTATATTTGAGCCTTCAGGTAGGGGTAATTACTTCTTGACCATAGAGGATGCTCATGTCTCAGCTGATGAAAGTCTCGTAACTGGAAATCTAGGATTTGATCCAAATAAGGCATCAAAAGAATTGGTAAGGTACAGTGCAAATGAAGAAGGATCTTCCATCTCCAATGAAGAGAAATTTGATAGAAGATCAGCTTTTGATGATGCTTGGATCCTGGAATCTAATGGTAGTGATTCTTCCACAATGCTAGAGCTGAGATTGTGTTGATATCTCTTCAAGGAGATATTTTTCCTTCATGCAAGTTGTAGTTCAGCAACACCAACAACATATCTAGATGCGAATCTCTATTGCTCAGATTGAAGATTGTTCAGGATGAAGATATCAAACTCCTTCACACCAAAGGAGATGTTAAGCTGATGGTTTATCAGGGGTTTGATGCTAACAATCAAAACATGTGTTGGACTGAACTAGCAGAACAACAAGCTATGGTAGTGGACCATACTGCTATACTCCAAAGTTAGCAAAAGGAACTCTTTACCAAGAGAGCAAGGATTTATGGTTTTCAAATTGAAGATCACGTCTTGCCACTAAGAAAGAAGAGAGAGCCAAAAGGAGTGCACAAAAAATGTGATTCCTAGTGGAGAGTTCCATTCGCCCGTCATCGATTCTAGGGATAAAATGGGTTCCTACTTATTTATCAAGACAGAACGCCATCTTCATTGTCTCACAATGGGCAGCATCTAAAACACTTCAAATCTTGAGGCATCAGATAAGATCATATATATATATATATATATATATATTTGTATAGTCTTTAGTTCTGTTGTGTGCTTTTTGTTTTCATTTTTTGGAGCCTTTTTTTTGGGTAGCATAACTCCATAGCCTAATGGCATACTTCAAGGCACTGGAGATTCTAGTTTCTACTCCCCTCAACTTTATTCCAAGTTTTTATCTGAAGGAAGTTCCCTAACTAGAACCAGTTGTTGTCCCCAAAAATAGACTTTTCATTTCTGGGACAACATGTGAACTATTTTAGTTCAACAAACTAAAATAATCTCTTCCCTTCTCAAAATTTGTTTTGAGCTTTCAAATTCCTCAGCTTTCAAGCTTTTTCAATAAAGGGATTAGCAGGTTCAATAGGTTCAAAGGCTTCTGTAGGTGAGTCCAATAAAAAGAACCAATTTCTAACACTTAGTCATTTTTAGGACTAGTTCAGCACCTTGGTTCGATCAAAAATGTCCATCGATAAGCATCTAAGCAAGGATTGAATCATTGAACCATTGAACCTTGGACCATTTTGGTTCATCAATTCAATGGGTTCAATGTCTAAATGGTTCAATGTGCTTGGTTCAAAGATATCAAAGAGACTCGGCTAAATCAAAAGAATGAACCGACTAAACCATTGAACCTTGAATCGCTTCATAGGTTCAATGAGTTCATGGGTTCAAAAGGTTCAAAGGCAGCCTCAGTCAAGGAAAGGACCACATGAATGAAAATCCTAAGAGAAAAAAGTGCCAAGTGTGGATGGTGGAAGGTTTTAATATGATGCAGTAGAAGACACCATGTGTTCTTGGTGAGAATCAGTGAAAGCTGGAAAGTGTCATCATCTGTGTGATTGCCCGAAAGAAGTCTTGACTATTTTTGTGAGTGTTTCTAGAGTTTGGTAGATGCTTCCACATGTCTTCTTCTACCAGACTCAAAGGTTTCTAAGAGCTCCTATGAATTAGGTAGATGCTTCCAAATGTCCTCACTTGTTTCGGTGGAAGATGCCACATGCCACTGGTTAAAAGTAGCGAAAGGTGCCACGTGTCAAAGATGGAGCACTCCCAACATAGAGATGCAGAGTCAAGGATAGATTTCCTTCAAACAAATTGTCTAAAAGAATCCCTTCAGACATTCTATTTGAAGGAAATAAAGGGATGATAGTCCTCTAAAGAAATTGAAGCCTAAATGCCACTCGGATGATCCAAAAGGGTAGGTACCCTTGTGGGGAACACTCAACACTCAGAAATGGACCCTATTCAA
Organism: Torreya grandis; assembly: GCA_037957365.1. Taxonomy (NCBI): domain Eukaryota; kingdom Viridiplantae; phylum Streptophyta; class Pinopsida; order Cupressales; family Taxaceae; genus Torreya; species Torreya grandis. The sequence goes on along the minus strand of JARHVA010000964.1, from coordinate 2,625,636 downwards.
GACCCCAAAGGGCAGGTCCCCTTTGGGAAGGGTCGAGCCTCAAAGTGTAGTGGAAGCTGCCAAGTGTCACAAGATGAGACACAGTCTCTACCAATTTCAAAGTAGCAGAACTCACCCTGTGTCTTGTCCCAATGTAGCGGAAGGTGCCAAGTGTCTGCATCCGTGCTTCCAGCCTTTAACAAGTTACAAAGCTTATTCTAATAAGCTTATTTTAAAGCCAGAGATATCACCATGTGTCTTCACCCATGCTAGAGTGGGAAGCAGCCATAACAAGTGAGAAAGACACAAAGGAGTTGCTACGGAGAATGATAGGCCTACAAACATCAAATTTAGGATGACTGACTAAGCCGTTAACCTTCAAAAGATTAAAGACCCATAGACGTCAAATTTGTGGCAATAAAGTGTCTGATTGATATTTTCAAGCTTAGAAGGTGGACCTAAATGCATTCAAAGACCTTAAGGCTAGGGCCAAGAGAAAGAAGAGACAAAGAGGGAAACTCAGCAGAAGTTAATTCTAGTAGGTGAAGCAATTCACTGGGTAGATATTTGGAGCCTGCAAACATTGAAAGTGTAGCCTATTTGTCCCCTTTGGAATAAAGGCAAAGTAGACAGTTGTGTGGCTATTAGGTGATGGAATGAGTGATTCAGGATTGGGAGTAAATACTAGAGATGAACAAACACACCATAGTTAAGGTAGTCACCCTACTCCAGCATGGCCCTTCCTGATAGAATCAAAAATGCATCCAAGGCATTAATTGTGCAGCATGGGTCGTTCCATAGGACAAAGTGCCAAGTCTCTCCTGGCCTCTATATAATGTAATCTCCCATTATATGCAAAGGGAGATCTTCCTATTACTAGAAGCAAAAATATGCCCAAATTGAAAGGCATCACTAAGACTTTGAGCTCAGATTATTTATCATATTTCTTTGTTTGAATCAAAAAGCAAGTTACTTTTAGACTTTGTGCTGTTATAGCTTGTATCATTCTAGGAGATTATTTTTATGTCTATTTCCTAAGTGTATTATTGTTTATGCAATTTAACAAGTAAAGCTAGTGGAAGTGATAAGGAAGGTGTCCTGAAACCAGTTACTTTTAGACTTTGTGTTGACATAATTATTTTTAGTGTGTGTTTTTAGTTTCTTTGTGTAAAGGACCTTGGGATGACTTTGTGCCCCCATTGTTCTTCGTATCTCACTCTTTGGGTAGTTGAGGTGGAGACTTTGTGCTACATTTTAGGCTACTAGTTATTCTACACCTTTGGTTACCAGTTATTTATCTTACCAGAAAGATTCTTGTTGTTTGCAAGAACAAGCACTTCTGAAAGAAGAGAAGTGCCTTCTATTGCTTCACCAAGATTTCTACTATCCAAGAAGGGATGTGGCTCTTGGTTGAATGTTACTTCTAAAATAAGAGAAATAATTTCACCAATCACCCAAGATTTCTCCTTTGTTTGTTAGCATCATCTCTGAAAAAAGAGAGATGGATGGTGTATCCCACCCCTTTGTCTTATTTTCTGCTTATATATATAGTATATAGCCTCTGTATATTTAATAGGGAACCTCCCCTATTGATGTAGTAAAACTACACACCTGGATGACCAATCTCCCTATGTTGTGGTGATAGGAACTATTTTGCTCACCAATTAGCTGGTCAACAAAATATTCATCCTACAGTTTTTGGTGACTCTGTTGGGGATGAACGTGTACTCTGAAGCCTCAATTTTTAGATTGAATCAGTTCCTTCCCTTATCCATTATATAGACTCTAGAAACTCCATTCTGTGTCTTACCCATTATCATTATAGCCTTACCATTTTCCTCCATCTCCATTATTTTATTTGGTCTCCAAAACCAGAGCTGTTGGAAAAGAGTGCACAGTTTGAAGCCTCAAGCCTCAAGCTCAAGGAGGGCCAGTTCTTTTCCATTTTTGTTCTGCAATCGGGCCATTCCACCTAGATTTTTTATCCCTATTTTTCATAATTAAATAGTGGCAGTTTGAGGCCCCTGGGATAACTCTTTTCAACCACTCAACTTGACTCCATCTCTGCATGAACTTCCACACAACTCAAGAAAGAACTTCCCCAAATTCTTTGGAGATGGGAGAGTTCACCCTGATGAACACATTGTAGCCTTCAGTATAGCCTGTGGTGTGATAGGGGTGGAATTTAAAGATGTGGCATTTAGGATTTTTGTAGAGACCTTACAAGGTGTTGTTATAGAGTGGTTCTACCATCTGTAGGCTAGATTAGTGACAGACTGGAATACCCTAAAAGCCAAGTTCAAAGTAAGGTTCAAGCCCATAAAGGATGCCCATTCCTTGCTAGCCCAACTCACCCAGATGAAGAAAGAGCCTCATGAGCCTATGAGGGATTTCATTTCCAAGTTTGACAAGCTGAGAAACAGGATTCCTACAATTTCTCAGCCAACACCCGAAAACCTCAAATGCTTCTTCATCAACTTACAGCTACCTGAAGTGAGTTTTTTGTTGAGGCATGTTGGCCACATAGACCTTGCTGCTACTCAGGACTTGGCTACTGAGGTTGAAGATGACCTTATCTTGGTAGGAAAGATAAGGAGAGATCTTAACAGAGGTAAACCCTCTTCATCTTCTGAATACTTGCCCATAACCACCACTAATCAAATGGTACAAAAGCTAAAAAATGAATTACTAGCCTTGAAAAGGCAAATGGCACAAGGTATGTTTTCTGCTCCTTCATACAGAGATGTACCAAGGAGAACATTCCCTAAACATCCATACCAAGGCAATGCTGCTAGAAGTCAAGGGTAACCAAATCATCTTCCTCCCCCACAGAGGAACCTTGCCCTTGAAGCACCTCCAACCAACTCAATAGTTGAATATCTAGAAATAAAACATGCTTTCTCTTTCCAACCCAAGTTTGAGCAAGAAAATGATGTTTATCTCTTCACAGAGGATCAAGAAGAATTAGTTGGCAACTCCCACATTGGTTTCCTAAATTACCAGGATGAACCCAGAAGTGGAGATGAAGCAGTTGAAGGATCATAAGTAGTATTCACCCGGTCCAAGAATCAGTCAGCCCAGCAGGCCAACAAAGAAAAGATAGAGGAGTGACCCCTACCATCAATTTCAATTTCTAAGTAGAGAACCCCTCTTCCTTTTTGGTCAAAGGACCCAATGATTGCTAAAAAGGTAAGTACATCAAACATTTCTGCACCTTCTACTTCAAATTCGCATACCAGTCATCCCCATCCCAAAAACCAAAAAGATGAACTCCCATCCCCTCTTCCAAGTCCATTTCAGTCATCTGATATAATTGATCATGTCAAGAAATCTAAAATTCAAATGACTAAATTTGAATTCCTGCAAGCCAATCATGAGCAGTTAAACATTGGTGGAGAACTAAGTGTGGACCTATATGAGGCAAAAATTGTGTTCACCCAAATGTCAGCCCCCACAACTCAAATTATATTTGAGCCTTCAGGTAGGGGTAATTACTTCTTGACCATAGAGGATGCTCATGTCTCAGCTGATGAAAGTCTCGTAACTGGCAATCTAGGATTTGATCCAAATAAGGCATCAAAATAATTAGTAAGGTACAGTGCAAATGAAGAAGGATCTTCCATCTCCAATTAAGAGAAATCTGATAGAAGATCAGCTTTTGATGATGCTTAGATCCTAGAATCTAATGGCAGTGATTCTTCCACTAATGCTAAAGCTGAGATTTTGTTGATATCTCTTCAAGGAGATATTTTTTCTTCATGCAAGTTGTAGTTCATTAACACCAACAACATATCTAGATGTGAATCTCTATTGCTCAGATTGAAGACTGCTCAAGATGAAGATATCAAACTCCTTCACACCAAAGGATATGCTAAGTTGATGGTTTATCAGGGGTTTGATGCTGACAATCAAAACATGTGTTGGACTGAACTAGCAGAACAATAAGCTATGGTAGTGGACCATACTGTTGTACTCCAAAGTTATCAAAAGGAACTCTTTGCCAAGAGAGCAAGGATTTATGGTTTTCAAATTGAAGATCACGTCTTGCCATTAAGCAAGAAGAGAGAGCCAAAAAGAGTGCACAAAAAATGTGATTCCTGGTGGAGAGTTCCATTCACCCGTCATCGATTCTAGGGATAAAATGGGTTCCTAATTATTTATCAAGACAGAACACCATCTTCATTGTCTCACAATGGGTAGCATCTGAAGCACTTCAAATCTTGAGGCATCAGATAAGATCATATATATATATATATTTGTATAGTCTTTAGTTCTGTTGTGTGCTTTTTGTTTTCATTTTTTGGAGCCTTTTTTTTGGGTAGCATGACTCCATAGCCTAATGGCATACTTCAAGGCACTAGAGATTCTGGTTTCTACTCCCCTCAACTTTATTCCAAGTTTTCATCTAAAGGAAGTTCCCTAACTAGAGCTAGCTGTTGTCCCCAAAAATAGACTTCTCATTTTTGGGACAACATGTGAACTATTTTGGTTCAACAGACCAAAATAATCTCTTCCCTTCTTGAAATTTTTTTTGAGCTTTCAAATTCCTCAGATTTCAAGCTTTTTCAATAAAGGGATTAGTGGGTTCAATAGGTTCAAAGGCTTCTGTAGGTGAGTCCAATCAAAAGAACAATTTTTAACACTTAGTCATTTTCAGGACTAGTTCATAACCTTGGTTCGATCAAAAATGTCCATCGGTAAGCATCTAAGCAAGGATTGAATCATTAAACCATTGAACCTTGAACCATTTTGGTTCATCAGTTCAATGGGTTCAACGTCCAAATGGTTCAATGTGCTTGGTTCAAAGATATCAAAGAGACTCAGCTAAATCAAAATAATGAATAGACTAAACCGTTGAACCTTGAATTGCTTCATAGGTTCAATGAGTTCATGGGTTCAAAAGTTTAAAAGGAAGCCTCAGTCAAGGAAAGGAGCACATGAATGAAAAGCCTGAGAGCAAAAAGTGCCAAGTGTTGATGGTGGAAGGTTTTAATACGATGTAGTAGAAGACACCATGTGTCCTTGGTGAGAATTAGTGAAAGCTGGCAAGTGTCATCATCTGTGTGATTGCCCGAAAGGAGTCTTGACTATTTTTGTGAGTGTTTCTAGAGTTTGGTAGATGCTGCCACATGTCTTCTTTTGCCAGACTCAAAGGTTTCTAAGAGCTCCTATGAATTAGGTAGATGCTTCCACATGTCCTCACCTGTTTCAGTGGAAGATGCCACATGCCACTAGTTAAAAGTAGTAGAAGGTGCCACGTGTCAAAGATGGAGCACTCCCAACACAGAGATGTAGAGTCAAGGAAAGATTTCCTTCAAACAAATTGTCTAAAATAATCCCTTTAGACATTTTGTTTGAAGGAAATAAAGGGATGATAGTCCTCTAAAGAAATTGAAGCCCGAAGGCCACTCGGATGATCCAAAAGGGTAGGTACCCTTGTGGGGGACACTCAACACTCAAAAATGGACCCTATTCAAGACCCCAAAGGGCAAGTCCCCTTTGGGAAGGGTCGAGCCTCAAAGTGTAGTGGAAGCTGCCAAGTGTCACAAGATGAGACACAGTCTCTACCAATTTCAAAGCAGCAAAACTCACCATGTGTCTTGTCCCAATGTAGCGGAAGCTACCAAGTGTCTACATCTGTGCTTCTAGCCTCTAATAAGTTACAAAGCTTATTCTAATAAGCTTATTTTAAAGCCAGATGTGTCACCATGTGTCTTCACCCATGCTAGAGTGGGAAGCAGCCATAACAAGTGAGAAAGACACAAAGGAGTTGCTACGGAGAATGATAGGCCTACAAACGTCAAATTTAGGATGATTGATTAAGTCGTTAACCTTCAAAATATTAAAGACCCATAGATGTCAAATTTGTGGAAATAAAGTGTCATATTGATCTTTACAGGCTTAGAAGGTGGACCTGAATGAATTCGAAGACCTTAAGGCTAGGGCCAAGAGAAAGAAGAGACAAAGAGGGAAACTCAGCATAAGTTAATTCTAGTAGGTGAAGCAATTCACCGGGTAGATATTTGGGGCCTGCAAACATTGAAAGTGTATCCTATTTATCCCCTTTGGAATAAAGGCAAAGTAGATAGTTGTGCGGCTATTAGGTGATGGAATGAGTGATTCAGGCTTGGGAGTAGATACTAGAGATGAACAAACATGCCATAGTTAAGGTAGTCACCCTACTCCAGCATGGCCCTTCCTGACAGAATAAAAAATGCATCCAAGGCATTAATTGCACATCATGGGTCACTCCATAAGACAAAGTGCCAAGTCTCTCCTAGCCTCTATATAATGTGATCTCTCATTCAATGCAAAGGGAGATCTTCTCGTTACCAGAAGCAAAACTTTGCCCAAATTGAAAGGCATCACTGAGACTTTGAACTCAGATTTTTTATAATATTTCTTTATTTGAATCAAAAAGCAAGTTACTTTCAGACTTTGTGATTTTATAACTTGTATCATTATAGGAGATTGTTCTTATGTCTATTTCCTAAATGTATTTTTGTTTATGCAATTTAACAAGCAGAGCTAGTGGAAGTGATAAGAAAGGTGTCCCAAAACCAGTTACTTTCAGACTTTGTGCTGACATAATTGTTTTTAGTGTGTTTTTTTATTTTCTTTCTATGTAAAGGACCTTGGGATGACTTTGTGCCCCCATTGTTCTTCATATCTCACTCTTTGGGTAGCTGAGGTGGAGACTTTGCACTACATTTCAGGCTACTGGTTACTCTGCACCTTTGGTTACCAGTTACTTATCCTACCAAAAAGATTCCTATTGTTTGCAAGAACAAGCACTTTTGAAAGAAGAAAAGTGCCTTATGTTGCTTCACCAAGATGTCTACTATCCAGGAAGGGATCTGGCTCTTGGTTGAATGATACTTATGAAAGAAGAGAAGTTACCTTCACCAATGACCTAGGATTTTTCCTCTATTTTTTAGCATCATCTCTGAAAAAAGAGAGATGGATGGTTTATCCCACCCCTGTGTCTTACTTTCTGATTATATATATAGTATATAGCCTTTGTATATTTAATAGGGAACTTCCCCTTGATGAGAGGAGAGATTTGTCCCTTATTGATGTAGTAAAACTGCACACCTGGATGACCAATCTCCCTATGCTATGGTGTTAGGAACTATTTTGCTCACCAGTTAGCTGGTCGACAAAATATTCACCCAACATTATGGAAATAAATTTTGTCTTTATATCTAATTCAGATGTCTATAGATTGTGCATTTTGTTTCAATTGATTTTTCAAAATAGAAATATGGTTGAAATGGTTTGTGTCATTGTTTTTACTGTCACATATCCCACATATTTCTATTTTATCCAAAGGACAATCTCTAAGAGCATATTATAACTTATATTTTAGACAATAAATGGATAAGGGTTATGTGGTATAATTATCTTTGGATTTGTTGGGTGAATATTTTGTCAAACAACGTACTAAAAAACAAAATAGGTATGATCAACCACAACATGAAGATTGGTCGGCTAGTTGTGTAGGTTTACTACATCAACAAGGGACAAATCTCTCCTCTCATGAAGGGGAGGTTCCCTATAGATACGTAGGAGATTTATACAATATAAATAAGTAGAAAATAACACATGGGGATAGAATAAACCATCCATATCTCTTCTTTCAGAGATGATGCTCACAAACAAAAGAGAAAATCCTGGTGAAAACACTGAAGGCACTTCTCTTCTTTCAAAAGTGTTCTTGAAAGAAACAACAGGAGTTTCTTTCAAGTAGTAAAAGTAACTAGTGACAAAGGGCATAGTAACTAGCAAGATGAAACTGAACACAAAGTTTCCACCTCAACTGCCTAAAGAGTATAACACAAAGGATAATGGGGGACATAAAGTTGTCCCAGAATCCTCAACACAAAAAGAAAGGAAAAACACATGCTAAAAACAATTGTGAAAGCACAAAGTCTTCTCACAGTTGTTTTCAAGACACCTCCCTTTTTACCTTCACTAATTTTACTTGTCAAATTAAATAAATAAGAATGATTCTAGGAAACAGACATAAGAACAATTTCCTAAAGTAGAACAAGCCAAAATAACACAGTCTGCAAACAACTTGCTTTCTCATTCAAATAAAATGAAACGAAATTACAATCTGAGCTCAAAGTCTCAGTCTTCTTTCAAAATGGGCAGAGTTTCGCTCTTGTAAAAATGAAGAAGTCCCCTTTAATGATATAAAATATTACATTATATAGAGGCAGAGAGAGGCTTGGCACCTTTTCCCATGGGGTGATCCATTTGGTACATTAATGCCTTAGATGCATTCTTGATTTTGTCATGCTGGAACAGGGTGGCTGCTTTAACTTTGATGTGTTGGTTCATCTCCTTTGTCTACTCCTTATCTTGAATCACTCATTCCATCACTTGCTAGCTGCACAATTTTCTATTTTTCCTTTATCTCAAAGGGGACAAACAGATGGCACTTTTAATGTTTGGAGGCCCCAAATATTTACCTGGTGAACTGCTTCACCTATTGTAAATAACTCCTACTGAGTTTCACTCTTTGTCTCTTCCTTCTGTATGTCTCAACCTTAGGCTCTTTAGATGCATCTGAGTTCACCTTTTGAGTCCACAAAAATCAACAAATAATTGTAGCCAATTTAGTAATCATGGGTCTTTCCTCGATTAAAGGTTAACGGCTAGCTAGTCACTCTAAATTTGACATTCACAGGCCTATCATTCTACTGTGACACAGGTGAGGACACGTGGTGGCATTTGTGTCTTTGAAATAATCTTATTAGAATAAGATTTGAAAATGTTAAAGGCTAGGGGCACGAATGTAGACACGTGGTAGCTTTCGCTGCACTAGGACGGGACACGTGGCAAGTTTCATGCTTTGACGATTCATTTGAAACTTTGTCTCTGTACGCGACACTTGGCAGCTTCCACTATGCTTTGATGCTTCGACCTTTTTCGAAGGAAATATACCTTTTGAGGTCTTGAAAAAGGTTCATTTCATGTGTGTCGAGTGTTCCCCCCCGCAAGGGTATCTACCCTTCAAGATCTTCCAGGTGGCCTTCGGGCTTCAATTTCTTTGGATGGCCATTGGTCCCTTTATTTCCTTCGAACAAAATGTCTGAAGGAATTCCTTCAGACAATTTGTCTGAAGGAAGTCACCTCCCTTTGATTCTATGTCTTTGCATTTGAGGGGGGCCCATCCTTTGACACGTGTCATCTTCCACCTCTTACTGAAACATTCTATCATTGACACTTGGTGATTTCCGCTCTTAGGCTTTTGCAACACCATAAAAATGTTTGGGGCTCAGTTAGGCTCTCACGGATGATGACACTTGTCGGCCTCCACCGATCTCTTTAAGGGATAAGTGGCAGCTTCTGCCACTTCCTGAAACAAAGTATAATGGGTTCAGCTAACAACACTTGGTAGCATCCGCCTGACTCTTACTTTTGTGTGCACTTCTTTCCTTAATTGGGGCAGCCTTTGAACCTTTGAACCCATGAACAATTGAACCTTGAAGCGGTTCAAGATTCAACGGTTCATTCCATTTAGTTGGCTAAGCCCCTTTGATATCCTTTTGAACCAAATGTGTTGAACCTCTTGATCATTGAACTTGTTGAACCAATGAACCAAAATGGTTCAAGGTTCAATGGTTCGAGCCTTTGAAACTCATTAAGTGCTCGAAGCCATGGAACCCTTTAAATGGTTGAACTTTGAACCACTGATAAATGCACCTAGCTCTTGCTAATGACATTAAACCTTTGAACCTATTAATCCCTTTACTAGAAAAGCTTGAAAAATGAGGAATTTGAAAGCTCAGAATAATTTTTTGTAAATGGAAGGGACAATTTTGGTCTTACAGGGCCAAAATAGTTCATATGTTGTCCCAAAAATGAGAAGTCATTTTTTGGGGACAAAAGTTGGCTCCTGTTAGGGAACTACCTTCAGTTGGAAACTTGAAACACAGCTGAGGGGAGTAGAAACCAAAATCTCCAATGCCTTGAAGTGTGCCATTGGGATATGGAGTCATGCTACCCAAGAAGAAAGGCTCCAAAAATGAAAACAAATGAACAAAATAGAAACAAAAGACTACACAAATATACATATATACAGGGGAACTCATCCGATACTTCAAGAATTGAAGTGCTTCAGATGTTGCCCATTATGAGGCAGAGAAAAGAGAGTTCCATCTTGATACTTCAATAGGAAACTATTTTTACCATTGAGTTGATGAATAGTAAAAGAGCCCCTCCATAGGGAATCAAATTTTCCATGCATCCCCTTTGGTTCTCTTCTCTTGTCCCATAACAGGACTTGATCTCCAATCTGGAAATCACGATTCTTTGCTTTTTAGTCAAAGAGCTTCTTCACCAGACTTTGATGGGCAGCAATTCGATCCACCACAACAGTTCTCTACTCATTTAGCTCAGCAAGGCACATGATCCTCTTCTCAAGTGAGCTCTCATATGTTTGATCCTCAATCGCCTTAGCCAATTTCAATGCTGACAATTCCAAGGTGATTGGTATCTCAACATTGACACCATAAAATAGTTGGAAGGGAGACATACCAATTGGCCTCTTAGGTGTAATTATGTCTACCCATAGAGTATCAACCAATGCCTTATGCCAAGTCCTTTGGTTGTCATCCACTAGCTTCTTGATGATAGTCACGAGGTTCTTATTACTTGATTCAGCCTGTCCATTCCCTTGTGAAAAGTAATCAGAAGAGTGGGAGAGTATGATTCCGTAATGGAAATAGAATTGAGTAATCTCTTAGGAAGTGAAATAGGTGGCATTGTCAGTGACAATTTTGATTGGGACCCCAAACCTAGACATGATGTTTTATTTGAGGAAATTGCATACTACTTCTGAAGTAGCATGTTTGGTTGGAACTACTTCCACCCATTTGGTGAAGTAGTCTATTTCTATGAGGACATAGTCATGTCCAACACTTGATGATGGGTTTACAGCTCTAATAAAATCAATCCCCCATTTCTGGAATGGCTCCTCTATGATCATTGGTTCAAGGGGTAGGGCAGCTAACTTGGGCCTTCCAACAAACTGCTAGCATAGTTCACATCCCCTGACCCACTTGTATGCATCTTGAAAGAGAGTTGGCCAATAATACCTAGCTCATAGGATCTTATGGGTGGTCACATGGGTAGAAAAATGTCCTCCATAGGTCAAATTGTGGAAACACTTCAAAAGTTAGCTTTGTTGCTCCTTGTCCACACAGCGAAGGAACGTTCCATCAAGGTTCCTCTTGTATAGGTCGTTGTCCCAGAGGATAAAATTAGTAGCTTTTAGCTTGATGGTTCTCCTTTATTTATAACATAGGTGAGCAAGACACTCACCATAAGTAAGGAAATGAGTAATACCTGAATACCACTCATTAATGGTGGAGATAAAGAGGACTATTATTGTGTCATCCACTTCTGGTTCTTCATGCTCTGTTCCTCTTAGCTTGTTATTAGTAATTAGTTGGCATAGCCTCTTTCCATGCACCAAATTTGTTGGCTTAATGATCAGGTTAAACTCTTGGATCTTTGCAACCCAATTTCCTCTTTTCATCCCAAACTCCTGCTGAGTTAGTATAGATTTCACTATGGTGTCAGGGACCAAGGCAATAACTCGAGAATTGAGGATGTAGAAATGAAAATGTTTTACGGCCTTCACCACTACATAAGCATGCTTCTCCATATTTGAGTACTTCAGCTCATGAGATTTGAGAGGATAGCTCATGAAGGAAATGAGAGATTCCATACCTTCTTTATTTTGTTGAACCAAAATTGCTAAAAGCGTATGTTCTGAAGCATAGCTGTAAATGGTGAACTCTTTGCTATAGTCTGGACAAGCCAGAATTGGAGCATAGGCAATGGCAGTCTTGATATCCTCAAATGCTAACTTTCCTTCTTTAGTTTAGCTAAAGGTGGATTTTTTGTTCATCATGTATACAATGTGCCTAGTCTTCTCAGCAAACTCGGGGATGAACCTCTGTAAGAAATTCACCTTTCCAAAGAAAGAGTGAACAAAAATCTTGCTTGTGGGAAAGGAAAGTTGTTGGATATACTCGACTCTGTCTGAGTCAATCTTTATGCCTCCTTTGGACACAACTTGTCTGAGAATTTTCCCCTTTGTTACTTCAAAAATTGACTTCTTAGGGTTTAAGGAAATGCCATTCTAGCAGCAGTGTTTCAGCACTTATTGTAAATGGCTCACATGATCTAGGCGATGCTTAGAGAAGACAGTCAAGTCATCAAGATAAACTACAATGAACTTACCCATCTCATCATTGAAGGCAAGGTTTATTGCTCTTTGGAAGGTGGTGCCAGCATTTATCAAGCTAAAAGGCATCCTTTTATATGCAAACGTGCCCCAAGGTGTGGTGAAAGTGGTCTTATGATGGTTTGCTTCACCAACTTTGACCTGATTATATTCTGAGAAGCCATCTAACATTGATAACATCTCTGAGCATGTCACTATCTACAGCACTTGATCCATGATTGGCAAAGGATAATTATCCTTCAAGGATACCTGATTCAAATTCTTAAAATCCACACAAAGGTGAATTTCACCATTCTTCTTTCTTACAGGAACTATATTTGCAATCCATGTGGAATGATGGATTGGGAAAATGATCTTGGAATTTAGCATTTTTTGTATCTCAGATAAAATAGTACCTAATATTTTTAGATTATAATGCCTGGACTTTTGCCTGTAAGGTGTTAAATTAACCTTGAGAGGGATGTGTCGAATTTCATCAAGTCAGAGTGATTTCAGGGCATCATAAGAGTATGCTAGGACATCCATGTATTCATTGAGAAAAGAGGTGAACTTGAAATGCTCTTCAAGAGTACAACATTTTCCAATGTTCACCATCTTGGGGTCTTCCTTGGTTCCCAGATTTACTTGATCAAATTTTTGAGATGAGCTTGAATCCATTGGCTGCTATTTGATGAATCTATCATGCTTATCAAATAGCTTCTCAAGGAAAACCAAGCCTTTGGGAATCTTATTCCCTTTGAGTTGTAATAACTCTTCACCCATGTCTGCATTTGATTCAGGAGCTGTTTCACACTTCTGAGGTTCATTGCCTTCAAAATGCAGCAGTTCAAAGCCATCTTTTTGCTCTAAGAAGGCAATGATTTGGTTGTCATTATTAAATACCTACCAATCACTAGCATTATCAAGTACACTTGGCTGAAAGACCAGCTCAATTATGTACCTATCTCCTTTGAAATCTAGGTGGGGGACTAAGAGAGTAGCTGAAACAACTAGTGCATCTACCCAGTCATTGAATTCTCTAAGAATTGTAGAGATGCTAAAAGCGTCAAAGTCTTCAAGCTGCTCCCAGACTAGATTATGGTAATGATGCAATCTTTCATTCTTGGTTTGATACAAGTTCCTCACCTGACAAACCACTAGTTTGGCATCTCCTTTAGCATGAAGGAGCTTGATGCCTCTGTCTCCAGCAGATCTCGATCTAAGCAACAGAGACTCATATTCAGCTGTGTTATTTGTGTTGCTAAATTGCAATTTATAAGATGAGGGGAAAATATCTCCTTAAGGAGATATTAACACAACCCCAGCTCTTGAACCAATGGAAGAGTAGCTGCCATCAAATTCAAGAATCCATACCTCATTTGATACTAATTTTATTTTGGATTCTTCTTCATCTAGGGGTGGAGATACTTCCACACTTGCTTTGTGCTCAACCAATTCCTCTGTTGTTTTAGCTGAATGCATTTCTAGGCTGTCATCTGTAGGAGCTTCATCAGATGTCTTATAAACTCCATCTGTGTACAAAAAGTAGTTACCCATGCCTGAAGAATCAAACAAAATTTGAGCTTCAGGTGCTGAGGTCTGGGTGACCACATATTTTGCTTCTTTCTCAAGAAATAACCTCTTCATAACACCTTTGACTGGAATCCTTGCCTATGATAAATCCATGCTCAATTAACCTCTAACATCCCTATAGAAATTCTACCCAAAAAGGATGCCATATGATGCTGGGATGTCTGCTACCAAGATAGTCATCTTGATTCTTTTGTCTGGAAAGACAGCAAATGTAAATTGGGCATCTTTAATTTATCCCAGCAAAGGCACTTGCTTGTTCTCCATGGAGAATAATCTACCAAAAGTCTTGGTCAATGTGAGGTCAAGGGATTCGGCCACTTTAGCAAACATGACATTGTCTGAAGCTCTAGAATCAATGATGCAATTATTCAACTGATGTCCATTTATCAACAATGAGACATAAAAAGGTTCAATTTTTCTAGGAGCAGTACGGGGAGCAATGACAAGGTATTTCCTGGTGGGTGCATTCCTGGTAGGATCATGTGTCACTTTGGGAATTACTTTTTCAACAGGGATGTTTTGGTTTTTAACACATTGAACTAGTCTATCTAATTGCTCAAGATGGGATTGCAAAAATTCAAATTCAGACATTTGAATTTTGGTTTTCTTTATATGGTCAATGATATCAAATGTCTGGAATAAGCTAGGAGCAAAGGATGGGAGTTCATACTTTTGATTTTTGAAAGGGGGAGGACTGGACTGCAAATTTGAAGTAGAAGGCATAGGGGCATTTGGAGTACTTACCTTTCTCAAAATCACCATGTCTTTTGGCTGAAAAGGAAGAGGGGATCCCCACTTAGCAATTGAAACTACTGGTTGAGGTCACTCCTCTGCTTTCTCCTTATCAGCTTGTTGAGCTGATTAATTCTTAGACTGGGTAAATATAGTGTATGACCCCTCAGCTACATTGCCTTCACTTTTGGGTTCATCTTGATAGTTCAGGAAACCAATATGGGAGTCGCCAGCTAATTCTTCTTCTTCCTCAGTGAAGAGATTAGTGTCATCTTTGAGATTCAACTCAAGCTAGAATGAGAAGTCTGATTCAGCTTCAAGATATCCAACTGCTGAGTTGCTTGGAGGTGCTTCAAGGGTGAGGTTCCTTTATGGAGGAGGAAGGCAATTTTGATTTCCCTGATTCTTGATATCATTGCCTTGGTACACCTGATTCTGGAATGTCCTCCTGGGCATATCTCTGTATGCAAGAGCATATGATATCCCTTGTGCCACTTGCTTTTTGAGAGCTAGCATTTTGTTTGCCAACTTTTGCACCATTAGATCAGTGGTGGTTGTAGGTGAGTACTTAGAAAATGAAGAGGATTTACCTTTATTAGGGTCTCTCCTTATCTTTCCTACCAAGATAAGGTCATCTTCTACCTCAGTAGCCAAGTCCTAAGCAGTAGTAAGGTCTATGTGTCTGGCCCATCTCAGCAAGAAACTCACTTCAGGTAGTTGTGAGTTGATGAAAAAGCATTTGAGATTCTGAGGTGTCAGCTAGGTGACCATGGGAATCTTGTGCCTCAGCTTGCCAAACCTAGCAATAAAATCTCTCATAGGCTCATGAGGCTCTTTCTTCATCTGAGTGATTTGGGCTAGCAAGGCATGTGCATCTTCTATCGGCTTAAACTTGGCTTCAAATTTGTCTTTCAGAGTGTCCCAATCAATCATTGATCTAGTCTGTAGGTGGTAGAACTAGTCTACAGTAGCACCTTGTAGTGTCTCCACAAATAGCCTGACTGTTATTTCTTCAAATTCCACCCCTATTATGCCACAAGCTATGCTAAAAGCTGCAATGTGTTCATTAGGATGAACTTTCCCATCACCAAAGAATTTGAGGAAATTTTTCTTTGAACTGTGTGGAAGCTCATGTAGAGATGGAGTCAAATTTAGTGGACTAAAAGAGTTACCCCAGGGGCTTTGAGCCATGATTTGACTATGTAAAAGTGGGATCACTAATCCAAGTGGAGTGTGGATAGGCAAAGCTTGGCTAACAGTAGAAAAATAAGCTCTGCCTTGTGGTGGTGACCTAGCAGGGCTAGGAGGAAGACTCCTAGTTCATCTAAGGTGAGGTTGTGGAGGAAATAACTCAAAATTACTCTACTACACCAACTCAAAAGTAGGGTCAACAACACCTTGGGATTTTTGGCCTCTAGTATAGCATGGAGTTGTCAGATTGTGAAACAAAAATGGAAAAGGACTGGTCTTGCTTCAATTTGAAGCTTGAGGCTTCAAACTGCTTGTCCCTCCCCAGCAAAGTCACCAAAAACTATTGGGTGAATATTTTTTCAATCAGCATACTGATAAACAAAATAGGTATGATCAACCATAGCAGGAAGATTGGTTAGCCAGTTGTGCAGGTTTACTACATCAACAGGGGAAAAATCTCTCCTCTCATCAAGGGGCGGTTACCTATAGATACGTAGGAGCTATATACAATATAAATAAGTAGAAAATAACACATGGGGGTAGCATAAACCATCCATCTCTCTTATTTTAGAGATGATGCTCACAGACAAAGGAGAAAAGCTTGGTGAAAACACTGAAGGCACTTCTCTTCTTTCAAAAGTGTTCTTGCAAGAAATAGTAGGAGTTTCTTTCAGGTAGTAAAAGTAACTAGTGACAAAGGGTACAGTAACCAACAAGATGAAATAGAACACAAAGTTTCCACCTCAACTTCCCGAAGAGTATAACACAAAGGATAATGGGGGCACAAAGTCATCCCAGAATCCTCAACAGAGAAAGAAAGGAAAAACACATGCTAAAAATAATTGTGAAAGCACAAAGTCTTCTCACAATTGTTTTCAGGACACCTCCCTTTTTACCTTCACTAATTCTGCTTGTCAAATTAAATAAATAAGAATGCTTCTAAGAAATAGACATAATAACAATTTCCTAAAGTAGCACAAGCCAAAATAGCACAAAGTCTACAAACAACTTGCTTTCTCATTCAGATAAAATGAAATGAAATTATAATCGGAGCTCAAAGTCTCAGTCTTCTTCTTTCAAAATGGGCAGAGTTTCACTCTTGTAAAAATGAAAAATTCCCCTTCAATGATACAAAAGATTACATTGTATAGAGGCAGAGAGAGGCCTGGTGCCTTTTCCCATGGGGTGATCCATTCAGCACATTAATGCCTTGGATGCATTCTTGATTTTGTCATGTTAGAACACGATGGCTGCTTTAACTATGGTGTGTTGGTTCATCTCCTTTGTCTACTCCTTAGCTTGAATCACCCATTCCATCACTTGTTAGCCACGTAATTGTCTATTTTGCCTTTCTCTCAAAGGGGACAAACAAACAGTGCTTTCAATGTTTGGAGGCCCCAAATATTTACCCAGTGAACTGCGTCACCTACTGGAAATAACTCCTACTGATTTTCCCTCTTTGTCTCTTCCTTCTCTATGTCCTAGCCTTAGGCTCTTTAGATGCAACTGAGTTCACCTTTTGAGTTCATAAAAATCAACAGACAATTGCATCTAATTTGGCATTCGTAGGTCTTTCCTTGATTGAAGGTTAACAGCTAGCCAGTCACTCTAAATTTGACATTTGTAGGCCTATCATTCTGTTGTGATGCAGGTGAGGACACATGGTAGCATCTGTATCTTTGAAATAAGATTATTGAAATAAGCTTTTAAATTGTTAAAGGCTGGGGGCATGGATGCAGACACGTGGCAGCTTCAACTACATTAGGATGAGACTGTTAGGTTCTGGAGCTAAAAGCTTCAACTTGTTGCAGACATAGAAAAGGAGGTTGCTAAAGACCCAGAATAACTGGCGTCAGTAGCATGACCGACATCGGTCATGACCAGTGCAAAAGGCAACTGGTGATGGCAGGAAGTCGACCAATGTCGGCAGCACCAGGCAAGCAGGGACTGGCGTCGGTCGCCTGTGTGTTCCAGAACTATTCGTTGCACGAACAGTTAGTTTAGTGAATGGAGTGTTTGCATGTAAAGGCTATTTTGAGTCTTGAGCTACGTGTCTATTATTAGTAAAATAGAAGTCTAAGTTATTTTTTAATTCTGGGATCTATTTATAGACCCATTGGCATGTATTGTAAAGTGTGCTAGTGAAGAGAACAAAGAGTGTGTTCCTCCTAGCTAGAAAGGAAGGTAAGGAAGATCCTTCCATTGTGAATATGGTCTGTTGAATTATAGGTTGCAGGTTCATGGGAGATCAACTTGAAATACTATAGAGTGCTTGGTGTACTAACAGGGTTATTACTGACTGATTGGAGAGGTGAACACTAATTCTGTGTGTGAGTTGGTTGTTGGGATCATTTTTTTGGTAGGAAAGTGTTTTGAAGAAGAATTATTGTACACTTGAGGTGTGGGAAGCCTCTGTAAGGTGGAAGAGTGTGGCGGCTCTTTATTGTATTCTTTTCTATACAAGTATTAATATACAAGAGTGTATATTGTCTCTCATATTCTGTGCTATTGGTGAATTCTAGTTACTTGTATTTCTGGTATATTTTTGCATGTTTAATTGCTTAAGTTTGGTAATCATATTGTGCTCTTTTTGAGGAGCAAGATCCTAACTATTGGTAACAGAGCATGTTTGTTGTTCTAAGGGTACCTGAAAAGTGGTATCAGAGCCTTGGTTGTAGGTTCAGAGCTTGATACCAACAAGTGGTATCAGAGCTTTTGGTTGGGATACTAACAAGTTGGATTAGATCTGGTTAGTGTGTTTTGATTATAGGTTACTTGCAGGGGTTTCTGTTTGAGTGGGAGTAGAGCAATGGTAGAAGATAGTAAGCTACGAATGGAGAATTTTAATAACAGGAGGTCCAAGTTCAGGAATGGCAGAATAACCTGCTAGAGATGTGGAAAGAAAGAGCAGAGAAAAGAAGATTGTTGGTTAGTAGCAGATCAGCATGAAGGACATGAAGAAGAAGCAGGTGTTGCAGAGTTTGTTGCACGGGATGCTCTGGTATGTTCTTTGGATAAAATAGAATCTAGGGTTTTATATTCTGGTGCCTCTTTTCATGCATCTCCAAATAGGGTATTTTTTCATGAGTATGTCCAGGGAGACTTTGGAGAAATTTTTTTAGGGGATGGAAAGCCTTGTCAGATGATTGGCAAAGGGAAAGTGAAGCTGAAACTACAGACAGGTAACACATGGGTGTCAAAGGAGGCCATGCAGGTCCCAGTCTTGGAGATGTGGCTAATTGCTTCAAGAAAGTTGGGTGATGAGAGATGCACAAGAACTCTCACAGCGGATGAACTTGAATTAGCGGGTGGTAAGAAAGCAGGTACTCTTTATCTACTTGCTTATATTACTGATTCTTCTTCTGTTGTGAAGACATGGCTTTGTAGGCTTGGTCACATGAGTAAGAAGGAGATGAATTTTTTTGAGCCAAAGGGTATAGATCAAGATTTATATATGCAAAAGAAGAAGGTAACATTTCTTGAGGAATCCGATGTTCGTGACAAGAGTAGGAAAGCCTTGGTTTTAAAGGAGAAGATGACGGACAGGTATCAGTCACAAGGGCTGAGGAATTCTGAGTAGAGCAAGGGTGATTTGGACAAGGGTTTGATCCAAAAGGAGCTCATGGGAAAAAGTCAGTTCTCACAAGCAAAACACAGAGACCGACGTTGGTAGGAAAACTGGCGTCGGTGTTCAGATAGGGACCAACATCGGCTATGTGCAGACTGACATCGATGACTCAGGGCAGATAAAAACCGGCATTGGTCATGGGGAACCGACGTCGGTGATGAGGCAGTCACAGAAAACCGACATCGGTCGGGAGCAGACTGGAATGTGACTGGCATCGGTCACTGAGATGAATTTTGGGTGGACAGCAAGCTGTCAAGGGAGTCTCAAGTGCCCATATGAAGGACTTAAAGGGTAGGTAAGCCTCAAATTCAGCATTTCCCTTCTTTACACTACTTGTTGCTCACTGATGGTGAAGAACCAGGAAGTTGTTAAAGACTTAGAACAGGTAGATCCAGGAAACAGTGGGAGCTTGGCATGGATGAGGATGTGATTCCTTGGAGAAGAACCAAACAGGGATTTGTTGGTAGAGTTATTAGCTGGAAGTAAGCACTGAGAGATGAATGGATGTTCAGGATAAAGAAGAGCGAGAATGGATACATGAGACGGAAGATCAGGGTATATGGTCTTGAGTAAGCTACAGGGCAATGAAGGTTTGATCATTGTGTTTCTCTTTACCAAGTTGGATAATATTAGCTACATTATCCTATTACTGTATGATGTGCTTGTTGTAGGGTTACATATACAGGTATTGTTAAACTAAAAGTAAAGCTAGTTCAGGGGTGTGTCATGGAGAATCTGGGAGTAGCAAGATTCTTTGGCATGAGTGTGTTTTAGGGACATGGAAGGTCATATGTTGAATTTTTTTTAGGTTGATTGTGTGAGACCAGTTAGCACGCCGATGGTTGGAAAGTTCACAGAACAGGTGTCTTGATTCACATAATGAGGTTAAGTGCATGGTATGTACTAGCCTGAGTTTTCCCAAGCAGTGGGAGTTGTCAAAAAGTTGGAGCCAATCTAGGAAAGAAGCATTGGAGGACAGTTCAATGGATTCTTAGTGGGACCAGCAACAGGTGCACATGCCATGCAGGTTCAAGTTATTTTCTACATGGTTTGTAGATGTGGATGTGGTAGGTAATTTGGATGATAGGTTTTGCACTACAGGTTTTATGGTGGGTAGTCTTCATGGGTGATCTTGAAGAGGGATACAGAGCCAAGGGAACAAAATAGATGATGTATAGGTATAGGTATAGTTACAGCTATTTATCTCCAAGTGGGAGATTGTTAGTTTGTGGAGCTAAAAGCTTCAACTTGTTGCAGACATAGAAAAGGAGGTTGCTGAAGACCTAGAATAACTGGCATCGGTAGCATGACCGACGTCGGTCATGACCAGTGCAGAAGGCAACCGGCGATGGCAGGAAGTCGGCCGACATCAGCAGCACCAGGAAAGCAGGGACCGGCGTTGGTCACCTGTGTGTTCCAGACCTGTTCGTTGCACGAACAGTTAGTTTAGTGAACGGAGTGTTTGCATGTAAAGGATATTTCGAGTCTTGAGTTGTGTGTCTATTATTAGTAAAATAGAAGTCTAAGTTATTTTTTAAGTCTGGGATCTATTTATAGACCCATTGGCATGTATTGTAAAGTGTGCTAGTGAAGAGAACAAAGAGTGTGTTCCTCCTAGCTAGAAAGGAAGGCAAGGAATATCCTTCCATTGTGAGTATGGTCTGTTGAATTGCAGGTTGCAGGTTCATGGGAGATCAACTTGAATTACTATAGAGTGCTTGGTGTACTAGCAGGGTTATTACTGACTGGTTGGAGAGGTGAACACCAATTATGTGTGTGAGTTGGTTGTTGGGATCATTTTTTTGGTAGGAGAGTGTTTTGAAGAAGAATTACTATACACTTGAGGTGTGGGAAGCCTCTGTAAGGTGGAAGAGTGTGGTGGCTCTTTATTGTATTCTTTTCTGTACAAGTATTAATATATAAGAGTGTATATTGTCTCTCATATTCTGTGTTATTGGTGAATTCTAGTTACTTGTATTTTTGGTATATTTTCGCATGTTTAATTGCTTAAGTTTGGTAATCATATTGTGCTCTTTCTGAGGAGCAAGATCCTAACTATTGGTACCAGAGCATGTTTGTTTTTCTAAGGGTACCTGATAGAGACATGTGGTGAGTTCTCCACTTTGAAGCTTCATTTAACACTGTGTCTCTGTATGCAACACTTGGCAACTTCCACTGCGCTTTGATGCTTCAACATTTTTCAAAGGGAACATGCCTTTCAGGGTCTTGAAAAAGGTTCATTTCATGTGTGTTGAGTGTTCCCCCCCACAATGGTATCCGTCCTTCAGGATCTTCCAAGTGGCCTTCAGGCTTCAATTTCTTTGGATGGCCATTGGTCCCTTTATTTACTTCAAACAAAATGTCCGAAGGAATTCCTTCAGACAATTTGTCTAAAGGAAGTCACCTCCCTTTGATTCTATGTCTTTGCATTTGATGGGACCCCTTCCTTTAACACGTGGCATCTTTCACATCTTCTTACTGAAACATTCTGTCGTTGACACTTGGCACTTTTCGCTCTCAGGCTTTTGCAACACCATAAAAAAGTTTGGGGCTTAGTTAGGCTCTCGTGGATGATGACACTTGTCAGCCTCTACTGATATCTTTAAGGGATAGGTGGCAGCTTCTGCCACTTCTTGAAACAAAGTATAATGGGCTCAGCTGATGACACTTGGCAGCATCTGCCTGACTCTTGCTTTTGCGCGTGTTTCTTTCCTTAATTGGGGCAGCCTTTGAACCTTTGAACCCGTGAACCATTGAACCTTGAAGCGGTTCAAGGTTCAATGGTTCATTCCATTTATTTGGCTAAGCCCCTTTGATATCCTTTTGAACCAAACGTGTTGAACCTCTTGATCATTGAACCCATTGAACCGATGAACCAAAATGGTTCAACGGTTCAATGGTTCGAGCCTTTGAAATGGTTGAACTTTGAACCTTTAACAAATGCGCCTAGCTCTTGCTAATGACGTTGAACCTTTGAACTTGCTAATCCCTTACTAGAAAAGCTTGAAAAATGAGGAATTTGAAAGCTCATAACAAATTTTTGTAAAGGGAACGGACAATTTTGGTCTTGCAGGGCCAAAATAGTTCATATGTTGTCTCAAAAATGAGAAGTCATTTTTCAAGGACAACAAGCTTGAAGACATATAACAAAGTTTTTAACTGAACCAAAATGTCAGCTTTCAAATTGGCAAATTCCTCCATCAATTGACTAGTTTCATTGGACATACCTAGTTTTCTTTTTTTATGTTTGGTTTTATCCTAGAATAATTAGTACATAAATATAATATTTGGTGAAATGTTTTCTTTTAGAATGTCTCCTTTACCCATCAGGTTTAGAGAATCTCTAGATTCATCATCTAGTCCCTTAAGAAATACCATTTTCACCACTTCTTCTATAATTGGATAACCACTACGTTTGTGAGCAAATGTGAACCTATTCAGATAGTCTTCTAAAATTCCATCTTCATTCTATTTGATCCTGATGAAATTATCTTTCATGTCCCTTACTTTATGGTAATCTTGATACTCATATCAATAAATATAGTTTCCATGTCTCTCCATGTATTAATAAAATTACCTAGAAGGCCCATGAACCACCTCATGGTTGCCTCTTTAAGTGTAAAAGAAAATAGTTTGAGTTTCTAACTATCAGTTATATAATCATAGGTTTGACATAACACTTTGAAATCAGATAAAATTTGATCTAGATCTTATGATAAATTACCCCTAAAATTTGGCAAAATTGAAGGTGAAATATTTTTCATAGAGGTTTTATCTACTAGATCTATGACTATAGGAAAGGAAAAGGTTCTATCTTGTTGAAGTTACATTTTATTTTCTTCAAGATTTTCCATATTTTCTTGATTATCAACCATGGTTTATGTTTCTTCCCAAACTATATTAGCGATCCAATTTATTACTTCTTGATCTTACAAAGATTGAGGTCCAAGACCTACTATTCCAGATAAATGATCCTCAAGATTAATTCTTCATATACAATAAGATCTACCAAATGTGAGTCTTATTATAGGGTTTCTTTATGAGTATGATCTTGATTCTATTGATAAATCTAAGCATGATTCAAGTGTTTTTGTATACTTTCAGATCTCTCAGTCAAATATTTTATTCTTTCTTCCTCTAGTCCTAACTCGGGATCTTTGGAGATGAACCTTCCTTTAGTGTCTCTAAGTCAGTTCATCAATTTGTTTTTATTGTTTTTTATTGCTTTTTTAATGTTTTTTTAGATTTTAGAACAATAAGGGTTACCTTAATAACACCTAATTGTCCCCTCCAACAGTTCTAAAAATGATATGAGTCATGTATCCCTTAATTTAATCAACTTTTATGTTGTTGTCATTCAAACCATGGGTGGCATCCAAAGTTGTCTACAACAAGGATTATGGATGTAGGTCTTAAAGTGATGGTTTGGGAAGTTGTTGGTATTCTACTTGTTTGATCTAATTTCTTCTAGAAAGAATTTTCTTATGTAATAAATAAATACATTTACAAAATTTAAACAATCTACTAAAAGGAAACACTCTAGCTAGAAATAAATACATTTGCTAAAAGTAAATATTGTTGTTGGAAGGATAAACACACTTGCTGAAAGTAAACACTTGCTAGAAAGATAAACACGCTTGCTGAAAGAAAAACACAAATTATAATATTAATTTTAATATTATAACTTAAAGGATAATTTCCTATAGGTTATGAAAATGAAACATATTTATAACTACTAAAAATTATAAATACATATAAAATATCATACAAAAATATGTTCTTTATCCTTGAGGAGAGTGTGCCCTTGCTTGCTTTGGGGACAGGGATGAAAGAAAAACTTAGTACTTGAAAACTAAATATATCTTCATTAATTAATCAAAACAAAGTACATAAATATGACTGCAACTTGTATGATTGTGCTAGAATATCAAATGAACAATAAAATAGAACTCTCTTTTTTATTAATTATATAAGACATAGAGATCCACCTAAATATAATGCTACAACTATAGATCCCTAGATCTCAATGCTAATCTTCAGTTATCAAGAAAAATCTCCTCATTTCAGTGGGTCTTCAAAATAATGGATTGACAGTTTAAAATATGAAGATATATCCATTACATAATCCATTTAATATCTACTAAGAATAACTTCCTAGATCTATTAGATCGATTTGTCTTATAAAATATTATTTGACATATTTATAATGACTTGTATATATCTAAATTCTATTTATAGATTTACTATTTATAGTAACACTATAAATATTAAGTGACCAAAATAATCTTCAAGAATGTGAACAAAGATGGAAAATATGCATCTTTAATTCTACAAGCTCAAGAGTTGGACTAGAAGAGTCTAGAGTAGTTCTCGCAGAGTTAACTGCAAAGTTTGTAGTTGTATCTATGAAAACTTGATGGAGCCTGTAAAAACATGCTTCAAGGATCCTAGATGCTGAGAAAGTCCATATCAAGGCTACTAGGATGATAGGGATGATATAATGTTTTTATCTTGAACAAGTCTATAGCTATGGACTGGGTGAGTTTTTATCTACTAGGTGAGTCCATAACAATGGACTGTGTGAGTTCATAGTTGTTGGACAATTTTGTAGTTGAGTTCAGAGTAAATTTAGATGAGCTAAAATCATGCCAAATAAGTTTTTAGCTCACCATATTTCAAGATCCTTCATATAAGTCACCTTATATGACCATCAAAAAGGTCATAATTCTTTATAGACTATTGCTTTATCTATATATACATAAATTTGGGAGAATAAAATGTAAAGAGTTGGAATTAAATGACAAAATTAATAACTTAGACTTTAGTTAGATTAATTAAGATAAAACATTTATTTACTACATTAGGATTAGATACAAGCCTAAGATCATTGCCATGTTCAGTCCAAAGGAGAGGTAATCGAGGGAAAATGAATAAAAAATGATAGTAATAACGAGTCATACTTTGGACTCATAATTTCCCCCATGCTTTATCTTTTGCAAGTCCTTTTTTCAAACTCAGTTACTACTTGTCCCCTCATAAATCTAAATTTTATCTTATAAATGATGGATGAGGTCATATATATTTAAGTCATCATCCCAATGATCATCTAGAGTAATGGTGAAACCATGATACATTTACACCATCTATTTCCAAATCTAAAATTGGTCATCTATTTGAGGACTCCATCTGTGCTATGGTGGAATAGTAGTAAGAAGAAGTGGTGGCATGAATCTCAGGTCTACCCAAATTTGTTATCCTCTTGAATTAATGACATCAAAAATCATGTCATTTATGGCTTGTTCTCTTCATAAGCTCCATCTCAAATTGGTTGGAGACATGAACTCCCGTATCTTTAATGGAACTATCAGTTTATCCCAATCCCTGATAGTAGTTGTAATATAACATCAAAATATTATCTTGTATATAAATTAAAAGATATAATACTATTATACAAAGCCTGCAAATAATAATCTCTGATGTTTTAATTTAACAAATAAGTAGATCTGAAGTTAATCAACAAATTGTTTGCACTGGCAAAAGCAGGTCTGATGCATAGCCTTGTAGTTTTGGATTTTGTTACATAGCCTCATGTCTGGCTTTCCAAGTTATCTAATTTTTATAAGTGGAGAGAAGAGCTCTCATCTATATTTCTCCCACAAATAAAAAACCATAAACTTATTATAGTCTCCTAATATCATATTACATAACTAAAATTCACACAATAAATCCTAATGCTCTGGAGTTGATTCTTAAAAATGTTCAAAATCATAGGAGGATCTTCAATGTTATAAGGTAGATCACACAATATTCTCAGTATCTGCCACCTATATAACTATTCATGTAAATACAGATTGTAAGATGGGGAAGGATCTCTACAGGCTAGAAGGTATTCCCCTATTTGACACATAACTTGTAGATTACCTTTAATTTTTTGGATATACTATTTTTCTTTCTCTAGATCTTCCTTTATTGTCTATTTTTTATTTTCTAAAGATTTATTTTATTTATTGAGTTCCCTAAACTCAAAACATACTTGATTCTATTTGTCAAGGTAGTTAGAATGAGAAACAATACTTTAATAAGATCGATCAGCTGAAGGTTTAGAATAAGACGAAGCTTGCACAAAAAACTATTGTTGAAGCATCAGGGTTTGTTGTTGATAATTCTAGAGTTGACATTTTAGAAATAGGTTTTATTCTTATAATTTAGTGATATATATCTAGGAATTTACCATTTCTTCATCATATTGAGTTATTTTTTTTCAAGTATATTGATTTAATTTATATTATCCAAATCCTTATTCTTAAAATTGTCTAATCCTTGAGTTAAATAAGAATTAAGGAGATCCTTACATTTTAATTGATCCAAAAGATGAATAATATCAACAGCTTATTTTTTGATGATGGCATCAACTTCATATAGTGCAAGAGTAAGCTACAATTCTAGATCTTCAATGGAGTTGGATGATTTTTCTTCTTTAGAGACCATAATACTCTTTATTTTGTCTAGTAATAGTCTTGTATAAGAATTTGAAGAGGATGGAGAGTATTTTTCTTCTTGTACTAGAATTTATTTTATAGGTATATTCCCTTCCTTAACAATAGCTACTTCTACTAACTCAAGAATTTTTTTTTGTGATAGGTTCTTCCTAAAGTGTTATTGTATTGATGGTTATCGGTGACAAAAATAGTGGTGATTGTTAAATAATATCAAGGGTTTCAGCTACTTTTATCTCCTCATCATCATATGCCAAGATTAATTTTATTCATTTTATTTTAGTTTACATAGGAGAACTAGGCTCTTTCAAAGAGGTATCCTTAGTTGCTTATGATGCACTAGTTGTTTTAGGTACCTATGTTGTTTTTACTGAAGGAATATCTTTAGATTCAAGGTTTAGATGAGACTATAAAATCCTAGGTCTTAATTTCCTTTTTCCTATAATATGATGAGAAATATATTCAGTCACGTGTTATTTATGATATAGTATATCTTCTTTCATTAGATGAAACCCTAACCCTAGAATAGGAAGCTTCTTCTTTTACCTTGTGTTTTGGTGTTTTTATAGAAACTTTTGGAAGAGATATTGAAGGTTGATTGGTTCTAGATTTCTAAAATTTATCCTATGTTGATTTACTTTTATAAAGGAAATGATGTTGAATAATCAAATGGATAAGGCCATGATGATAAGTTACAGATGATTTTTTGGTGGCCAAAACCTGAATGGCTCCATACAGGTATAGTGGTAGGTTAACTCTATGTTGAATATGTTGATAACCATACTTGAGGTGAAGATTGATCCTTATAGCTTCACACCCCAAAACACTACATTGACCTTCACAAATAAAATATTTCATAACCTAGAAGGAAATATATTTTTAGGGTTCAAGTGGGGTTTCTCTGCTAATCCTTTTTACCTTTCCTAGATGATTTTGTATGCATGCTACAACTAGTTGTTCATTGCCATTTAACTATGCAATTAACTCAAAAAAATGAATTATCCAAAGTATTCTCTTACCATCCTCAATAATATTAAATATTTTTCTAATGATTATGTTAGAAAATAGAATATTGATGTGTCTAATTGTGGTGGACTTTGTATACACATAATATTTTCAAAATTTTATAAAATACAGATGTTTTCTATCTTACAGAAACCTGTCGAGTCTCAATCTCTTTGAGTGCATGCCTTAAAGGGTGCATCATAAAAGGGGTGGGTAGACCATTGGTACTTCTTAGGATTGGTATTCCTTATTTCCACTTATTATAAATTCACCCAACTCCTAAAACCATTCTCTTAAGCTTTGCCTCCTATTTTGCACACTCATCTAGTCTTTTACCACCTTCATTTTCTCTTTCCCTAACCTAAACCCATTTTTGATAGTTTACATAACTATGTTGGATATGTCAACCTTGTATTCTTATTGAAAAAACTTATTAAGGGTCTACGTCAGCCCTTGGCCGACCTAGTTTATGACTTAGTGAGTTTTTGTCAATTACAATACTGGATTGACTAGGTTGACCTTGTCAGCCAAAACTTAAGGAAAGGTTTAGGGTTAAATATTCCTATATAAACACAATAATTTTTCCATTATTATAAAGTATACAATATTTATTATTCATTTTCCCTTCTTTATAATCCACTCTTCCACCATTCTACTTGAGGATTCTTAGCTTAGGGTTTCTACTTGGAGAGAAATCTAGTCTTGTGGAGAAGTCTTGGATGATTTGGCCTTTCTTAGTGATAATTAAAAACCAAAAAAACCTCTTAAAAATAACCTTTGGCTAAGGGAGATATTGATTATTGATAGGTTCATCTTCCAAGTAAGTATCTCTAACTTTGCTCCTCTATTTAGTAGATAGAAGTAGCATAAGTAATGGCTTTTAAATAATATTCTCTCTCTCCATGCATTAGGGTTTTACCTATACATAGCTTAATTAAGATTCTCTTATGCATGTTTACTTTATGTTTAATAACCCCCACTTTGTGCCACAAGATTTGGTGAGAACTATATTAGACTTTTACTTTACTTGTTATTAGTTAGTGAATACAAAAACTTAGGACCTAGTTAGGGCCATTATGTAGTTTTACTTGACTAGAGGATTTGTAACCCTCTCTAGTGATATTATTGTGGTAATATATCCCTTTATTAGGTATAGTAGATCCATATTGGTCATGTCCATAATTATATAATGTATCCCCAATTGGAAGTATAAGTAGGATCTATATCCTCCGAGTTAGGATTGATTTGTAGATACATTACATTTCCCATTGCATACATTTTGGTGAACCTGACATGAATCTAATCCTACCACTAGTTCAATTATCTTTGAAATTTAAATTTATTCTTAGAATTTTCTTCACTTTGGCTTCACATTCATAATACATTTTGGTGAATCCAATGTAAATCTAACCCTTGCAGGTTTTCTTTCACGCTTCTCATTTCTATCATTTTATTATTTTTTTCTATATTTATGATACCAGGTCAACCAAGCCAGTATAGTTATAAATTATGTGTGTATTTATAATACATAATCACATCAAAATTAATCTATTCTTTCTATACAATTTTTCATGAGATACATGTTAATGGATCGAGTAGGTCAACATAATACTCTTATTCAATACTAAACAGTAGACTATGTTGAACATGTTGACTTAGTCTCTCAAATAGCATCTAGAAAAACAAACTAAGTCATGCATGTTGAATTAGTATTGTATTAAGCATCTAGATAACAAACTAAGTCAACCAAATTGAATCAATCATCTTAACAATCTTCAGCAAATAGGGTTTTATTGTACTGGGTGAACCTAGTCGATGTAGTTGGTAAAACTTACAAGAAGTATTTAAGTCACTTTAATAGAAAATTTATAATCCTTAGCATCTTTAAACCCACCAAGGTTCTTTTATTTCTCTCTCATTAATTTTAGTTCTTCATTATAGTTATATTTTATACAAGTTTGTAGTCTTTAAAACTACAATCTTACAGCAAATTAGGTTGACCTGATTGACCTAGTTTTGTAGTCTATCTTCTATCTAAAATAATAAGTTGACCTAGTCAACTTAGTTCTTAAGGACTCTTACTTATATAGTACATTAGAGATCCTATCAACTCTATTCTATAATATTTGCATACAGTGTCATCAAAACTGACTCTGTACCATTTTTAATTTGTGAATTAATAACTATATGTTAGTAATTAATTTACACTTTCATTTTCAATTATTTGCATACTTAGAATAGCTCACATAGTATAATTATGTGGTTTTTATACATACAATTTAGTTGCACTATTTTTCTCTTTTTGCACACACTATCAAATCACATAATTTCAAAATGCATTTAATATTTGTCTACCCAAGGCCTACCTACTTGGATTTCCTTACCAAGGGGAAAGTTGACTTGGTTTTATGGCTAAGTATAAACATGTGGTTAGTTGTATATATTGTCAAATCTCCCAACACCCTTATCAATGTAGGATTTTGAAGTGAGGAGGTAGGCCCCAATACCAAGATAGTACCATTGACAACACATATCCATTTTAGCCTAAACATCTTGAAACCATCCATAGATTACTTTCTAGTTCCATATTTTCAAGAAACTTCCTTATAAAACATAAAATAACACTTTATAATAATCTAAAAACACTCAGTATGCCCACTTAATTAGCATTTGCTTTTGAGTTGACTACTAGCTCTCTACTCATTGTATGTCATAGTGCAAAAACATGCATTGGCTAGTGTTGGTGCAAGGTTTTGTGTTGTGTGTCAATTAGATCAGTTTCATTGATCTAATTATTTATGTGCTTGTTTTCACTTATTGTTTCAATTAAATTACAAAAATTTTCCTTATTTTATGACATTGTCATTCTATTCGACATAGTCTTTTACAAACTATTTTTTCCTGCTTATAGTAGTAAGTCAACATAGTCAATTATGTATCCCTTTTGCTAGTCAAGTCAGAATCCTAAGTCAAATTGGTTAACTTTTTATCTTTATCAGACTATATTTTTCTCTATTTATATTACTAAGTTGACCTGATCAACTTTGTACTCTTCTCAACCCCTACCCAATAGTACTAGTTCAACCTAGTTGACTTTGTACTCTTATTATTACCCTTGCTCTTATATCTAGCTAACTTAGTTCTCTATCTAGTTGACAAAGTTATTTATCTCTATTTCTTATTTCTTATCATCCTTTTTTTCCCCTCAAGCATCATATCCCCTATCAAAATCTTCTTGGATAACCTGAATCCATTTAGACACTATATGGGGTGATCTTTCCTTCCTATCTTTTCTTCCTCTTTATAGTCGTTGGGACATCTTACAATGCCCATCCACACATTACTATAGTCCTTGGGTAAAATTTTAATTCCCACCCACATATCATTTCAAACTCTGGGGCATCTTATGATGCCCATCCCTACATCCAATTATCCATGGGGGCATCTTGTGATGCCTACTCTTATTATGTATGGCATGCTACCAAACTAATTCAACTTCAATAAACCTTTTGAGACACAATCTTGTCTCCCACATGCTCACCCTTGATATAGATTTTAACATAGATTCCTTCCCTTGTTTTTCTATTTTATATATTTTATCTATCTAACACTTTTTTTAGGATACTTTCATGCTTCTCATCCTCTATATCAGTTCTCTCTCTTCACAAACCTTAGTCCTTCTTTTTGGTCTTTTGGTTTCCATTTTTCTCATGAGTTGCATTGTAAAACTATGGATAGCACCCGGTATTCCTCATGTTATACTTTTATCCTCTTTATTTTCTCACTTTTTAAACAATTTTTTACACCCCTTGGGTTTCTTTTTATGAGTTGTAGTGCAAGACCATGGATATGACTTGGCCTTCCTCACAAATACCATCTTTTTCTTATTCCTATTATTTTTCCAATACTTTTTGTCACCCTTGTGGGTTTATCTTTTATGAGTTGTGGTGTAAGACCATGGATAGGACCTAGCCTTCCTCATAAAATCACCATCTTGTCATTATTTTTCTAGAATGTTTTTAGCACTAGTTACAAGTTTTTGATCTTTGTTCTGAACTTTAGCTTTTGCTTCTTTTGATAGAATAAATTTTTACAACAATCTTTGTTAGCATGTTTTCCTCCATTTACCTCATTCTTATGACAAGGAATCACACTTTTATATCATTGTATCCATTTTTATCCTTTTATCACATTTTTTATGATTTGAAGTAATTCAAATTATTTCATGTTTCATTCCTCTTAATTTCCTTTCACTCCATGTTAGATAAAACAAGATCAAAGTCAAGATAGAAATTTTATTTTACCTAAATTTAAGAGACTCTTATACACCATGATCTCTGAGTTATCTCTCTTAGAAACTAAATCCCAAGTATTCAAATGAAAGTCATATTTAACACCCATGTTTGGTCTTCTGAATCTATATGGAGGAGGAATAGAAAAATCTATCAAGAAATTTAAAATCTAAATCATTTGAAACAAAAAGCAATGATATACAAAAGACAACAGCCAAATATCAAAAGTCAAAATCAAACTAAAATACATGATTATAAGTGCATCTCCTATCTCCAATTGAAGCTCAAACTCCACAGTTGGCCTTACAATAGAGCCAAGGTCCATTGGGGTGTGGTAGGCTAGTAAATTGGAATAGGAGAATTCAATAAACTCTATGGTGCTACCTACTTTCTCATGTAAGTACCCAATCTTCAAAGTAGATGGATGGATCTATAAAGTATCTTAAGGAATAAGGAACATGTTGTGGGAAGGTAGGTCCATTTTACTTTTTTATGCATATAGCCTTCATGGGATGATCTACATACTTCATTTGTTAACTTAAAACTTGTGTGGCTAAGAGAAGTTCTTCATTTTCATTAAGGTCAAAAGTCCCCTTGTTTTGACAAACTAATTTGAGTGTATTCACTTTGATAAAGAGTTACTCTACCTGGGTTTTTACTTCATTCTCCTCTTCACCCATTTCATTTCCCCCCTTGATAGGCATGTGTGATTCTAAATGTGTTTTCCCTCTTCTATACTTCCTTCTTCTTCACACCTTGTAAAACATGCTAGCACTACTTTGTTTCAACTTTATCTATCCTTAAAAAAATATGCTTGAACAACTAGGATTCATTTTCTTTTTACCATGGCTCTACATTTCTAGACATGCTTTATTTTCTTTTTCTATTTGTCATTGTTGTATTACCATTTTTACGAACACCTGAGTCTATTCCTACTTTTATGTGTTTTTTACATTTTTAAGTAAGGTTGGATTGTTACTTCTCACTCATCAATGTTGTTTTTCCTTTTGTACATTTTCCCATTGATGATTGAGTAAGGATTATTACTTCTCACTCATCAATGTTATTTTACCATTTTATTTACCCATATTTGTTAAAGTAAGGATTGTTACTACTTTCACATTTATGTTTGATTACCATCCTTTTTGACATGTATCCTTGGTTTGATTTGGCGAGTTTGTCTTTCTTACTTAAGTTTTATTTGTTTGATCTTTTTGATATTTAGTAGCCTTGGCTTTTTGGTTACCAAATTCACTCTAAATTTTTGACTTGGTCATTTGATCTAACATAGCACTTGTCATGCCAACTTGCCAAATTTCCAAGTACATCCCATCTACATAGCACCAGTTATCTTGGTTTTCTTGTACTTATTTATTTTTTCTCTTTAGTTTTATATTATTGGGTTTGTCAAAATTAGTCTTTATACCCTCCATAATCAAAACTACAAACATAGTAGACAACCATCCAATGATAAAGGTATGTATCACATTTACTTTTCAGTTATTTCTCTTTTAGTCATTTACTTTGAGTTATTTTATGCTTTAAAATACTATAACTTTTTTAGCCTCAATGTTGTGTGTTACTATGTTCTTTCTCGAAGCACCATCCCCTATTGCACCTGAGTGACATGTGACGAGATTCAAGTAGGGCATATGTATACGCATAATATTTTCAAACTTTTATCAAATACTGATTCTTTCTATCACGTAAGAACTTATTGAGTCTCAATATTTTTGAGTGCATGACTTAAGGGGTACACTGAGAAAGGGGTGGGTAGACCATTTGTACTTCACAGGATTATTTTTCCTTGTTTCCACTTATTATAAATTTGACCAACTCATAAAACCATTGCTCTAAGCTTTGCCTCCTATTTTTCACACTCCTCTATTACCACCTTCATTTACTCTTTCCCTAACCTAAACCTATTTTTGATAGTTTACATAACTATGCCAGTTATGTTGACCCTATATTCTTATTGACAAAACTTATTAAGGGTCTAGGTCAGCCCTTGGCTGACCTAGTCTATGACCTAGTGAGTTTTTGTCAATTACAATACTAGGTCGACCAGGTCAACCTTATCGTCTAAAATTTTTGGAAGGGTTAATAGTGAGATCCACCTATATAAACAAATCATTTCACCATTATTATAAATTAGACAAGATTTATTATTTATTTGTGCTTCTTTACAATCTGCTCTTCTACCATTCTACTTTAGGAATCTTAGCTTAGGGTTTCTACTTGGAGAAGAATCTAGTCTTTTGGAGAAGTCTTAGATGCTTTGGCCTTTCTTATTTATCCTTAAAAACCACAAAAACCTCTTACAAATCTAGTCAAGGGAGAGATTGAGTCTTGATGGGTTCATCTTTCAAGTAAGTATCTTTAACTTTGCTCCTCTCTTTAATAGATATAAATAGCATAAGTAATGGTTTTTGAATAATATTCTCTCTCTCTCCATGAATTAGGGTTTTACATATACATGTCTTAATTAGTATTCTATTATAAATGTTTATTTTATGTTTACCAACCCCCACTTTGTGCCATAAGCTTTGGTGAGCACTAGATTAGACTTTTACTTTACTTGTTATTAGTTTAGTGAATATGAAAACATAGGACCTAGTTAGGGTTATTACGTAGTTTTACTTTACTAAAGGATTTGTAACCCTCCATAGAGATATTATTATGGTAAGATATCCATTGATTATGTGTATCATATTCATATTGGTCATGACATCGATTATTTAATGTATCCCCAATCGAAAATGTAAATAGGATCTATCTTCTTTGAACTAGAATTGATTTGCAGATATGTTGTATTTCATATTGCATACAGATTTTTATTCTAGATTTTTAATAAATTAATTCACCAAATTTTCATCATGCCCTTCAAAGTTTTACAAAAATGGAAGCCAGCCAACTTCCTCAAAAATTACTATAAAAATATCACCCTGGGTATGGACTCAAATTCAGATATTTTCTTCTATACCATGGCAGCTTTGTTGATTTTTTAGAAGCATGAGCTAGTTTAATAGGGGTAAACAATAGTGATAATAAAAAAATAGATTACAATGAAGATGAAAATAATAAATCAAATGGTCATTAATATTGTCTTGGCATCTACTAATGCAATCTAGAGCAACCATAATATGACATGGAAGTTTTAAATGAAACTATCTTTGAAAAAGGTTTAATGTGTTGTCACACTTATTAGACATGTGTGTTATCGACCACATCCTCATTATTTAAAGTGTTTCAGAATGGGTTAGTAGGTGGTTTGTATATTTGAATTAAGTTGACATGACAATTTTTTTTATTTGCGTATCTTTTTTCATATTACTTTTCCATGTCATCAAATGTTGTTGTTATGGTTATTATTTTGACAACTTGCAAGATGTCCTTGGCTAAACTTACTTCAAAAATAATCTTTAAAGTGAACATGCATGAACCATAAGGGATTATACTAACCTAATATAGATAGATAAAATACTCTACTTACCTAACCATACTCATAGTCCTTCTTCTTTTTCTACCACTTGATTTTAGATAAAGAATAAATGCATGAGTTAGTCTTTAAAAATATATAAAAATGAATAAATAAATGATTTTATTGCTTGAAATAAACTAATCAATTTTTTCTATTTTCTAATTTTTATTTTTTTATTGTTTTTGCCCTTAACTAGCCATTTCTGGTTTTCAAGTCAAGACTCTTTCTTCAATGCATGACCAATAAACAAGCTATTTTTTTAATCAACATTGTCAATAACATCCTAAAAAGTAATTCACTATTGAATTTTGTTATTATTTTTTTATTTTGATCATATGTACATATGTGTGTGTGTGTGTGTGTGTGTGTGTGTGTGTATATAATTTTTTTTATTTTTTTTTGAAAGAAGAAAATAAAAAAGTGGTATCCTTCTTCTACTTTTTAAAATATACCATCATGGAATTGTTATCATGAAAGAATTAGATTCTTCTTTGAATATAAATTTATTTCTAATGTTTTGAACAAACTCCTCCTTATTGATAGGTTTATGATATAATTTGAGTCTATGTCTATTGACCAACAAGGTCTTCTAATTCCCATCTATTGGCAGCAATTGTACTAATCCATTCTCAGATACTTTTTCTATTTGATATGGGTTTGGCCATCTTGTTCTCAACTTGCCTTTGAATTGTTGAAATTTAGTGTCAAACAAGAGTGCCCAATCTCCTTCTTGAAATATTATTTCTTTGAATGGGAATCATGCCACATTTTTCTCTAATACTACATGATTTCTATTTGTCGTAAAGCTTTTATCCTTATCTCATCAAGTTAATTTAGTTGGAGAATTCTATCTTGTTGTGCCTTATCCAAATTAATGCATATCATTATTGTTTTCAAAGTTTCTAATTTAAATTCAATGAAAAGTAAAGGTTTCTTACCATACACTAGTTCATAAAGTGAAAAACTAGTGGTTATGTTCCAAGTAGTGTTGTAAACCCATACTAATTCTGGTATTATGGTTGCCCAATTTTTTGTGTTATTGTTGACTATCTTTGTTAAAATATTTTCAATCTCTATATTGGTAAATTCTACTTTGTCATTGGACTATAGATGGTAAGGGAAGGATTTCCTATGATTGACTTAGTAGACTTTCATGAAATATTTGATCATATTAGACATAAATTGTGGTCTCTGATCTGAGACTATCTCCTTAGGTGCATGAAACTGTTGCATGATCTTGAAATACAAAAAAAATACTACTACTTCTTCTCTAGAAAAATACAAGGCTTGAAATTCAAACCACTTAGTGAAAATCTATATATACCATTAGACATTTTTTTCTTGGGATGGAGGATCTATAGAACCAAAAAAATATATTCCCAATTTCTCAAATGATTTCAATACTACTTGTGGATGAAGAGGCATCTCTACTAATAATGTATTTTGTCCCATCCTTTGACATGAATCACATTGTATGATATATTTATTGACTTGCATATGAAGGGAAGGCCACTAATACTCTTCTCTTAGGATCTTATGCATGTTTCTCTTTGTTGAATAATGGCCTCCTCCTAGTTCATCATGACAGGTTCTAGTGATGTCATAAAATTCATTATCTACTACACAACTATGAAACACATGATCAGGTCTATACTTAAAAAACATGTCATTAATTCATTTAAAAGAATAATTTTCTTTGGTAAACCTTTCCTTTCTCTATGAGTAAAATGAGAATAAAACTTCTCCATGGCCAAATAGTTGGCTATATCAATAAACCATGATTATTATACTGAAATAACAAATAATTGTTCATCTAAAAAGTTATCTTCAACTGGTTCTTCATCACCTGCAATGCTTATTCTAGATAAAAAGTCTGCAACCATATTAAATTTTCATGGTTTATAAATAATGGTTCTATCAAATTCCTGCATAAGTAATAACCATCTTACAAATTTTCTCCCTACTATCGGTTTATTCATGAGATACCTTATGGCTGAGTGATCTATGTATATGAAGACCTTATAAACTGTAATATAGTCTCTGAATTTATTCATGACATAAATTACAGCAATGAATTTTTGTATGTAATTGTATAATTTTTTTATTTGGTTTGAGATTTTTGATAATGTAATAAATGACATACATATGATCATCCTCATATTTTTTTCCTAAAACTACTCACATTGCATAATTAGAGGCATTAGTGTAAATTTGAAAGGGTTTTTCCCAATTAGGCCCTCTCAACACTGGTGTAGAGCTCAATTGTTATTTAAAATTTTTAAAGGCTTTCTAACAATCATAACTCTATACAAATTCACTATCATTTGCCAACAAAGAAAACATAAGAGAAATAATTTTTCTAAAGTATTCTATTAAACATCTATAAAAATAACCATGACCTTCTTGATATCAATTTGATTCTATGGGGATGGTAGGTTGGATATTATTTCAACTTTATTAAGATCTACTTGGATTCCTTTGGAAAATATGTGGTGTCTTAATACTATGCTTAGATCCATCATAATTAGGTATTTCTCATGACTTAGTGATAGTCAGTGTTCTTCACATCTGGTTAAGACCTTGTCCATATTCTGTAAGGTTTCATCAAATGTATCTCCATGAGTAGTGAAGTCATCTATGTAAAATTCCACATAGTCATTAGTCAAATCAAAGAATATGGCTAAAACTACTCATTGAAAAGTAGTTAGGGTTTTATAAAAGCTAAATGGTAAGACTATGTAACAACTCCACTAGGTTTTACCAAAATATTTTAATATTTAAAAAAAAAATTAAATACACATATTCAACATATAGATTTCACCATGAGAAATCCTTACTAGTGATCTTCGACTAACTCCATTAATTTAGTTAACCATAAATTTTATTGTTAATCCACTTAGCTAAGGATCACCATGAATAGATATAGAAATCATGAACAATATTGAATAATAAAAATAATTTCATCTCAACATTAATGATATAGAATAAATTCAACAAACACTGATACAATATTATAATCTTTGTTGTATAAGTTCAATGTATAAAATATATAATTTCAACAATACATAATAATATTTCAAATAATAAAATATGATACAAAGCTCCTCTGATCAGAGTCTCCATGACTCAAGTATCAATATGTAATTTCAAGTGTAGTCTCAAGTATAGTACTTCAAATGGAAGGAAGAGCATCATCTAAGTACTTTTCCACATCAATAACGGACCATAGATCCCCTGCACTATCTTCCAAACAAGGGGATGGGCCTCTCTTCATGGATAGGTAGATAATGATAGCACAGGAATCTAGAGTAACAAATTAGAATAAATGTGTTAAATATATCTAATACATAATGTGTATCATAAAGAAATATGTTCTAATATTATATCACATAAATATGAAAACTATATCAACATATGAAATGACAATGTTTATCAAATATTACTTTGGTCAAAGTTTTCAATAATAAATGATCTATAAGATCAGTCAAATTCATACACACCACTTGATTGGATTATCACCTATCTTGCATTGATGGTGTTAGTTAAGCCAGTGGAATCCATCCACTGCTTAATTAAGGTCATGAATATGAGATTCAGTAAAATAAATAATAATATTAAAAACCAAAATATTCATTCTTAATATTTCACTTTAGCTAATAAAAAATACACTAAATATAAAAATATCACAAACATTCATTTAATCTGTCAAATGAAGTGAATGGAATCCAAGCATCTAGTTTATTATAAATAATAAATAGAATACCTCAATAATATAACACACCATCCAAGGAGTGAATATCTAGACTGCTAGTTGCATTATCCATTAAGCAACTTATAATATTATTTCTCTATGAAATAATATTATAACCTTGACTAATAAATTATTCATATCCCACATATAACAATAGCCAGTCCATACATAAAATTATGTTCTATATTTAATCTTATAAATACAATTAATGCTTTATATTTAAAACATTCAAATGCTTTTAAAACCACCAAATATAAACAAGCATCTAGTATTCACTATTATAACAATTATAATATTGTGTGTGTGTGTGTGTGTACAATTATATTACACATAATGTTTTTATACAATAGACTACTAAGGTGACATACCTTATCTTTTTCCTTAGAGTATACTATATACATGAAGTATACAATCAATTTATAAACAAAGGCCCCATAACCTTTTTATTTAACAGAAGAAATTCCATTTCCCATGATAAATAAATACACAAAAAATTTATAATTCAAACCCATATCTCATTTATCTTTTAACATATTCAAATCATTTTAAATCAAAAAAATCATTCATGCTTTGCTAATTGTATGAAATTCATAAGTGTAAATATAACTAAACACAACCACCTTTAACCTATTCGATTTTTAATAAAGCAGAAAATAATACACAATCAAATACCTTCTCAAGTATCAATGGTTTTATCTTAGATTTGGCTGACTAAGACAACTCAACACAAATCCAAGTAAATAATATTATGCAAATGAACTTGTAGGAACCTGTATACCTAGTCCCTTTACGAACTATGTAATATATTTATATAGTTCATCTTAATAACAATTATGCACAATCCCATTCGTGTATGAGCAATGTTCATAAAATAATTAAACTCAACAATAAAACCTTATTAGTCTACTAATATTCATATTTTTATATATCCAAATAGTATTCCAACAATTGAATTGTTCATCTACCCATACTCAGTAACGCCAAATGATTACATAGAAGATCCCAAATTCTACATAAAACCTATTATGGATAATTAGGATTTCATAACAGAGCTTTGAAGTCCAACTAAAATTTAAGCTTAATAAAATAACAATATCATCTTCAAACTGTATTACACATAGTTTTTTTAAAGTTTGTCTTAACAAATTATAGTTTCATACATACATACATATAAAATGTTGCATTTAAGTTTGATAGTCGATTACGGGGTATGTCTATATACTCTTGGATATATGTATACATTCACATTTAAGTTTGTCAATTCATCAAACATGTGTATTGATATAAATATATATGTTTATATTTATATACAAATATATATGTGAGTAGACTATATATATATATATATATATATATATATATATATATATATATATCATTGAAAAACCCATATTCTTAACCCCAAAATGAATAAATTGGTTAATAGTTGAATTATGTTATAGACATACATAATTGAGTCTATTTTTTAAGATACCCCAAAGAATATATATCA
This sequence comes from Torreya grandis, assembly GCA_037957365.1. Lineage (NCBI taxonomy): Eukaryota > Viridiplantae > Streptophyta > Pinopsida > Cupressales > Taxaceae > Torreya > Torreya grandis. The sequence goes on along the minus strand of JARHVA010000964.1, from coordinate 2,584,752 downwards.
ACCTAGTTCAAGATAAATAGTTCAATTGAATTGTATATATACCCAACAAAGTGAAACCCAATTTTAAATAGTGAATTCAAATTACTAAGGAATGGTAGGATAAAGTTTTTAAGATTCTATTTATATCATGGCCAAGACCTATTGCTCCAATTCCAACCTTCCCAAGTTACTCTTGGTTGATATAGGGTTCTATGGAGGTCGAGCCCTCCACCTAGCCCTATATACAAGCCATTGTAAATTTACAAAACTATAAACAATTGGAAAACTAGTAACCCAAGCAATTTAGAAATCCATTCTAAAAAATTATCACACATAGGTATTTAAATTAAAAAATTCACCTAATAAAATATATGATTGACAAAGAATATCGAGCTAAAATTTGAGCCAATTCCTTCTTTTTCCTCTTCTCCACCTTATGCCTTTTCCTCTCCAAATGTCATGAGTCATGTCTATTTAAAATCCCATTATCCTAATTTAGTCCATTTTATTCCATTACTCCTTCTTCAACTGATTAAATTGATTCAAAATTATGCATGCTTAGATAGCTTAACCAACTCATAGTCTTCCTCCATGCATATGTAACAAAACCCATAATTTCCTCCCAAAACACTACTTAACTGAAGTCAACGAACGATTAGTTTACCTAATCATTCTCAATGCTTCTAAAAATCCCTAATTGATTGTATATTATTCATTTATCAAATCCACATGGAAATGATCAATCCATCACTGACCACCTCAATCACATAAGTCAAATAATTCCTATGTTATATTATATGCATAAATTATCAACTAATCGATATCCAATGTTTTTCCACATGCAACGACTAACATAATATAATCATATAATTTTGGCAATGCAACTATGCATAAAAAGACTTAGATTTTATGTCAAATGTTATCCACTAGAATATATAACAATTACAATGATTTCAAAAATCATTAAATAATTAACATTAATATATATATATATATATATATGAATATATATACTTAAAATAAATAATTAATCCAATATAATATCTTTACAAATAATGTAATTGTCTTTTGACATTATGATATAATTAACATAATAATAATATTTAATTATTATTATATAAATCTTATAGATTAAATAATGATTATGGAATCCATTACAACATCATAATGTTTTACTATTCATCCAACATAATTAGGCAAATATATAAGTAAACACAAATAAATTATTTCATTTAGCCAAAGAAAATGAACTACGTAAGATCATAAAAATAATGAAATCACTCAAACAATCAACATGATCATAATCAATGATTAATATTTTACCAAAAAGCATACTAACAACCATCTAAAGGAAAAGTACAAAAAACATGCTATGATATCCATATCAAATAATTACGAAACATGATATAATAAGTGGTGTGTGTAAGGTTTTTTAGATTCATTCTTTATCTATCCCCTACGTTTCCATCTAACCACCCTCTCTGATGATACTCTCTATCCATCACCATTTGAAATAATAATATGTCCTACACCCACTTCATGCAAATGAAGGTAGTTAGCCCAAAACATCATTATATCCATAAAAATAATAATGTTGTATAATAAATAAACATGATCACAAAGTATAGAATATAAAACTACCAATAACTCATAACATATAATCATGTAAATTAAGCAACACAAACTATCCTATAATCAACATGTCATCAAATTGAATCAAATATTATTTAATCATATAATCAATGAAAATAATCCATAAATTAAGTAATTTATTTAGCTTAGAGAGAAATCAGGGTGTGACATCCTTATCACTTAAAGTTGTTCATCATCTTAATGACATTTATCCAAACACAATTTATGAATTTAAAACATTGTTCAATAGAAAATAATAGAATAAGTAGTAACAAATCAAGCAAACAAATGTGGAAATAACCTGTAAAAATCATCATAGTCCTCCCAAGTAGCACTATCCTCATAGTATTGGTCTCATAAGACCTTTCACTTTGACACTTCTCTATTACAAAAACAAATTTTATGAGTATCAGTTACTCTAATTGGTTCTACCATGACCACCCTAGGATCTAAACCCTGCAAAGCATTCCAATCTAGCACATGTGTAGGATCAACTATATACTTTTTAAGATAAGACACATGGAAGATAATATGTAGAAGAGCTAGAGTTGTTGGCAATGCAATCTTATGTGCTACAGGGTTGACCAATTCTAAAACCTCAAAGGTTCCCACATATCTTGGTAAAAGTTTCGATGAGTTTTCAAATTTAATCGATCTTTTTTGAGGTTTAACCTATAAAAACAATTTATCACCTATAAAAAACTACCTAGTTATTATTTTCAAATTAGCATAACTTTTATGTCTATCATTGGCCTCATCCAACCTCTACCTAATTATCTTGACTTGCTCTTCTATTTTTAAAATCATCTCAGATCCAAAGACTACCCTATCTTCTAACTTGTCCCAACTGATTGGTGTTCAACACGTCCTTTATACAATGCCTCAAATGGAACCATCTTGAATGTTGATTGGTATGAGTTATTGTATGCAAACTCAACCAATGGAAGACACTCTTCCCACATATATTTTTGATGCATGCAATACATATGAAAGAGATCCTCTAAAATTAAATTAACTTAGTTCTTTTGTCTATCAGTTTGTGGGTGATAAATAGTATTGAAGTTAAACTAAGTACCTAGATCTAAATTTAGAGTCAAATAAAATATAAAATTTATCTTCATATCATGATCTAAAATAATCTTATATGAAAAACTATGCAATCGATACAGTTCTTTTATGAAACTTTTCACAAAATTAGGTACATCATCAATCAAATTACCCAGTGTAAATTGAGCTACCTTGGTCAGTTTGTCAATTATTACTAAGATCATGTCATGTCTATTCTAAGATGATGGCAAACCTTAGACAAAGTCCACACTAATTACCTTCCACTTCCACTCCAGTATATCGTGTGGATACAATAATCCCACTAAATACACATGTTTAGATTTTACATGCTGACATTCCAAATAATGAGACACAAAATACATTGTATCTTTCTTGATTCCCTTCTAGAAATAAAATGGTCTAATTTCATCTATGATCTTGGTTACTCTTTGATGTCCTAAATATGGGGCATTGTGTAGTTTGTTTAGCACTATGCTCTTCATATTCTCTCTATCAAGTACATACATCTTACCATTATCCCATAAAATACCATCACTCTCTATTTTTAATCCCTTATACATAGGATTCTCAGCATTTTTGGATAACACTTTTCTAACTTGATCATAGAATTCATATCTTGATGAGAATTTGATCACTTTATCTCTTAAAGTATTCCTAATAGTAGCCATGACTACTATGTACCTTCTATAGTTTAGATCATCAACTACTTTATTCTCCTTACCTTTGATATAATTAATATAAAAATCATAGTCAAACAAGAACTATAATCATCATCTTTGATGAGCATTTAGATTTGGCTAGGTGAAAATTTACTTGAGTCCCAAGTTATCAGTCTTGAGCTCAAAAAGTATTCCCAATAGATAATGCCTCCAAACTTGTAAAACATACACAATTACCATAAGTTCCAAGTCATGAAGGGCATAATTCACCTCATATGGTTTTAATTTGCTATATTCATAAGCTACTACTAAACCATCCTACATAGAACTCCTCCATGTCCATCCCCAAATGTATTTGTGATTACTAAAATTAACCATTATGATCAGGAAATCTTAACACTAGTGCTAAAGTAACCTCTTTTTTAGTTCCTAAAAGGATACCTCACACTTATCTAACGAGATTAAACTTTGATTCTTGCACTGAAGAAAGGTAATTAGATTAACTATCTTAGAAAAATTTAGAACAAATTTCCTATAATAGCTCGCTAATCCCATGAAAATTCTTGCATCATGCATTCTCTTTGGTGTCGGTCACTCCATAATGGATCTTATCTTTTTTGGATCTACTAAAATACCATCCAGAGTTAATATATCCTAGGTACTGCACTTTATTTTGTAAAAAAGATACACTTAGACAACTTTCCATATAATATATTTTTTTGTAACATTGAAAAACTAATTCCAGATGTTGTAAGTGTTTTTCCTCATCCTTGGAATAAATGAGGATGTCATCAAGAAATATCAACACAAAGTGATATAGGTAATATCTTAACACATTGTTCATAAGATTCATGAATCTTGTTGGAGTATTCATCAATCCAAATGGTAACACTATGAATTCATAGTGCCTATATCTAGTCTACAACTTTATTTTTGGGATTTCCTCTTCACAGATCCTTAACTGGTGATACCATACTCTCAGATTAATCTTATAAAATATTGTGCCTCCTCATATTTGATCAAAGATATCATCAACGTGTGGTAATGGATATCTATTTTTTTATCATTACTTTATTCAACATCTTATAGTCTATTCATAGGAAAAGAGTGTCATCTTTCTTATTGACAAAGATAATTAGAGAACCCCATGGTGAGACACTCGATCAAATTATATCTTTCGATAATAAATACTAAAGTTATGCCTTTAACTCAACTAATTTAATGGTTGTCATCTTGTACAGTGCCTTAGACTATGATTCTGATCTAGGTATGATATCAATCAATAATTAAAATTTGTGTTTAGGTGTCAATCCTAGTAATTCTTTTAGAAACACATCATGGAAGTTTCTCAGAAAAGGATAATCTTTGATAGTTGGTTCCTTAGATTCTTCCATCTCATTTATATTAATGATAAATGCCTAGTATCCCCTTCTTTGAGCTTTATTGAGTTGAATTATAGAAATATTCCTTATTTTCAACTCCCTTCTCTCACCTTAAAGTTTTATTTGATTTTTGAAATCATCTTAACACTCAACCTTCATCAAAAAATAGTCAACCTTGGCTTTATGCTTCATAAGACAATTAACTCCTAGGTTCACATCATATGATCCCAATGGTGTTGCATAAATATCTACTACTATATTGAACTCAAGCAATATAATCTCTACTTTGAATAGACACTTGACAAATTTAACCTTTGACTCATTCCCATATTATACCAACCATGCATTTGCCATTACTCCAACCTTTCTAGACAATTTTCTAAGCACTCTAGGATCAATGAAACATTATGTAGCTCATATATCAATTTAAATAGAAATTAGATAATTAAACAAAATAACTGATAGTTCTATGGGTAAAGCTTGATACTTAGCCTATCAATTGTTAATAGATGTATGAATTTACTGTTGAAATGTACCTTGTTAAGAAGTTGAACCCTTATTATTCAAACTGTCCTAAGGACATTCTAAAGCAAAGTCATCACCTCCACAAATGAATCAACCTCCAACCAGTCCCCTCTTTTTAGTCTATTAGTTTCCCTTGAAATTACCCTTGAAATATAATATTATTAGGCTAATCTTCCCTAAACCACTATTGAACTTGGCATTCTAGTTATTGAACTAACCCTTCAAATTTCTACTCCTTTGATTCTAATTATTCTTCTTGAAGTTGGTTTAGAACTTCCAAAAAAAATTTTGAACTTATCTCTAACTTGGGCAAGAGATTTTAGTTTTTATTCTTGCTTGATCACCTTATCGAACACTTGACCCATGGTGGATGGACCATGCACATTTACTTTATAGCCTATTTGGGGTTTCAATCCCATTATGGATTTCTTGATTTTGAACCTCTCATCTACCTAATATTGAGGTGCATACTTAATAATCTTGGTGAATTTCTCCCAATATTATTTATTGACAATTCCCATTACTTAAGATTTTATAAATCCATAGTTTTTTGGTCAAAATATAGTTTTGGAAGCCATCCTTACTTAAATAGTGTCAAAAACTATTCCTAAGTGGCGGTGGTTGAGTCGAGGTTCATCTCGAGCTTCTTGTTTTCCCACCAAGTCATTGGTTCACCATCAAGATGATAAAATCCTCAAAATGCTTTCATGACTTCAAAGTAATTCTAAATCTTGAAATATTCTCCATTTATGTTATACAAGCTTCAGCTCCATCCCTTAATATGGTTCCATCAAAATTGGGTAGATTCACCTTTTTCATGTCACGTGTTAACTCTGTAGTTACTTGATCTCTCACATCCTATTGCACCTCCTCATGCCTCTCCTATTGAATAAGTTACTGATCATTAAGATTCTCTTTAGGTTATTCTTGATAATTCTCCTCTTTATGGCCATGCACTTCCTATTTTAAGGCCACAATTCAGTCCCTAGTCTCTTGCATGGTTGTGAGGATTTATTCCAACTTCGTAGCCTGCTCAACTACAAACTAATTTGGATCCATAGGTGGTTCAATATTCAAAATACCCTCACCTCTTGGTCTAGTGAAAACCATTATTCTTCCTAGTTATTAAGAGAATAATTTTGGATTAGCAGACACATTACATCCTAGAGTTTGAGCCTCAACTCTAATAGCATAATGTAACAACCCCACTGGATTTTACTAGAATATTATAATTTTTTTAAAATTAAATACACATATTCAACACATATATTTTATCATGATTAATCCTTACTACTGATCTTTAACTAACTACATTAATTTAGTTAACCCTAAAGGTTATTTCTAATACACTTAGCTAAGGATCACCATGAATAGATATAAAAATCATGAAAAATACTAAATAATCATACATATTGTACCTCAACATTAATGACATAGTATAAATTTAGCCAACATTGATACAATATTACAGCCTCTACTTTAGAAGTACAATGTATAAAAGATACATTTTTTGCAATACATAATAATATCTCAAATAATAAAATATGATACAAAGCTCATCTGAGTGGAATCTCCATGACTCAAGTATCAATATGTAATCTCAAGTATAGTACTTTAACTGGGAGAGAGAGCATCATTTGAGCACTTTTCCACACCAACCATAGACCATAGATCCCCCACATAATCTCCCAAATGAAGGGATGTCCCTCCCTTCACATATAGGTGGATAATGATGGTGTGATAATCTAGAGTAACAAACTAAAACCCATGTGTTGAAGATATATAATACATAAAGTGTATCATAAAGAAATCCATTCTAATATGATATCATATAAATATAAGAATTATATCAACATATGAAATGACAATGTTTATCAAACATTAATTTGGCCAAAATTTTAAAAAATAAATGATCTCTAGGATCAATCAAATTCATACACACCACTTGATCAAATCACCATTTATCTTGCATTGATGGATCTAATTAAGCTAGTGGAATCCATCCACTACTTAATTAGGGTCATGATTGTGAGATTCGATAAAATAAATATCAAAATTACAAACCAAAATATTCATTCTTAATATTTCACTTTAACTAATAAAAAATATGCTAAATACAAAAATATCACAAACATTCATTAAATCTATAAAATGAAGTGAATGAAATCCAAGCATCTAGTTTATTATAAATAATAAATAGAATATAAAAATATTCTTCAATATAACACACCATCTAGGTAATGAATATCAAGACTGCCAGTTTCATTATCCATTAAACAAATTATAATATTATTTTTTCATGAAATAATATTATAATCCTAGATAATAAATTATTCATATTCCACATATAACAATAGCCATCTCATAAATACAATGAATGCTTTATATTTAAACCTTCAAATGCTTTTATAACCACCAAATATAAACAAGCATCTAGTATTCACTATTATAATAATTATAATACAATTGTATGTATAATATGTATATCTAATGCATACATATAATTACATTATACATACTTCATTTATACAGTACAATACTAAGGTGACATCCACTATCTTTCATCTTAGAGTGTATTATATACATGAAGTATATAGTGTATGCAATCATAAATACATCATGTCCATAAATCAATCCTGGATTGGATGAGATAGAGCACACCTACACTTCCAATTGGGGGAATATAATTATTAAGCAAGAGCATGACCAATGTGAGGATTTGCTAGACCCGGTTAGGGGATCACTTATCATAATACACCATGTGATATAGGGTTATAAAGTCTATAGTATAATACAATCACATAATAACCATAAAATAGCCCTATGATTTAATATTTCACTAATCTAATAACAACAAAATTAAATCTAATCTAGTGCACACTAAAGCTTATGACATAAAGTGAGGTTAGAAACAAAATAAATAAAAAACTAAACTAAACATGTATACAAGACATATACTCACATCAATGTATATGGAATCCTAATACATGGAAGAGAAGAATACAAATTCTCTATCTATCTACTCTTATCCCCCCCTTGGACAAGGTTCTTCGCAAGAGATTGTCATGGTATGTAAGGATAACTAAAATAAATCATCTCTAAGATACACAACCTATCCAAGAATCCAAAAGACTTATCTATAAGATGAGATCAGATCTCCAAATAAAGTATTGAACTCTAAAGCTTTAATCCCCAAGTAGAATGGTCAATAAGTAGATATTTATTTGTACTTCTTCACTTAATTCTTTGCTCTTTCTAAATGGTGATAAATGACCTTGTATATATAGTAGTAACTTAACCTAAAAACATTTTGAAATGTCAGCTATGCTAGGTTGACCTAGTCAACCTAGCATGTTTTCAAGGCTAACTCTCTAGGTCTGTGCAAGGTTGGCCAAGAGGCCAACAAACCAAAAGAGAGTAAAAGTCCCTAAACTATACTAGGTCAACTTGGTTTATCTAACACAACTGACCGGTCAAAATGATGCTAAGGAAATAAATGAAGGATAAAACATACCAAATGATTGGAATGGATAGGACTAAGAAGAATAAGCTTGGGTTTAATGATTTTAGGAGAGTAGAGTGTGGATGGTAAGTGCAAAAGTAATGACAATCTTACCAATCACCAATGGTCTTCCCACCCTTTTTCTGGTGCACCCCTTAAGGCATAAACTCAGAAAGATTGAGACTCAATAGGTTCCTTGAAGATATGAAGTGCCATTAATCAATAAGCCTTAAAAATATTATGCGTTTACATATGCCCCAGTCGAAGCTCATCACATGTCACGTAAGTGCAACACGGGATGGTGCTTCAGAAGAAAACATGATAACACACAATGTTGATGATAAGTATGGTGAAATAAGTTAAAAATAAGATAAATGAAAGAACTATATTAAAAAATACATACCTTTAACTTACCTTAGTACCGTAGATAAAGAATTAAACTATAAGAAATGGTGTCCAATGTAGAGTACACTATGTGAACCTATAGAAGTTAGTACAAAAAATAGCCAAAAATCAAAAAAATTGAAAGATAGAAATATGATAGTGGAAAATAATCTCTACATCGTCATGATTCTAATGCATTTTATGATTTTCAAAATGGATGAGCAAAAACAAAGATAGAGGAAAAATGATGAATCTGTATAAAAATAAATGAAAGAATTGAGTTGCTAAAAAATGTTTTTAAATAAGAAAAAAGAGAATTCACTTTGCATTTTGAATTGGGAAAGAGAGAAAATAGAGCTCTGAGACCAGACAAGGCTAGGATGGCGAGGGAATGATAGGCTATATGAGGACACCCAGAGGTGGCAACATGTGCACTATAGATATGCAACTACGGATCTCAAACCAATTTTTTGAAATTTGTATTAAATTAAGTGAATTTTTGATAAAATTTGTTTTTAATAATTTATATATTTCAAAATTGAACAAACTTGTATTCTAAGGGTAGCAAATAGGAAGATAGGAAATGGGTTGGAAGGGTTTAGGATAAAAATGAGTAAAATGCATATTTTAGGTCAAATGTAGTGGGTCGACACATATAATGTACTACGTTGACCAGGTTGACCTAGTAGGTTGAAATAGGACAAATCCATATGGTCGACCCAGTAGGTATGGGTTGACCTAGTGTAATCTATAGGTTGAAAAACTAAAAAGAAATGAGAAACTAGTCCGTAAGGGCCAAAATGAAAACTCAAAACTAGTGAGGGTAAAATAAGAGGGTTGACTCAGAATTTGAAGTCAAATATGACAAAAATAGGTAAATTTTGGTCAAACTATGTTGACCAAAGAATCATAATAAGCACAAAAAAGTGTATAGAAAGCCAAAAGAGGGTTAGAATGGCTCGAAATGACCAAAGGAGGGCAAGAGGGACCAAACAAGATAGAAATAAGATAAAATGAATAAAGTAAAAATAATCAGTCTTGTTTTTAATTAAAATTGTAAAAATGATGTGTAAAGAATGTATTGTGATTATACATGGCATGGAGGAACTAATACATTATTTGTTGTTTCTTGGTTGCAGAGATGGCCAAGATTTTGGAGGTTGGTGGAGGTGTCTTGGTTGTCAAACTTATTAGAGAGATTGATAAATGGAGATTGAGATAGATTGGTATCCATAGGTCTAGGAGGTATATCTGAGATGCGTAGGATCCCCCTCATTACTGACCTATTAGTCATGTTCCTAGGATGCTGGGAATGGTTAACTAACACTTTAAAATGGGAGGTAGATGGGGATGTGATAGAGGTGGTTATCACATTAGAGGATGTCCATTCCATCTTTAGGCTACCCATAGTAGGAGCATTGGTGACCATAGGGATACCATATAGCTTAGAGGAGATGAGAGCCTTACCCATGTGTGTTATAGGCCTAGAGATGATATTGAGAGGTTGGAGAGTTATTATGGATGGTGTGTATATATAATAAATTTCAAACCTTTAAAAGGTGGTGATAGGCCTTATGACACAACAGGTACTCTATCACAAGTTAGATGGTAAGGTACCACTATTTATGGTATCCTTGAGTGGGATGATACTAGAGGAGGGAGTATTATATGATCTAGGCTCTATCATTTAGGTCTAACTTGTACATGATCTATTTGAGATGTTGGTTAGAGGATAGAAGACTATGGGACTGATCATACTACTGACAACATGGATATATGAGAGATTCCCCATGTATTGATTAACTAGGTTACCCCATCTAGTCGATGATAGGTTACCTTAAGTGTAGAGATGGTGGGAGGACCAAGTAACATGGGTTTTTTCCCACATGTTAGCACTATATTCAGTGAGATGTGTAGACATCATGTGGTAACCATATGGGCACATATAAGCTACATGGGTGAGTTGGCACATAGTTACACTAGCACTAGAGAGGAGAGAGGTGATTGGACACTATACATGGTGGAGATAGCCACATCTAGTGGCATGAGTATTAGGATAGATGGGTCTACCTCATTTGATGACATTGATATTGATGCCTAATTAGTGGGCTTAGTATGTGAGGGAGCCATGAGGGAAGAGGGCACTCATACCACTAATAGTGAGGCCAATGCTGAGTCTATGTTAGGAGAGACCATGGATTGATTGGGTATGACAAGTGGTAGAAGAGGAGGTAGAGGAGGTGGAAATACTAGATGTACCACTACCAACCCTATAGTGAGACAAATAATGGCCATTGAGGACATGGTAGTGAAGGAGACAAGAGAGAGTGGAGACTATAGACATCCCAAATGATCTCATAGATGCACCAAAGGAGATGATATAGAGACCACTCAGATGGAGGTTGAGATAGACATGAGCCATGATAGCTAGGTTTAAGCTGAGGAGGTGACCTACTAAGAAGGTATTAGGAGGCCACATAGACAAAGAGATTGTGCTAGATGATCACGTTGATGATGATATCATAGGAGCTAAGACACAGATAGGTATGAAGATGGTTGAAATATTTCTTAAGTGTTTATCTGGTAGTAGAGAGATATAGATAGATATTATGAGATATAATATCCATCTAGTGTGATTTTATAGGCATACCTAAGGATGAAGAGGATAGATGGGGGTCCCTAGTGAGGGGATCACTCCATGACATCTTAGATGATACTCTACATTCATACAACCCCATAACACTAGAGGATCTGAGTGTACCATCTACCCAACTCAGGTGAGCTGGTTCAGATTAGATAGCGAGGTAGTGAGGTAGATATAGGTGCAAAAAGAGAGGGTGAAACCACCATTAGAGATGGGTGTAGGTGATATATAGGCCTGGAAGGCCTTGGTAGATAAAAGATCTATGCATCTAGAGATAATGTCATATATTATGCAAGCATATACATCGACATAGACTCAGTTGACATAGGCACATATGATGACCCAGGCTGAGTTAGTGTAGGCATAAGTACAGATAGCACACCTATAAATACAAGTAGAGGGATTGAGATCTTGGACTACCTCTTTATAGCATACCATTTATAGGAGTCATACTAAGGAATCAGCAAGCAACATGGCTAGGCAACAAGATAGACATGATGGAGCTCAGCCCTAGTGTTGAGGCTTTGTATATGTTGTATCAAACTCATGGTACATATGATGTATCATTTTGGCTTATTATCATTGGTTGTGTATTTTTTATTTAGGATGGTTGTGTTTATTCATTATGGTGCAGGTTGTGGATGCTTTGGATATATTTATTTCTACCACATGTATTTAGCTTTGTTGTATATGCTCTAGGTAATATATGTGGTGTGGTTTTTTTTCTAGCATTATGGATTACACATGCATGGTTAAAAATAAATAGGCAAAAAAGACTTGGAATAATATAATCAATGAAATAAATTTAATACATACTAGTTCAATTTAGGAAATGTGCAATTACAAAAAATGACTAAGAATAAAAATCCAAGAAAATGGCAAACAAGATGGTAAAAGGGGATTTGTTTTTAAACCAATGTAAAATATTTTTGCACCAAATTAAAACAAGTAAAATCATACTAAATATCATGTTGGGAAGTATGACAAACAATGTAATAAAATGGAAGGTATGTAAAAGGGAACAAATGGTAATAAAAACAAATCAAAAATTAAGTCAATCAATTATACTATTTCACTATGGGAAAGAAAATTTTCAAAAAATTGGTCTTAAATTTATCATACTAATTCAATTTGGGAAGTATGAGAAATTCAAGAAATGGTTGTAATCTTACATGTACTCAAAAAATAAGAATATAAAAGGTGAAAGAAAAATGAAGCATAAAACATACTAAATATCAAGATGGGAAGTATGTGAATGATGTGTAACCTCATAATCAGCTGAATCTTATCTCATATTTGTCACATGTAATTATGGATTGTGACTTGTTTATTAGAAAATTTTGTGAGGAGGGTCAGGGCCTATCCACGATCTTACACTGCAACCTAAAGAAAAAATCCAAGGGGCACTAAATCAATATTGTTAAGTAGAAGAATAAGGTAATGGTAAATCAAGGATGTGGGTAATAGGATGAAAAAAGATGGTAATTTTTTAGGAATGTTGGGTCCTATCCATGGTTTTACATAGCAACTCACAAATTAAATCCCATGGGGAGTGATCAGTAAGCAAAACAATATTTCCCAAGAGGAAATATGAAGGAAAGGGAATGAAAAAGGGAGTGTAAGAAGCAAGACTTAGGCATCTTATGAGAAGACCTTAGAAGGAAGGAGGCATACTAAGGACATGAAAAGACACTAAGAAACTAGTGGTCATCTTTGTACAAAATAAAATTGCTTTCTATAGACACAAAGATTTATAGGCAAATATGTGTTCGACTAAGATCAACTCATGATGGTATATTGGTACAAGGAAAAGTAAAATGGACCTACATTCCCACAATGTGTTCTTCGCTCCTCAGGACCCCTTATAGAGCTATCGGTCTACTATGAAGATTGGGTACTTGTATGAGAAATTAGGTAAGACTAAGAGATTTTTTTATTCTCCTCTTCTAATCTACTAGCCTACCACACCCCTAAGGACCTCAAATCTATCATTAGGCTAACTATGGAGTTTGAGCTTCAACTAGAAGAATGAGATGTACTTTGAATCATGTCTTTTAGTGTGATTAGACTTTTAAAAATATTTAATATTTTTGCCTTTTGATATCATTATCTTTTGTTTAAATGATTTGGATTTTAAATTGATTTTTAAGGCTTTTTAAGATTCCTCTTCCATATGGATTTGGAATGACCAATCATGAGAGAGATAGTGATACACATGAATGAGCTATAGGCTAAGGCTAAAGGAAGCTAAGTGACCCAAGACAAAATATTGACTAGAACACTTATGCTTGATAATGAACTGAGCATGTGATCTCAAATATCAACCCTGTATATGCCCAACTTATGTAAAAATAAAGGGAAAAAGGAGATCTAAAGGAGGACTGGTGAAAGGAAATAATAATGAGAAAGATTCCTTGCTAACTGATCACATGGTAATAGGATATAATAATGAAGGGGAAGAGGGTAGATATAACCAAGTCACCATGATAACTATCTATGAAAAATAAAGATAAGAAAGTAAACAATCATGAAGATACAAGGGAAGAGTTTTGAGAAAAACTCTAAAGGAAAAGAAATAAATGATAAGGGGAAAATGGCAATGATAAGGAAAAGATAAGTATATATGAAATGTAAAATAATAACATAAGATAACTCTAGTAAAACAAGAAGAAGAAACATTATATAAGATAAGAAAGAATTTGACACAATGTGAAATGATATAATCAAGATATAAATAATATTGAAGCACACATCCAATCCAAATATAAATGAGAAAGCACTATGCATGTGCTCATAAAGACTAGTAAATCTATCCACATATGTTATCTAATACATTGGATAAGTCTCTATGAAGTTGTAATCAAACTAATTCTAATGTCTCATCAATCTTCTATGAATACTCAGCAAATACTTCTTTTCGGATCTCCTCAACTAAAAAATTAGGAATGCTCAAACAATCATGTTAAGGAGGAAAGTTAGGTAAAGGTTCATCAGGAGAATGCATGGAAATAGGATATATGGGATAAGAAGGAATCTTAAGTGGAGAAGGATCCACAGGTGAAGGACTCATAGGTGGAGAAGGATCCACAAGTGAGGGAGGATCCACAGGTGAAGTAATCATAGGTGGAGGTATAAAAGGTGGTAAAGGGACTATAGGAGGTGATGGAACCACTAGAGGTGGAGCCATAGGAGAAGAAAGAGGAGCCTTCTTGTAGTAAAGACTTATGGGAGGAATGTTAGAAGGTCTAGTGATGGCTACAAGATTATCTCTAAGATGTTATTGAAGAATGTGGAAATGATCGATGTGATACATGCCACATAGGTGCCATAGATAATACAACTCACCATACTTAGGCAAATATTCAAGAAGTACATTCGAGGGAGGTATGGCTTGGTCTAATGATAGAGAATAAGGATGCAAGGTATCAAGATATTGTTGTAACTTATGACAATGAGTGGAGGAGTGATTATCTATCCCATGGAAGCAATAGATACACTTATGAGTGGTTTTATGAGTACTCATGGAAGGAGGTGAAATAGGAAGGGAAGCAGTTGAAGAGGACTCATTGACCCATTTGGTGGGAAAATGAGCCATCTTAGGTAGTGAAATTAAACCATTATCAATGGAGGGTGATGATGGGGAAAGAGTAGAACTAGGCTCAATAGGAGGAGCACTAGGAGGAGATGCAGGAAGAGGGTCAACAATAATAGGAGAGGAAATAGGCTCAACTAGAATGGAAAAAAGAATAGGATTAACTATAGTTATCCTTACTAAATGAGGGGAATGATTTGTATAAGGTCTAAGGAGGACTACCCTAGGTGTGTCAAAGCGATAAGGTTCAATCATAGCACTATCTAAGAGCATGGGCCTAAGTGGATCTTTAGAAACTAGATGTATCATCACCATCTCTACCCTATGATAAAGAATAAAAATGAAAGAATCAAGAACTATAAATTAAAGAGAATGATGAGATTCATGAAAAGACTCAAGTAAATAAGAATGGTAATGAAAAATCTTAGCATCATGGTCCTAGACAAGGCCACCTGAAAGAGGATCATCTAAAGAATAGCCTTAATCATAATTTAGAGTATAAAGATCAATGATACAAGTCAGGATGACCTTGTCATTGGAGGAATCTTGGTGAATATAGTGCCTAGTCTTGGTTAAGACTATAAGAATGTCATTTCAAGGAGGCTACGAGAATGAGGCTACAAGGAAGTAGGAAGCTATGAGATGAGATGAGGTGAGAGATCAAAATTTTTTATCTTTAAGTTAATCTCATTGGGCTCATCATCATCGGAGTCTAAAAGGTTGGGAGGAATGTTACCAATGAGTTCAAGATGCCCATTGTAACCTTTGGTTGAGTTGACAAGAAATTTGAAATGTTATGACTCACAGAATGGAACACTAGGAAAAGGTTCAACAATAAGAATCTTGAAGACACCATGATCTTGGAATTATTCAAAATTTCAAGGGTTAGTGTCTCCTTGAATCATATAAATGGCTCCATTATGAGGAAATTTTATGCATTGGCAAGAAAAAGATGTGATATCTCACATATGATGAGTCCACGACCTACCAAGCAAGATGTTATATGAAAGGGCAAAGTTGAATATTATCACCTTCACATGAATGGTGATAGGTAGGATGGTAATAGGAAGCCACACACACCCTAATGGAGGTATTTGCCTTCTATTATATCCTTGGTATGTGTTATGAGTAGACCTAAGATTACATTAAGAATACCCAAGAGTCTTAATGAAATCAAGGGAAGTGACACAAGTGATATAAACCTCATTGATCAAGGCTTTCTTAACTTGGATATCACCTATTTAAATGCTAATAAATAATGGAGGATCATCTACATGAAGAATAATCTTATTTTGAATCATAGATGTGATAGGAAATTGTAAAGAAAGAGAAGTGTCTAGAGTTTCATCAATGTTAATGGACATATCTTCATATTGTTTTAGGATACTATCCTCTGATCCAGATAAAGTATCATTCCATTCTACTAGAGGAGGATTAGGGACATTCATCTTGAATAAGAGTTTCATGAGGAAGTTTATATGACATGGAGATGTCCTTATGAGTTCAAGAAAAGGGATTTAGGATGGAAGATTAGCAATTTCTATAATGGGATCCCACTCATCATAACCCATAAGGATATTATTAGATATAGGTGTGTAATGATTAATAAATTATTCATAAGGTGGATCCAAATAACATTGAAACTTATGTTGATAAGAATGAGAAGGTTGAGAGGAAGGTTGTAAATTATTTGGTGATGAAGAAGTAGTTTGTTTAGATAGATCTTGAAATTTGGAAGAAGTGTTAGTAGAAATTGAATTATCATTAGTATTAGAAGATGGTTGGAGAGAAGTAGAAATAGTATGATACGTGTCATCCAAGGGAGAATCATAAATTAGATCATCAAAATAAATAATATCTTCTTTCCCTAACTCATTTAAATGATTTAGAGAATAATCTTGGATAGAACGATATGTCTTATGGGAAGGAGGAGTGTAGATAAGTTGTGAATCAATGAAATCCACCACTCTTTACATATTAGTCATGTTAACCACATTCACTTAGAAATTTGGTTCAACAAGAATTTATATGTTATTGGTGGAAGAAGTGGGCTTATCTTGAATTTATTGGAGTGTTTGATGATTAGGAAAGGGGTCTTTATAGATAGTTAAATGAGCATTTAATTGATTTAAGGCTTGAGTTTTATCATGTGATTTAAATTTTATAACAACAATATCATAGGCTTGTTGATGCTTACAAATAATAGAATCATGATCAAAATTTAGGCTAAGAAGAAATTCCATGGATAAATTATGAAGTTGTCTACAAGTCTCGTGAGAGTGACCCCAGCTAACATGAAACCAATAAAAATTATTATGATCATACCATGATTTCATAGGTTTAGTAGGGTCAAGATTTTGATGGAGAGGCCTAGGTAGACATTTAAGAAATTTATTCGAGGATAAAGGCTTATGAACATTAATGTTTCTTATTGAGAAATGAGGATTAGTGAATTGTTGAGAAGGAGCTGGTTTTAAAGAAGGGGCAGGAATAATAGCTTGAACATTGTGAATGGTGTCATATGAATTAGTGACACCATCATTGGTAATATTGTGGTTTTTATTATTTACTAATAGGCGAGGGCCTATGGAAGGTTGGGGTGGTTTGAATTGATGCATGAGGAAATCTTTTCTTTTGGCATGATCAATAGCTTTCCTTCAAGGTATGTGGAGAAAAGGTACATACTCGATATTGTATTTTAGGAAATAAGGCATTTATAAAGTGATGAAAGATATTATCATCTACCAGGTTATGTTCACATTTGATTGATAAATTCTTTCATCACCTAACACAGGCTTGGGTAGTTTCATTTTCATTTTTTTTACAATTGATGAAATGGGCCAATGTGTTCTCTAGGAGATCACTAGTTTGAAATTCTTAAATTAAAGCATTTTCTAAGTCCTCCAAACTAGTGATAGAGTGTGTTCTAAGTTGATTGTACCAATCCAAGGCATCACCCATGAGGGTTTTGGCTAAGAGTTTGATAACGGCAAAGCTATTTAATTTGACCCAATCCTTGTAAAGATTTCCAAATGTCTTGAGGTGAAGGGTAAGATCAGTTGATCCATTGTAAGAAATTGTAGGTGTTATACCTACAATACCAATGTTAGCAACTTGGGTGGTAAGAGGTCCATTTTGTAAATGCTTGATGACTTTTTTGACTAATATAGGTTTAGGAATGAGATTACCTTGATAATATCAAAGAGGAGGAGGAGGAACACTTTGGTTATGTGCTCCCCAAGCCATTGGTTGAGGATTGGATTGAAGATTAAGAAGGTGGTTTTGTATTCTCATCATTTGATTTGTATTATGAGCTTGGAATGTGTTCATTTGATTAAGATTTTGTAAAAAAGGTTGATGAGTTTGATTAGTGTTATTATAAGAAGTAGTATTGGTGTTTGTGTTGGTTTTATTGGATTAGGTACCACTATTATCATTGCTATGATATTGAGAAGAGCTATGAGAATTTGAGGCACTAGTGGCAAAATTTCCTTGTGAAGCAAAACATGGACTAGTAAATGGTTGAGAAGAAGATGCACTAGAAGCATGAGTACCTTGGGTAGAAAATTATTAATTAGTGAAAGAACTAAGGATAGTGGATCTTATGAGAGGCCCAATAGATGTAGAACCTACCATGTTAGTTGAGATACTAGGCATGGAGGTGGAAGAAGTTAAAGAAAATATGTCATAGTATAAGAAGGATTCCAGATTGAAGGAAGAGTTTAAGAAGAAAATAAATAGGTACCCCCAAATCTAGTTGAGAAAATGGGAGTGGGAGAATGAAGTTCTTCAACTTGATGCCTAATCATGAGGTTATAAGTGGTGGAAGGATCCTTCCATCTATGTTGAGTGAATTCTATGATAAAGAAAAGCATTTTAGGAGTATAATCTAACTCAATTTGATCTTCTAAGAGAAGAGGATGGTTTTGCTACAAAGGGGTATGAGGAGGGGTCCCATAGTCCATTGTGTGGGTTGTAGTATGAACATTACTAGCATTTATGAAAGGAGCCCTACTTTGTCTATGGGAAACCCTATTAGGATTGGTGAATTCCATCACGTTTGTTGACTGAATTTTAGTGTTGTCACAAAATAGAAAGTCCATGATGAAAGGAAAAGAGACAAGATGAGAAGGCAAAGAATTAAAAAGTAACTTAAAAATAGTACTAGGTCAACCTGGTTGACCTAGTGCAAAATAAGGACTATAAAACTGTACTAGGTCCATAGTATCAACCCATTTTAGTGAACAGTGACTAACAGAAAGAGGTAAAGGTGATGCAAATAGCACTAGGTTGACTAGGTCAACCTAGCATAGTGTACAGGGGTTGAAAAGGATACTAGGTCAATAGGGTTGACCTAGCACAATAGATAGGGAAGAAAAGAAACTTGATAACAAGTTATGAATTAAAGAAAGATAATTGCAAGTAATGTAAGAAAGTATTATGTATTGAAAGGGAAATAAATAGTCAATTGAATTGATTTTGGCCAATCCAATTGATGCACACAAAACAAAATATTTCACTAATGCTATCTAATGCAATATTTTACACACATAATTGATCAAAGAGCAAGCAAACAACTTGAAAGTAAAGATAGGTACTTGGTCAACCTAGAATGTTGATTAGATTATTAAGAATGATTTTAAATGTAAAGGGAGATTGGATATAAGTAAGATACTAGATAGTAATCTAAGGATAGTTTTAGGTAAGTTTAGGATGAAAGAAACTATAGTGGTATAATACAAGCTTGGTATTGGGGCCTACCCCCTCACTTCACACACTAAAATGATAAGGGTGTTGAGTTCTTAGCCAAAATATACCATTAACCATGCTTTATACTTGACCAAAGAATCAAATCAGCTTCCCCTTTGGTGATGAAATCTAAGTAGGTTGGCTTAGGTAGTCATATGTTTAAATTCTTGTTGATGTTTATGTGGTTTGGTCATGTGTGCAAAAGAATAGAAATAGTGAAACTAAATGATTAATTAAAAATCCCATAATTAGACTATGTGAACTATTCTAAGCATGCAAACAAATAAAAACAAAGATGTGATTAACATATATGGTTAATTCCAACATTGAAACAAGGTATAGTTGAGAAACTATATGGACAATCATACATAATAGGGTCAACAAGGTCAAACTTGTACTATAAAAGCAAAGTCTGAAAATGAACTAGGTCAGTCAAGTTGACCTAGTTATTTTAGATCACACAGAACATAAAAATAGGTCCACAGGGTCAACCTTGTTGACTGTGCATGGGAAGTTTTAAATATTATAAACTATGAAAAGTAAATACAGAAACAAAAAGATATAGAAGAATAGAAACTCATCTAAATGGTTTAGAGATGAAAATAGAGAAGATTGTTGATCAAGAACCTTGGAGGAAACTACCAAAAACCTATAATATAGGTCAAGATGGTCGACCAGGCAATACAAAAACCTATTGAAAAAGTGTTGAAAATGCACTAGGTTGACTTGGTCGACCTAGTTGATTGAATAGGAAGTCTAAAAACTAGCAAAAACTATACTAGGTCAATTTGGTTGATCTATTTATCTGAATAGAATTCTACAAGTTTTGAAACGTATACTGGGTCAAGCTAGTCAAGCCAGTTACTTGTTCTTACAAACATGTGCATAGAGATAGATAAATTAGGTCAATAGCGTCAATCTAGCACAATAAAGATATGATAAAAATAATGATGAATAGAAATGAAATAAGTGAAATAAATCCTACAAGGGTTTGATTCACATCAGGATCACTAGAATGTATGCAATCAAAAATCCATCATGTCCATAAATCAATCTTAGATAAGATGGGATAGAGCACACCTATACTTCTGATTGGGGGCATATAATTGTTAAGTGGGAGAATGATCAATATGAGGATCTATTAAACCCAATTAGGGGATCACTTGTCACAACACACCATGTGAGATAGGTTTCCAAAGCCTGTAGTCTAACACAATCACATAACAACCCTAAAAGAGTCCCATGATTTAATATTTCACTAATATAATAATAATAAAAGTAAATCTAATCTAGTGTGCACTAAATCTTGTGGCACAAAATGGGGTTAGAAATAAAATAACTAAATAACTAAACTAAGCATGTATATAAGACATATACTCACATCAATGTATATAGAATCCTAACATGGAAGAGAAGAATACAAAGGCTCTATCTAAAGTCTCGATTTCCCCCTTGGCTAAGGTGCTTCACAAGAGATTGTCATGGTATGTAAGGATAACTAAGATAAATCAACTCCAGGCTACACAACCTATCCAAGAATCCAAAAGACTTATCCACAAGATGAGATTAGAGCTCCAAAGAAAGTATTGAACCTTAAATCTTTATTCCCCAAGTAGAATGGTCAATAGGCATATGTTTATTCACACTTATTCACTTAAATTCTTTGCTCTTACTAAATGGTGGCAAATGACCTTGTATATATAGTAGTAACTTTCCCAAAAAATATTTGGGAATTTTGGATATGCTAGGTCAACCTGGTCGACCTAGCATGTTTTTGGGGCTAACTCTCTAGGTCTATGATAGGTTGGCCAAGAGGCCAACAAACCAAAAGAGAGCAAAAGTCCCTAAACTATACTAGGTTGACCTAGTCAAAAGGGTGCTAAGGCAAGAAATGAAGGACAAAACATAGAAAATGATTAAAATGGATAGGACTAAGAAGACTAAGTTTGGGTTAAATGGTTTCAAGAGACTAGAGTGTGGATGGCAAGTGATGAAAGGAATGATAATATTATGAAGTACCAATTGTCTTCCCACCCCTTTCCTGATGCACCCCTTAAGGAATGCACTTAGAGAGATTGAGATTCGACAGGTTCCTACAAGATATGAAGTGTCAATAATCAATGAAAGTTAAATATATTATGTGTATACATACAGTCAATTTATAAACAAAGGCCCCATAACTATTTTATTAAATTGAAGAAATTCTATTTCCCATGATAAATAAATACACAAAAATTATAACTCAAACTCAATTCTCATTTATCTTTCAACATATTCAAATCATTTTAAATAAAATTAATCATTCATGATTTGCCAATTGTATGAAATTCATAAGTGTAAATATAACTAAACATAATTTCCTTTACCCTATTTGGGTTTTAACAAAGCAACAAATAACACATAATCGAATACCTTCTCAGGTATCGATGGTACTATCTCAGATTTGGCTGACTAAAGAACTCAACACAAATACAAGTAAATAATATTATTATGTAAATGAACCTTTATACTCAGTTCTTTTATGAATTCTGTAATATATTTACACAGTTTGTCTTAATAACAACTATGCATAGTCCCATTATGTATGAGCAATGTTCATAAAATAACTAAACTCGACCATAAAACCTTATCAGTCCACTAATATTCATATTTTTATATATCCAAATAGTAATTCAATAGTTGGATTGTTCATCTAACTATACTTAATAAAACCAAATGATTACACATAAGATCCCAAATTTTACATAAAATTTATTATGGATGATTAGGCTTTCATAACTGAGCTTTAAAGTCTAACCAAAATTTAAGTTTAGTCAAATAACAATATCATCTTCTAACTGTATTACACAAATTTTTAGTAAAGTTTGAATTAATGAATTATATATATATATATATAAAATTGTGATAATGTGTGTGTGTACACACACTCACACACACACTATCATATTTAAGTTTGACCGTCAATTACAGGGTATGTCTATATATGTAAGAGAGGCAAGTCATCAAAATCTTCTATATTTAACCCTAATTTTTCATAATTTTCATTGTGTGACCCATGTTTTTAATTATAATTTGTTTTTTTTCTAATAGGTCATCTTGCTAACCCTCTGAACCCTCCACAAAACCATCAGCTTGCTCCTCCTCCTCCTAACCCTCCACAAAAACCTATTATTCCTCCTATCCCTCCACCTAACCCTCTTCTAGTTCCCCAAAACCCCCTAGCAATCAAGAGTTTTTAATTGAAAACATTATCATAAACAAACTTGAAATTGAAGACCTAATTGATAGAATGAGATATTCTAGTTCAACCAACCCCCATCACACCCAGCTAGTTGATTCTTTATAGACCTTATTAGGTCAAATTGACTCGATAAAAAGTCAAATTGATCGGTGGACCTCATACAGGGATACTTGTAGGGCCTATTATGTTGACAAGTTGTCAACCTTCAAGTCAAGAATTTGGAAATTTTAAAAACTAACATTTGCACCCTATTCATTGACCCAACCATTAATGCCCCCTTTCCCATAACTACCAAACATTTTCCTATCCATCACTGTGTACATAACTTAATCATGACCAATTTTTAGGATAGATAGTTGATGGTATTTGACTATCCACCATGTAACAACTATGAGGTACCATTATATTTTTTGAGGAAACTCTACTATGAGTTTTTCCCCAACTGGATTCCCAATTATTTTGATTTTAGTTAGTTTCAGGGCCAAGGAAAAGTCTTTGTACATGATCAACCAAGTGCATGTCAAGTACCTAATCGACCTGCATGGATTTGTATCCAAAAGCCTCTTGAACCTAAGATCCCCTTTATAGATGGAGATAGATACTCTCCATGATCTTAGTTCACTCACTGATACACTCATTCAGCATATAAGTAGGCTTTCATAGAGTGATGCTACATATACACCATAGGCTACCCGACCCCCACCCCACCCTTGAAATTCATGTGGAGCTATGCACATGGGACCTTATGATGATGATGGCATCAGTGGTTCAAATAGCTTAGATCATATTCTTATGAGTGATGAGTTTTTGGCATGCACATTTGGCATGCATACATCAATCATCACACAGATGCAGGTATATTTTATATAAATGTCATGTTAAATTTAATTTATATTTGTAAATTTAATTTCTAAGATAACAATTATTTTACATGAAAATTTAATATAATATACATGTCATTTTTTATGTCGTAGGAGGTGACGGTTCCTTCATTATCACAACTAGTATTTATAGAATTTGATTTGTTGCAACATTATTTTCATATTCATATCTAGCTACTAGGACATCCATGACTACATATGGTTCTTTTAAGATGACACCATTTACATTTACAGAGGTAAAAATTATTTCCATATATGTTTTTCTCTTTGCATTTGTTATGACTGTAGTTGTTTACATATACATGTTGATGACTGATGTGGGATACGATTTCTCTACTTTTGTGTCTCTTGATCATACCTATGTGGTTGATGTACCTCCCACTATTTTTTGGCTAGATGGAACCTAACCTCCCCTAGCCCTAACAGTCTCATTGAGAGTCTTCACCTGAGATTTTAAACTAGCCACATTTTCCTCTAGGCCAACTATCTCTCTCTTATTATGAGGGAAATCCACATATGTCTAATAATTAGGGAGAAAAACATGTGTATGCTTGATTATTCACACATGGAGAAGCACATCTACCAAAATATTATCGAGTCTCAAATAATCCTCACCTAAAAAATCCTAACCAAAGTTTCTTTGATCATGTTCAACCACTAAGTGATTCACTGCAAAACCATATAATAAGAGAAGACATTAGATCTCCAGTCACATAAAGAAATAATAACTGAGTAATAAATTCTAAAGTAACATAGAAAGTAACTAAAAATCAATGAAATCACTACTTTATTTGGGTAACTTCATGTTAGTCTAGGTATAATTCCTAATTGGACCTCATCTTAGCATTCTCCTCCCATCATGTTGGTTCCTCTCTGATAAGTGTATGCTCACCCTTGTTTCCCCCTAAACTTCATCTCCTCACCCTCTATCCTATGCTTGTTTATACATCTAAGTATCTACATATTATGGTGGTGGTTGTACGTAATGTTGGAATCCTACCATAATTGCAACCTAGACATAGGATATTTCTCTAAATGTACTCCTCCAATTAGTACTCTCCCAATTTTTCCCACAATGGTAGTAGTGTGTCCACCTCATTCAAAAACTATCCTAAAATATCCTAATATAGTATAGCTAGAAAATATATCATTATCAGTGTGTCCACCACTCATGAAAAGTCTCTCAATGGTGGCATACCTATCCAACTAGAAGCCCTAATAGACCCCATTGTCCCAATATCTAACCCTCACGAGTAAGGGTTCATTTGCTTGTACACTTATCCCATGATGAGTGTAGGGGTCATGTGCTCGTACACCAAATTATTACACCTATTTAACAACCTTACCTCTATCACAATCCTCTATCAAGGCCACAACCCTGCCTTTAGCTGACAAGCTTAGTATCCTAATCATAACCTTGAAAGTGATAGTCCACTTTCAAGGGACTCGTGGGAAAATTAAACTATTTTACATGACACATCCTAGTTGGTGAATAGTTAAATCAAAGGAAACTACTTGATGGGACAACAATCCCCACCTACACAATCTAGAGTATCCCTATTATATAGTGTGGCCAAATCATTAGTCATTAATTTCTCTATAATCCTAAGAACCTAATCATACTTCATCACTCTATTTCATCAAATGTAGGCCCACATTTTTAAAACATAATTTGAAATATCCTTAAATACTCTAAATTAATCTTGAAAATTCATCCAAAAGGAATTAGTTACAGGGTTCAGACCTAAGTCAAACCCCTATTTTTAGACAAGTAATAAATCAACAACCAATATAGTCCAACATGTAATATAACATAAATTAAATATCTTGGCCCAAGTATATTTATATTTATCAATTTGAAAAAAAAAAAAACTAGTATATTATATATTCCCTTTAAAAGTTTTAATCCTCTAATATTGGTTTTTGTACAAGGCTGTTGCTCTAACAATTCAATAGATTGATTATAATTTTAGACCTAAGTGTATTTTCATGTGCATGCTTGTCTTCTTATTTCCTATAATGTGTCATTGCATTCATGTACTTGTATAGACATATATTTTATATGTACAAGTGATTCTATTGATCTTTTTGGTTTCCATATATAAGATTTGACATGTAATTTATATAAAACTAATTGAGACCTTGTTTACATGAATAGTTGATGGTTGGTACCGACACTCCTCCCTCTCTACGAGCTGAGATAGACATAGGCATTATTATTGTAATGTCATCTACACAGATGTTGATAGAGGTATATATTGGTTCTTGTAATTTTGAATTGTAAAAATAGACTTGTTTTAATAATTTTAGTACATTTGTACTTGGGGCAAATATAACTTATGTTTATGTATTTTATATGAAGGTTTGTCCTATGATAGCTGATAGTTCCACTCAGATGGTTATTTGTGCAACTTTTCATGTTCCTCTTGTATTTGAGATGCCTATTCGGACAGTTGAGCCTGCCATTGACTTGATTAAGTGTGAAAAAAAATTGAGTAGGATCGTGAGCTTGCAGTAAGTGCACATTTAAATGATTATTTATTATAGTTTAAAATTAATTTATTAATAATTATTTGAATATATTTTATGTTAATTTCATAATAATTCTTATATTTAAATAGGCTCAGTTGTAAGCTAGCTATGAGTATAGGACCCATAGTTGGACCATGGAGAAATCCAAGGCATTAGAAGGGTCTCCATCTACTAGTAAGGCATCCTAGGGAGAGTCTTCTTCAAGGAAGGCAAAGAGAGGGAGGTTATTTTATGAATAGGATGTCTTACATATGAGATGTACTTTTTTATATGCTTATATGGTAATTGATGCATTTTTGGCATTGTATATACCAATATGACATTCAACCAACATTAGATATTATGTTGGTAGATGTAATTTTTTGTATGGCTATAATGGTCCAATCTATGTATTATTGACATTAAACATGTATGTACCTATATTGTATGCCTATCATGGCTTGATCTATCTAATTTATATTTACTTTTTATTTCATTGTGTTATTGTACAGTGTTGTTTTGATCTTCTAAATTATTATCTATATCAGATCTCATATTTAATGTTGTAGTGCACAAATGAGGATTAAAAACTTATTATGTTTAATGCTATAAATCTTGGATCTTACATATTTTTTTTAAATTAAAGTTTTTAAATTTCATTGTGTGTAGTGGAAATGACTAATGACACTCTTATCACTTATGCTTAATGGCCTTCTTCTCTTTGTATGAAATATAGAAGGTACAAGTATTAAATCACTTTATTCACTTAATAGACCTTAAGATACACTATATTATAAAATTTTAGGAATTTTTTAAGGATTGAATCTCTTCCTATGGTCAAAACCCTAAAAATTAGGGTTTGTAGAAACTGTATAGGTCGAGACTGAAAATAATTGCTTATAATGTCCAACCAAGACTTTTAAGATGATCTAATGATTGTATTAGGTTTTTCTAACATTATTAAAACTTTTTACTTCAATGAGAAAGTTCTCACAACCCTCAAGGCATTTGTAAACAACAAATCTCAATCATTCAACATTGTATTTTATATGTTAGAAACAAGGGTTTGTAGGGTCCCTAGTTTTTCAACATCAAAGGACTCTATAATTGATAATAAGTTTATCACCACTTCTATAACCATTATAAACCCTTCTATATCACTTTTTGAATCAAAGACAAGATTCAATACAGAGATTACAGTATATAAAATTCTAAGTTTAGGACTATGGATTTTCAATGGGAAAGAACTATGATCAAAGTGAAACAAGTAAAAACTCTTGTCCATATGTATGTTATAACAAGATTAAACTCTAAATATTCATATGTATTCTATCTCCATATTCTCCACATAACTCAGGACAAGGAAAGATAGAATAGTCATACTCTTCACCATCTACCTCAAATAGAATGTGAGGTTACAAAAGCAAAATTGAATATTAACCCAAAACAGGGTATAGACAAAGTTTATTTTTTCTAGAGGTCAATAGGTCAATAGTTCAATATGTCAATTACTCAATGCCACCTAATAGGTCAATATGTCAAAATTGTCAAAGTTGTCAAAATTGTCAAACTTGTCAAACTTGTCAAAGTTATCAAAGTTGTTAAAGTTGTCAAAGTTGTCAATAGGTCAATAGGTCAATTACTCAATTCTGCCTAATAGTTCAAGAGGTCAAATTTATAAAAAATTCAAAATTGTCAAAGTTCTCAAAGTTGTCAAAATTGTCAATAGGGCAACAGGCCAATAACTCAAAGTTGTAAAAATTGTCAAAGTTGTCAAAGTTGTCAGAGTTGTCAAAATTGTCAAAGTTGTAGAAATTTTCAAAGTTTTCAAAATTTTCAAAATTGTCAAAGTTTTCAACATTTTCAAAGTTTTCAAAGTTTTTAATAGGTCAATAGATCAATTACTCATTATGTTTCTAGGTCTCTAGTTTAAGTTGTCAAAGTTGAACTTGTGGTTACATAAATCTAGTTCTAATGCTTCATGGGTGAAAAATGACACCACCAACACATTTCAAGGGGAGGATAACATCTAAGACTAGGTTCTTGGCCTCTCATCAGGCTTGATCAACAAACCCACCACCCATTCCAGCCTCAAGAACACCCTTACCAATACAAAAAAATGTAATTTTTTAGCCTAAGTTCAAACATGCATAAAAATAAAACTGTAAGTCATTCCAAAAACCATCAGATCCATCATGTATTTAACCCTCTAATTATACCCCTAATCACTTGGGTGGAAGCTTTGAGATCAATCTGTTAGACAAGTTGTAGTCACGAGTCCAAAAATGTATTTTTTTGTCAATAAACAAGCAACTTCTCAAGCTCCAACTAACATTTCTACCTTCGGGACCTCCACCTATGAATCTATTACTTTGGTCACATCAAGATAGGTAAATTACTTGTTATTATGCCACCATGACATTTGAATCGACCTAGAAGTGCATTTTCACTACCGTTTCAAAGAGTGGAAACACTGACAATAAATGTTATCAAAGTTGAAGTTATGGTTGTAGAACTCTAGTTTTGATGCTTCATGGGTGAAAAATGACATTGCTAACACATCTAAGGGGTGAATAACATCTAATACTGGGTTCCTAACCTCCCATTAGGCCTAATAAACAAACCCACCACCCATTCCAATGTCAAGAACACCTTTCTCAATACAATAAAAATGTAATTTTTTAGCCTAAGTTCAAACATGCATAAAACAAAAATTGTAATTCATTTATATGAACCATTAGATCCCTCACATACCTCCTTACAACCTCTAATTTTAACCCAAAGCACTTGGTTGGAAGCTTTGATATCAATCTATCATACAAGTTGTAGTGATGGGTCCAAAAATGCAAGTTTTTATCAGTGAACAAGCAACTTCTCGAGCTCCAACTGGCATTTCTACCTCTAGGACCTCCACCTATGAATCTATCACTTTGGTCACGTATAGATAGGAAAATTACATTTTATTGTGCCACCACAATGTTTAAATCCACTAGAAAGTGCATTTCACTACCATTCCAGAGACTAAAGACACTAACAACAAATGTTATCAAAGTTGAAGTTGTGGTTGTAGAACTCTGATTATGATGCTTTATGGGTGAAAACTAATCTTACCAACACATATGGGGGGGGGGGGGAAGGGGGCGGGAGGGGGCAGGGGTGCTGGATAATGTCTAGGACTAGGTTCTTGGCCTCTTGTCAGGATCGATTGATAAACCCACCACCCATTTTGGCCTCAAGAACATCCTTCCTAATATAAGAAAAATGCAATTTTTTAGCCTAAGTTCAAACATGCATAAACAAAATTGTAAGTCATTTATGTGAATTGTTAGATCCCTCATATACCTCCTTAAGCCCTCTAATCACACCCTATAAAAAATACGCATAAAACCTAAGCTTATCTTAGCTTCAAGAATATAGAATTCTTTACTGACAGTGCTAACACATGAAGGTGGAAGCTTATCTAGCACCACTAACCTAAAAAAAAATGTTAGTAAGCAATTAAAAATGAAATTTATATATTTAATACCTATAAAATAAAAAACATTTGGAAAAATTGATTACATATACATTTGAAAAGTCAACATACCTCTATATTTCAATCCAATGAACCACTAGGATTTGCTTTAACCTTGTTAGTATCAAGAATAGCTTCATGATCTAACTCCCAAACTTTCCATAGTTTCCTATTTAATGGCCTCCCATGATATTTTTATAATTGAATTTTTATTGCAAGATTCAAATTTGAATAGTAAAATATCTTCCTATGCATTTTAAACTCTTTAAAGAACCATTGATCTAAATTTTTTTATAGGATATCATAGAAACTAAGTTCCAGTGACTACCACTGACCCAATGGGATAGTCAATGTTTTCTCCATTTGTAACTGGGGAAGTCAATTTATTCTTTCTCTCTACACATCGACACAAGTAGTAATCAATGCCTTATTCATTATCCTCATTTGAATTTTCTACAAAAACATGCCCTGTACATCACAAAAAATTATTTTTAGTGACAATATGAAGATATATAAATAATGAGAATAAATTGTACATAATGAAAAATATTCTACCTAGATGCACTAGATTAGATACATGGTCAAAGTCATCTGATGATGTCATAGCTATAAGTTTCAATGCTATTAGAACTTGATGTGTGTTTATTGGGATTAGAGGTTTGGAACTCCAATCATCCACCCACTTTTATGACTCATACTCATTCCAAATAGATTCACACATACAGAACATAAACATGCCAAGCGTCTCATATGAATAGTCCAAAAACTTGTATTTGAGCTATTAAATGAGTGGAGGTCACTTGAACCCATTAGAGTCATACAATCCTCATACTTTTCAAGTGTTCTTCCTCCATTACCCAAAAATGTCTAAAAATGGTAGAATTTAGTTGAGCACCATGACACATGTTCTTATTACACCATTCAACCATAGTTTTTACATCTAACAAATGAACACCCTCTTCAAATTTCAACTCCTCCCTTGTAATATCTCCTTTTACACATGCTCTATCACCATCATGCTCCCCTTTTCCATGGCCATCTTCTTGCTCAACCAATAAAACATCAATGAATCTTTGAATTTATATGTACAATTGTCTGACCAAATGTAATGTTGATTGAAAGTAATGTTTCTCTGACTCAATTGTTCATATAACCTCTAAAAACAACCTTGCACATACTCTAAATAATGTAATATGTAATTGATGATATAGAAATGGTACTCCCTTAATATTTTCCATTGTTACTATGTACTATCAGGTGCATGCATGAATATGGCAACTTGTGAGACTTATAATACTGCGATTAAATTTCCATTTGGGTTTTGAATGTTTATTTTTTTTTTAAATTAATTACTAAAATAATGGAACCAAGTGGGAATGTATCCTTATATATTTTGAAATGTCCATCCAACTGTCTATCCCTATGTGTGTGCCTTGCATAGTCATAAACAATATTCTCCCTAAATTTGACCAAAAATTATGAAAAAATATCATTTTTGTAATAAGCTCACACCTTTTGGATTATTTACCATATTTTACTTGATAAGTCACTTATTTATATTTACTTAAACCAACTAATTCTTGTCCAATTGCACTTGTAATCTCCTCATGGATACTTTTTTAAAATTTGGCAATCCACCACAAATGTTGTAATTTCCATTTAAACATGATTTATTGTAAAATAATTTCCCTTCCGGTCTTTTATAGAATATAGTTGGAATAAATTCCCTAGCTGATTTTAGTGGAAATTCAATGCCACTCTCCTCTAAAATGTTAGTATGCAAAGTACAAAGAATATAGCAAAAAACATCATAGTGCATTGAAAATTTAACATATTGTCTACAACAACAAGTGGTGCATGTGTGATTTATTTTAACATAAAAAGGTTTTATCATCTCAAAATATCTTTGACAAATAGAAATTTTTGGATGTTTTTCCAAAAAATTAGAGTACAAATATGTTTGCATCATATCTAATAAATATTTTAGATGTGATTCATGGTTACGACAACCAACATTTATTTTCATAGCATCTATTGCATTAGGCAAAACTCTTGTATTGTCTTTCTAAAATTGAGCAAGTAACTCTTTGAGAGTATCAGCTATAGACTTGTCCTTTCATGAAAGTCTACCAGAGAATGCCTAGAGCTCATTGGTAATAGGTTCATTAAGTATTTCATGTCTTGAAATTGCTTTCATTAATATTTTTTTGTTTATAGCAAGTGTTCGTCTTGTTTTGGAAATAAATCATTTTTTCATTATTTCAACACTTGCTGCACAAATTGTCATTATACATCAGGTAGCATTACAATCTTTGTTGTGTAATCTCAGGCCTATAAAATGATACACATCATGTAGATTTTCAACATTTTCATCATTTTCATCATCCATGTTATATGTTCTTAGTCCTAATGTGTACATTATAGGTCTCATCTTAATCAATTTTATCAATAAAATAAATAATTAACATTTTTGACTATCATACTCTAAATTATGAAAGAAAGCATCCCAAATTTGTTGAGTCAGTCTTCTTTAATGGTGATAATAAATTTTGTTATGCATTAGTTTTAAAATATTTTCATCAACTTTAATTAAGTAGTTTTCTTTTCTACGCACAATTCTTGGAGGTGTTGGTAATGGTGGAATTTGTTGAGACGGCGTTTCAAAACTATTATTACTTTCATTGTTTAGAGGTGGGATGACATTAAATTCCTCATTGTTAATTTCTTCATTATATGTTTCCATGAATTTTTTTAATGGTTAATTTCATCATTATTTGTTTCCATAAAATGTTCTTCATTTATGGGGGGGTGAAGCATCATACATAGACTCATCATCAACAAAATCAAAATTTTGGAACTTTGAATGTGAACTTCCAACATTAACTAATTCATTATTTTCAATTTCATTAGTATTCATTTAATTATTGTCAATTTCATTATTATTCATTTCATTATGGTCAATTTCAACATTATTCAATTGATTATAGTCAATTTCATCATTGCTTAATTCATTATCATCAATTGGCTCATTATTTATGGCATTTGGTTCATCAAGGTTAGGGTTTGTACCTTGTTTACAATAAACTTTTTGCATTAGTATCTTGTGTTTCTCTTTGAAATATTCTAATTCTTCTGTTGTTTTTTCTTCAACAACTTTATCTTCCTCTTCAAACATGATCCAGAACCCATCAAAAGGGATAATTGATAGCTTTTCAAAGGTGGGGTCAAGTACATAGGTATGCAGATCTCATAAAAGTACATGTAGAGAATGTTTGTATAAACAGAAGTCTTGATTTGGGATAAAAATAGTAGTTGATAAGTGATTTTATAAATAAAATAATAATAAGGTGATTGCGTTATATAACACAATCATTTTATTAAATAATGTGATTGCATTATGTTTTCTTCAAGTTCTAAGTAAATCCAACCCATCAAGAAGTTGATATCGACAATAATGCAATCATGTTATTTAATAATGCAATCACGTTATTTATTATGCAATTGCATTATTGTCAACATAATCTATGGGGTTGGTTATTGGTAATGAGTACCGACTGTTGCCTATGTTAATAATAAAATGATCATGTTATTAAATAATGTGATCACATTATGCTTAATGTAGATAAGGGATTATGGAGTGGTGATTAAGTAAAATTAGTGCATAAGGTTTATGGATTAGGGATTAGGTATTATAATTTATGTTTTAAGAATTATGGATTATAATTAAGGTCCAAAGTGAAGGTGCATGACTATCGGGACCTTTCCCCCAAAATGGCTTAGATTTATAGATACTCATGTCATTCCCTACATTAAAGCCCATGGTTTTGAATTGACATTGTGATGGAAGGGAAATGTCTCCCCATAAATTGAAATGATGTGTGCATTTAATAAAATAGTAGGTAGCATGATTTTATGACATATGTGTCATGAAAATGTTTTTGAGCACATTTCCCAAAGTGTATTAAATGCCATATCACTTGCAATTTTAATTTGTTAAGTGGCCGAATAATATGTTTCCCAAAGTGCATTAAATACCATGGTATTACTTCTTAAGTCATTTTTTTCTTCTCCTAATACTTGGAGAAAGAAGCTCTAAACACATCAAATCCCCAAAAAATAATAATAAGTCGTTAATAATAAAATGTGTTTTTGGGTTGCTAGTATACCCTGGATGTCATCATGTAGATTGAGTGAATTAGTAAAATGGGGAAATTAGTCATGTGATTTAGGCCAAACTGAGTCCTGTGAACTTAATTCTTAGTCTATAAATGATGTTAATTTAGGCTAAAATGATTGGTTCAAGGTTTAAAGAGTTTATATTTGTGGTTTAGAGTTTAAGGATTAAGAACTTTAAGGATTAGGTCCTAGGGTATAAGTTTTAGGGTATATTTATACAATAATGTAGGTAATTGGGGAAAATTTGGAAGCCTTAAACCTATATCTATGAGTAAATATTATGAATTTGGGATCAATTATCCCCCACATCATCACAGATTGAGCCTAAAAAGTCAATTGTGATAATGAGTGATGTAATTCTAACCAATTTCATCTCTATGAACCTAATTTTTACTACACACACACATACACATAAAAGATGTTAATTAGGGCTAAATTTATTGGTTTAGGGTTTAGGGTCTATAATTTAAAGGGTTTGGGGTTTAAGGATTATGGCTTAGATTTTTTAATGTAAATAGTACAGGGTTTGGGGTTAAATTTAAATGGTATAGGGTAACTTAGGGTTTAAGATATCAGATATAGGGTCCAATCACTAAGGTAATTAAAGAACAATTGAGCTACTTGTGACACCTATTTATGACTTGATTACCTTCATTTTTGTATAAATATGATAAAACTAGGGTCAATTATGCCATGTACATGTTGAATACATGTTATATAATTGATTGAGCCATAAATTTGGTTTAAGGTCTCTATGTTTCCCAGACCATGCAGGGAATTGTACAAATTGACTAATTAGATCAATTCATGATAGAATATCAATCTTTTGATTTTACCCCAAATCATATTTTGCGATTGAAGACCCTCAAATTTGCCTCAAATGCCTCCTCAATTAAAATAATCAACTAGCTCTCCTCCTCTTTGGTTAATTAGGTTGAAGGGCCTCTAAATAGCCCCAATTTACTGAACAGATGCATAGCTAGATTATTACTCCAAAGGCTTTAGCCATAGGTTTAAAAAGTGCATAAATTATGACATATCATGATAAAATTGGCTTTATCATAAGGCATGTATATTTATGGCCTGGAGTGGGCATTAGGGCATATGGAACTTAAAATTTAAATGTTTTAGGGATCATTAGGGATTAAGGCATAGGGTTTAGGTTTAAGGACCTATATATTAATGTCTAATCACTGGATATGTCATGTGTTCAAACTAGATTCTTACTACAAAGGATGTTGATTGGGACTAAATTGAAGTTGGTAAATACTTAGAAAGTAAATGGTTTACAGTTTAGGATATAGTGTTTAGGGTATATGGTTTATGGCTTCTAGGTTTTAATGTATATACATGCATTAGGGTACACACAAGGTCAATCACAAAGATAATTGAGGATAATTTGAATCACTTGGACCCATTTATGACTATAGAATTTTTTTTTGGGTTGTAATTATACCATAGATGTCATGTCACATGTGCAGATTGAGTGAATTAGTCAAATAGGTCAATCAGTCATGTGCTTTAGGCCAAACTAAGCCATGTGAACTTAATTCTTAGTAGTAAATGATTTTAATTTGGGATAAAATGAATTGTTCAAGGTTTAAAGAGTTTATATTTATGGTAAATAGAGTTTAGGGTATAGTTTTTAGGGTATATAAGGAACAATTATGATGGTGATTGGGGTAAATTTAAGCTCATTGAACATAGATTTGTGAGTAAAGAATGTGAATTTGGGATCAATTATCCCCCACATCATAACATATTGAGCCTACAAAATCAATTATGGTAACGACTGTTGTAATTTTCACCAAGTTCATCCTTGTGAACCTATTTCTTACTATATAAAAATGATGTTAATTGGGGATAAATTGATCCTAGGGGCTTACTGAGCCTCAATGTAAGGAATTTTATCCATATGATATCAATTGGAGATCCAAGTGCTTACCATATTTAAAAAATAAGTATTTTTCAATTTGATATGTAGTTCAGTCAAAAGGAACCATGTGCAAGGAATTACATTCATATATAATGGAAATCGGGGCTTACTTAGCCCTGATTACATACCATATTCAACCAATCAAGTATTTGGTTCTAGATTATACATAATTGGGGCCAATCAAGGCTTGCCCAAGGAATTATGTCAGCATGATTTTTATTAGGGCCCTAATTTCACGCCTTATTCAATAATTAAGTGTTATCATGAATTTGATATGAAATCATGACCAATTGAACCCTATGTAAGGAATTACATATCCATGTTTAATAACAATCAAGATTCTGATTATGCACCAAATTCAACTAAAAGAATATTTGGTTCATTATGATCTATGAAATTTAGTCCAAACAAGGCTTATGTAATAAATTTCATCCTTCTACTGTCAATTAGTGGTTCTCTTGGTCCCAAATACATAACATATTGAATCAACCAAGTATTTAGTTTAATTGAATATGCAATTATGGCCAACAAAGGCTCATGCAAGTAATTGAATACATATAATGTCAATTACAACTTTGTTGGCCCTACTTATAAACTATATCTAACTAATCATGCATTTGGTTTTATCTTATATACATAATTGGGGCCAACTAAGCCCCATGAAAGTGATTTTGTCCATATAATGTTCCATTTGGGTTCCATTAGCCCCGATTGCACACCATATTAAACAAATTACGTAT
The DNA here is from genome assembly GCA_037957365.1 of Torreya grandis. Lineage (NCBI taxonomy): Eukaryota > Viridiplantae > Streptophyta > Pinopsida > Cupressales > Taxaceae > Torreya > Torreya grandis. Next base: position 2,547,637 of record JARHVA010000964.1, on the reverse strand, counting down.
TTAGGTTCAATATGATATGCAATTGGGGCCACTCAATCCCCAAGAAAGGAATTACTTCCATCTAATGTCATTTGGGGCTTTAATTAAACACCATGTTAAATCAATTGATATTTTTATTATACTATACATAATTGAGGACAACTAAATCCTATGTAATTAATTGCTTCCACCTAGAATATCAATCGAGGCATTTTTTACCCCATGCAATGAATTATGTCCATCTAATTTGTCTATTGTCAATATTTTTCCCTAATTGCACATCATATTTAACCAATCAAGTATTGTATTCAGTATAATCTTTACAATTAAGAGTAATTGGTCCCCGTGCAAGGAATTCCTTCAATATAATTTCAATGCAAGATTTGAGCACATGTCATATTAGAAAATGATCTTAAGACTAATAGGATTAATGGTTCCTATTCAAGTTTTAGGACGTTTAAAATATATAATGTGATCATGTTATATAATAACCTGATCGCATTAATAACACAATTAATAACTCGATCATGTTATTAATTATGTTACTAATGTGATCATGTTATATAATAACCCGATCACATTAATAACATAGTTAATAACTTGATCACAATATTAATTATGTTATTAACATGATCATGGTATTCGAATTCAAATTCAATTTCCATGCCTTATGGCTTGGGAATGGCTTGGATTCTTGATCCAAAGGCTTGGACTATCAATGTACAGTCGAGTATTGAAAGGTATGAAAATAAACAACAAATTTCAACTTTGATTACCAAATAAACTAAGAATTTCAATGTGAAAACTAAAAAACTTGATACCGTCACGATGAGCACACTCTCCTCTTTCCAAAAATATGATTCTTATATTTTTTTGGACTAATTTAAGGTTTCAAACTATATTTATTTCCAACTATGCCTTTTTTAGGCCACTACATGCCTATACATGTTCATGTAATTTGTGTTTTGTTGATCCAAGTGAAAAACAAATTATATGGTGATGTAGCACACTTAATTTTACACACATTAAAAAAAATGATTTTAGTTTTTTTGGAGGTAGTTAGGCCTAACTCACAGACGACTTTCCATTTCTTTGTTAGTATTTAGGATCCATTTACTTGCAAAATTCATAAAAAAAATATTCATTAAAAAAATACAAAAAAATATAGGTGATGTGATACAATATTTTATCTAAATTTTCCCCAAAGGGTTTATAATTATATTAAACGCTACTCAAAAAATGGTGCGCATCAAATCCATCTATCTATTATGTTTTCTAGAAAAAAACTAAAGTTCTTATTCAAACTTTAGATGTTTGACCTAGTTATACTTCACCATTTTAAAAAAAAAATAGTGTTTTGGAAACTAAACTCAAAATAATACATTTCATGTTTTTACACCATTTTCAAATTTAGAGTGTAGATATCTCAAATTTGTTGGTTGTTCAAATTTCTAAAAATTTTGAAAAATCATGTCCACAGGTAGGCCACTTTTTTCCCCCAACTTTGTGCACTTACCCTTAATCAAATATTAGTTAATTAAATATTAGTTAATCAACTAATAAAACATATTAATCCACTAATTAAGTAATTTATTTATCTTAGATATAAATCAGTATGTGATAGAATCTTTAGGCAAACATTCTCCATGGGTAAGCAAAAGTGGTTTTATCTTGATCCTCAACTACCACTATTATCTGATTGTATCCACTGAATCTGTCTAGGAAAGAAAAGTATTTTTTCCTACTATATTATCAAGTCCCTGATCAATAAAAGGAAGAGGGAAATAATCCCTCATAGTGGCTTTGTTTATCTCTCAATAATCTACACATACTCTCCTTTTCCTATTTTTCTTTGGTATAATTACTAGTGGAGAAACCCATTGGCTATCTAAGATGGGATAAATGAATCCCACATACAAGAATTTCTCAAACTTAGTTTTCACTATATCCCTTAATTCTAGATTTATCCATCTTTATGGTTATCTAGTTTGTTTATCTTGACTTGTATAAATGTGATGGGTGCAAACACTCAAATGAATTCCTCTCATATTTGTGTAATCCCTAGCAAAAGCTTTGGTGCATTTTTATAGGACATCAGAAACTTTTATTTCTTGATCATGGGTTAACCAACTATTTATATTCAATATTTGTTCTAGTAATACCATAACTTGTTTAGTGTCAGGATGGATAGACTCTAATTGTTTGAATTCACTCATCAAGGAGTTAAGAGGACATGGATGCTGTAATAATAGATGAAATGTAGTTACATTTTTAAAACCTCCATCTCGTAGAGGAATGATTCTAACTAATGGACAATGAAATTCAGTTACAAAGTTAATTGGTTTGTCTTATGTATAATTGTAAATACTTTCTTGTAATGGTTTGTCATCATATGTTGAATAGGCAAGATTAGAATTATGCCCAAATAATGAATCTATAGTAACAAGTCTAGTTGAGTCCATAGTTGATGGACTAGGGGAGTCCGTAGTCAAGAATCTGGTAAAATTCATACCGATTGAGTCTATAGCTGACAAACTAGATGAGTTCATAGCTGACAAACTAGCAGAGTCCATAGCTAGGCTCATAAGACTAGTGACCTTTTCCAAATCCCATGCTAACTCATCAGTTAGTTCTTCCATGTGACCTTGTATTTTTACCATGTCTAGGAATGAAAGGTTGTTTTTATTTTTTTTTGGTTCATCTACCCAAAGTGTTTTAGTGTAATCCAATGAGGGTTTTACAGGGGGTATAAAGATATTTCTTTTGATTTTATACCATTTGAAATAGTCATATCCCCTAACTTGTAATATATTAATATTACTACAATAGCCAACCAAGGTCCTATTAAAATTAGGGGTACCTTAAATTTTTGGTTTTGGGTTGCATCACCATAAAATCTATTGGATACTCCCATGATTTTATTGTTATATCCACATTTCTTATAGTATCTTCTAGTTTAAGAACTGACTGATCAGCTATTTGGAGAATGGAGGAGGCAGGTTGCATCCCTATAAGAGACAATGTTTGTAGAGTATCAATCTACCAAAACATTGGGTAATTATTTCTTTCTTATGGTTACTATTATAACTTGAATCCCTATATCTGCATATTTGGGTAGTAGTATTTTTCCTGCTAAAAGATCAACTAGTTTACCATCCACATGTATGATATTTGGGTATTATTTCTTTTTTCTAGGTGTATTGATGTAGAATTTTAATGACTATCTTCAATTTTGGAATATCCTTGATAGCTTATAACAAGGGTACTTCAATATTCATTTTTTTCTATTCCAAAATCAAATCACATTCTTTCTTGGTTTCAATTTCCTTTAATATGTCAGGGGAATAGATGGAGAAATAGTAATATGTTCCTCTATCTTCTTTGGTGTTTTATCAAATTCATCTTTTCTGACTATGGATTGAGGTGGATCTATTTTTGGTTTTTCATTAGGTAATTTTGAGATGATGATAGGAGGATCTTGAATTATTCCACATGATTTAAGATGAATGTTTGAAAATTCAATATATCCTACACTCATGGTTTCTAGTTATTCATTTACATAGATAGGGTTTGATGGTTTATTCTTGGGGTTAGCCACTGGTTGAGTAAGTAATTGGGGATAATTAGCTTGTTTTGTAAGTTGAGCATTAGGAGCTGACATCAAAGATTGTTGTGGTGGGAACCTTTTCTGGGGGTTAAAATGTGGATTAACATTCCATTGTGCATTTCCCCATTATTTTGACTGTGGTTGGGGCATCCATGGTTGTTTAGGAATCATCCAAAGTTGAGGCATTATCCATTCTCTATTTTTCCATTACGGGTGTACTTGTCCCCATATAAGTTGAGGTGCCTAAGTAATCTAACGTGTCATCCATGGATTAATTAGATTTTTTGGGCCAAATTGACCTTGGATCTAGTTTTGTGGAAATAAATTTTGTCTTTGGATGTAATTCAGATCTTCTATAGACTGTGCATTTTGTTTTAATTGATTTTTCAAAATATAAATACGGTTGTAATGGTTCATGTCATGGTCTTTACTATCACATATCCTAAATATTTTTTTAATCCAAAGGATAATCTTTGAGAACATGTTTTAACTTACATTTTTGACACTAAGTGGCTAAGGGTTCTATGGTGGAATTAGCTTTGTCTTGAAGACCATATAATGTAGTATTTAATTGAACCAAAATGTAATTTTTCAAATTGGAAAATTCCTCCATCAATCAACTAACATCACTGGATTTACCTAGTTTTCCTTTCCTGATGCTTGGTTTTATCCTAAAATAATTAGTACATAAATCTGAGATCTGGTGAAATGTTAATTTTACAATGTCTTTTTTACCCATCAAGTTTGGAGCATCTCTAGAATCATCATCTAGTCCCTTAATAAATGCCTTTTTCACCACTTCTTCTGTAAGTGGATAGCCACTATTTTTGTCAGCAAATGTGAACCTATCCTGATAATCTTTTAAACTTTCATTTTCATTATATTTGATCTTGAATAAATTCTCTTTCCTATCCCTTACTCTTTATTAATCTCGATACTTATCAATAAATGCAATTTCCATGTCTCTACATGTATTAATAGAATCAACTAAAAGGCCCATGAACCACCTCATGGCTAGCCCCTTAAGTGTAGAAGGAAATAGTTTAAGTTTTCAACTATCATTTATATAATCATAAGTTTGGCATAATAGTTTTAACTCAAACAATAATTGATTTGGATCTTTTGAGGATTTTCCCCTAAAATTTGGAAGAATTGAAGGTGAAATTTTTTTCATAGAGGTTTGATCTGCGAGATGTATGACTATAGGAAAGGAAAAGGTTCTATCTTGTTGTAGTTGCATTCTATTTTATTCAATATTTTCCATATTTCCTTAATTATCAACCATGGTTTCTATTTCTTCCCAACCTATATTACAGATCCAATTTATTACTTCTTGTTCTTGTAAATAGTGAGGTCCAATATCGACTGTTCTAGATAAAGGATCCTCAAAATTAATTTTTTCTATAGGAGAAGATCTACCAAATGTAGTCTTTGTATAGAGTTTATTTGTGAGGATGCCTGATTCTAGTGATGAATCTAAGTTTGATTCAAGTTTTTTTCTTATACTTTTATATTTATCAATCACATATTTTATTCTTTCCTCCTCTGATCCTAATTCAGGATCTTTAGAGATGAACCTTCCTTTAGAGTCTCTAGGTCACTTCATAAATTTGTTTTTATTGTCTTTGGTTGGTTTTTTAATGTTTTTTATTTTTTTGTTATAGACCAATAAGGGTTACCTTACTAACACCTAATTTTACCCTACAATGGTGCCAAAAATTATGGAAGTTGTTTATCCCTTAGTTTAATCAAATTTTATGTTGATGTCATTCAAACCAAGGGTGGCATCCAAAGTTGTTCATACTAAGGATTATGGTTGTAGGTGTTATAGATATGGTTTGTGGCGGGGGGGGGGGGGGGGGGGGGGGGGGGGGGGCGGGGGGGGGGGGGGGGGAGAGGAAGATGCGCATGTTAGTATTCTAAATTTTTAATCTAATTTATTCTAGAAAGGATTTTCTTATGTAATAAATAAACACAATTGTATAATTTAAACAATCTGCTGAAAGTAAACACGCTGACTAGAAAAAAAATACACTTGTTAAAAGTAAATACTCTTGATAAAAAGATAAACACACTTGATGAAATTAAACACTTGTTGAAAAGATAAACATGCTTGCTGAAAGTAAACACACTAATTGTAATACTGATTTTAATCTTCTAACTTAAAGGATAATTTTCTACAGGTCATGAAAATGAAATATATTTATAATTACTGAAAATTGTAAAGACATAAAATACTATACAAAAATACATTTATGATCCGTGAGGAGAGTGGGGCCTTGCTCACCTTGGAGACAAGAATGAAAGGAAAACTCAGTACTTGAAAGCTGAAGATATCTTCATTACTTGATCAAAATAGAGTACATAAATATAACTATAACTTATATTATTATGCTAGAATATTAACTAAATAATACAATAATTCTCTCTTCTATTAATTATCTAAGACATAGAGATCCACCTATATCTAATGCTACAATTTCAGATCCCTAAAACTGAGTGCTAATATTATGTTATCAAGACAAATCTCTTAATTTTAGTGGGTCTTAAAAATAAGTGATTAATGGTTTGAAACAAGAAGATCCATCCATTACAAAATCCATTGAATATCTAGTAAGAATAACTTCCTAGATCTATTAGATCATTTTGTCTTATAAAAGACTATTTGAGATATATACAATTACTAATATATATAGACTTTCTATATTTGTGTATGTGTGTGTGTGTGTGTAAAGTCTATTTATAGATTTACTATTTATAGTAACACTATAAATAGTAAGTGACCAAAATAATCTTCAAGTATGTTGACAAAGATGGAAAGTATGTATATTCAATTCTTCAAGCTTAGGAGTTGGAATGGAAGAGTTCGGATTAGTTCTGGTAGAGATTGTACATGTATCTATGAAAACCTGGTAAAGTCTATAGCAAAATTCTTCAAGGATCCTAGATGTTGAGGAAGTTTGTATCAAGGATGTTAGGCTGATAGGGATGATAAAACACTTCAGTGAAGAGTGAAATCTAGTCTTGAACTAGTCCGTAGCTATAGATTGGGTGAGTCCATAGGTACTGGGTAAATCTATAGTAATAGACTGTGTGAGTCCACATCTATTGGATAAGTTCTTATCTAAGTTTGGATTATATTTAGATGAATAAAAATCATGTCAAATAAGTTTTTAGCTTTCCATATATCAAGATAATTCATATAGGTCACCTTAGAAAATCATCAAAAAGGTCCCAATTCTTTATAGACTGTTGTATTATCTATATATCATAAAATTGGGAGACTAAACATGCAAAGAGTTAGAATTAAATGATATAATTATTAACTTAGACTTTAGTAACATTCAATAAGATAAAACATCTATTTACTACATTAAGATTAGATACAAGCCTAATATCCTTGCAATGTTCAGTCCAAAGGAGAGGCAATTGAGGGAAAATGAAGAAAAATTGATAGTAATAATGAGTCTTACTTTGGACTCATCATAACATACATATGTGGCTAAGCACATCAACCATGAAGTAACTCCAAATGATGATGAATCATAAGCTTCTCATAGGCTAAACAATGCAAAAGAGTGGTCGAGCCCAATCCTCCTCTAAACCCCTCTCAAATGAATCTTTGTAAATACATGTACAAGTGGGCCAACATGGTATGACCCCAAGAATACCTCATGATGTGATCATCTATATCTCATAAAATAGATGCATATGGTATAAAATGGACACACCACCACCATCAACTAGAATACATGATGTTAATAGAGCACCAATGAACTTCCAAAAAAGTGGAACATTAACCAATACAATATATGGTAATAAAATGGTTGTATTATTGGGGCTATAACAAGCACCTTGAGTAGGAACAATCATATAAAGTTATGCCTACTTATGAGTTATCCCATGACCACCCTGTAAGGTCATACATCACCCAATAATTGACAATTTAATCTAGACATTCTCCAAAGTAAATGTCATTTCCCCTATCGAGAGACAAAAAGTGCAAGTTTTTTAGTCCCAATGCTTGACTAAAGTTGTCATCATATGTATGCCATAGGACATCAAGTACAACCTCCCAACATGTCTAAGCCTAAATTTATCTATTGTATCCCTTTCATTGTTAGTATATGCCAATGCATAAATGGTATCCATCATATGATCGTGTCTAAACTATCAGGCCTACATATCAACTTACAATAAAAAATTCACAAAAATAACATTAGTGATTTCATAAAAAAAATTAGTCAACACAAAAAAACATATCATCTACTAATTTTTTTCTTAGACGCGATTGTGCTCACATGGAAAGGTTCACTAATAGATACGACACAAACTAGATGGGTCCACAAACAAGTCCAAAATTAAGAAAATAGGATTATAGGCAACTCTACATCTATCATGGATAAGTCTGAAAAAGGAATGGATAGGTCTAGTGCCTATAAGATGGGATCCGTAAAGTTAAAAAATCATATAAAATACATAAAATGGAAAATAAATTCAATTTTTATGTGTTAAATTTTTGAGTTTTTTAGCTTATCAAGGGCAGAGTGTCATACTACAATATGGCCCTGACTTGCTCAAATCTAGTAAGTTCATACACTCTTTTCTCTCTCTAAGCTTAAAATTTGTAAATTACTAATATAAAAATGAACTATAGTTTATTTTCAAACCAACCTACATATGGGTTGACTTTTTAAAAAAAACTTTTAAACTAATTCCTCTCAAACTTTTGCACATGGTATCTCTGGCAATATATATCCAAATCTCTCCTTGTGAGTTGCATTAAAACACACACAATGTGTTATTTTGTATGGTTACATTTCCATCACACAAATCAAGCTTTTAAAAAATGACAAATGTAAATCTTACTTATCTATGCATAGAATTCCCTACCTATTCTTCGTTATCTCAAAATTATTTCACTCTAACTCTTACCTTCAAAAATATTTAAAGCACTATATTCATCATAGTATAATGATTCTATAAAAAATGGTTAAAATTCTAATATATAAAAACAATAAAAAAATAATTGATATTTGATCAAACAAACTCTAATTAGCTAAAATCTATTGTAAAAAATACACATTATTATTTCGATACAATGCACTTGATACTCCCATTCATTGCATCAAAATGTGGCATACATTAGGCTTATCATAAAATACATTTCAACTCATTATGAAGGATTAAGAATGGTTCAAACTAGCCACATAAAACAAATTTGTGACATATTTAAAATAAGAGCATACATGGTAATATAAATATTGGGAGCACATGACATACATGTGCATTCAAAATCAAAGCAAAGACATAGTACAAGTTTTCAAAGATTGTGAAAAAATTAAATTTTATAAAAAGTACAAGTTTTTAAAGATTTTGAGAGCAAATGCATGATAAATATTGGCACACTGATACAAATTCTAGGGGAATATGGCATGAATATATGCTCACTTTTCAAATACTAAAAACATATATTTATACACACTTGAATGCATATGCACGGACATATGTAAAAGAGTTATAATATTAAAGTTACATGTTACAAACACAATTATAATTGAGCATATTTATGCATGGAATTCTATATGATTTTGGGTAAAGTTTTAAAGCCATGATGCCTGTTCAAATCATATTTTAAAATTTCCAAGTTATAATTTTAAAGTTTAAAAGGAATGACACTTGTTAATGTACATTTTTAAATATTCAAAGTTACAATTCAAATCTATGAGTAATGTGGTCATGATGGGGATATAAATACTCTTAATTCTCTTTCAATCATGTAGAAATATAATTTAAATGCATATAAAATGATGTGATTTAAATATATTATGGATAATGTACGTTCAAGTCTAGTTACACTCAACGGCCTTGGTATTACTTCTAATGAACCCATTGTGTGGATCCATATTCTGTTGTGGGTGATGTACATTTGAGTTTAGTGACACTCAATGGCCTTGGCATCACTTCTAGTGAATATATCATGGATCCACATTTTTATATTAGTATATTGGGTATTAATTTCCCTATTCATAAGAGTTGGAATAATGCATCTTTACAACTCAAGGGATTGATTAGCTATTCAAAATTAGGAATTGATCACTCTAAATTCATCAATGATTCAACATAATTAACTACTCTATCCAGTGCTTCAGTAAGTATGTCACATTTTATCCAATGTATTATCTTAGGATACAAGATCGGAGATAACTTAGTTATTAGATTTAATATGGTCATGGGTATAATGGCACTCAATGACATATTAATCCCCCTTCACCACTAGAGGGATTATTCATTTCCCTGGCCAAGAAATGAACAAGACCAAAATAATCCTCTCTCCATGTGGCACAACATGAGCATTATCCATAGATGGCATAATACAAAACACATATATTTGTACTCTTTCCTCACTCTACCTTTAAAATGGAAAATGTAGGATTTTGAATTTTATATATAGACATTATCTACTACATGTGTTTTAGAATATTTTTCCATGATGTATCTCACAAAATATAAATTCCATGTCACAATAAAAAAATGGGTTTGCACACTTAGGTTTCTTTTTTTCCTTCACTCTATCAATTTCATTACTAGAATAAGGGAGTCAGTGGGAGGGGAACTGGTAAGGGGAAAGGGAGAATGGAGATAGCTGAATTCTGTAAAAACCCATCATTTATGTCATTTATTAGAACTTTATATATACAAATTATTGTCAATGGATAAGGTATCTATTGGTGCATTTTGCTTGGGATTTTCTCTATTCTAGTTTGTACATTTATCCATTTGACAATCATCTTCCCAATTTATCACAGGGATCCTTGATCCTAGTTTTTTAACCTTTTAGATAAGTCTGGTATTGACGTCCATGAAGGGAACTAGGGTCCATTCCACTAGGAATATACTTATCCATGCATAATTTACAAAATTCATCTCAAGTCACATTTCATTTGAAATTCTTATTTTTGTCTATTAGGTGTTATTTTGGGTCAAATTTTTCACACTAATAGGTCACCAAATTCAAAATAAAAACCTATATAAATACAAAGATACTCTAAGGCATTAGGGATAATTTATCCTCACTATAAAAAAATATTCAAATATATATATTTTTAAGATAGAATCAAGATTTTCAAGGGTAGAACTCATATTTGCATGCTTGTGGCAAGGGTAAAATAAGAGAAATATTATCTATAATTGTATTCAAAATTTCACACATATAGGCTAAACACCTTCCATGGGTAAATCATAATAGGAAATCCATGAAGGGTCACTTATATATAAAAATTTCCCTTAAAATTGTTATTCACTTGAGCATCACTTGGAAATCCTAGAATTATTTTAGAACATCATTCAAAAGGAATATACACATCTCAAATTTTCCTAGACCAACCTTAAGGCAATCCATATAAAAAAAATTGAATAAAAAATTTCAATGTTTCATGGTGCCAAGTATCAAAGATTAAAAAACAAAACTACATTTAAGATTGTTCATAATATTGCAGACAAACACACACATAAGTACAAGAACAATGTGTGTTTTGAGTTATCTTTAAAATATTGGAATATAGACAATGATCAACCATGAAAAGAAGAGTTGTTAGGATCAGTCAAATCAAAATTAATAACGTATTTGTAAGGTCATCTTGTGGGAAATTAATCATAATTATGATTTGGATGAAAGAGACAAAAAAACGTGTATTATCATTTAGGATTGAAGAAGTGTGTACACACAAAACCATATTTCAGGTCAAGCATAAGGTTCCTAGAATTTGCATGCCCCCTAAACACATAAAAAGTTATATTAAAACCTAACAATGAAAAATGAAGTAGGCATCTCACTTTGGTGGTAACATCTAGTTAGGTTTTCAACCCCTATTTCAGGCCTAATCAACTAACAAAAAACATCTAATGCATTTATAGATCTCATGGCATATTTTGTGAGTAACAAACATTAAAAATAAGCTAATTACATCATCCTTATATCATTTTTTCATTTATAAATCAAGTAGTTACAATAATATTTAACCCCTTTCAATCTACATTATTGTGTTTGTTGTCATATTTGTTTGTAATCTAAATTAGTGTATAGTTTCTATTAATTTATTTTTCTTAGGTGTAAACTTTGAAAAAAAAAAAAGGTTTAACCCAATCATTGATTCAAATCCATGGATTTCCTTCTACATTAGAATTTTAATATTTTCTTAAGGTTTTAGATTTTTGCCCTCTTAGGGTTTGATTTTCAATTCTAATATATGATTTCTCATGGGTCCTAATTATTTATATCTAGCATTTGAGCTATGATATGAAAATTAGTGTATATCCTTCATAGATTTTATCATACACTCATATTTAAGGCAAGGAAATGTAATGAATTTGAATGTAGTGAAACTAGGTATGCTATTATACATAATGAAATCTTAACAATACTTAGTAACACATATTACATGAATGTGGAATCTGAAATGCCTCTAGATAATATTTTAAGGGGATGAGCATGTATGGCTCCATTCAAATCTTCTTCCTCAAAACCTTAAGGTTGAGATAACCAATATTCCTCACCTATTATCCAACTTAGGCTTATATTAGACATGAAGGTCATTACTATCACAATACATAGAGGTAGGATACATAATCCTATAGTGTAAAGAAGTTGTAATAAAATATATATATTAATATATATCCACTACCTAAAGTACTTGACAATACAATGAGAGATTATGACATCATAAATCATCTTAAGAATACTCGTGCAAAAATCTCTGTATTAGAATTACGAAATAAACCTACTATTTATAAGGACATCATTTATGTAGAATTGCATAATAAAACTTTAACAAAATACCCACTTATTTTGTATCCATTTTCAATACATTAAAATAAAGTGAAGATGCAATTTTTTTTTAAAGAATATTTATGCACCTCAAAAATTCTATCTCAAAACTTTTCACTGTATATTTAGGTATGAATTTTAGATAAAGGGGTTAGACGGGTAATGGTAGATAATGGGTTGAGGTTGAAAATTTGTAACATTACATTTATAAAAATAGTTAATATTAATACAGAGTCTATCAATAAATCAAATATGAATATCAGGGGTTTTGACAACATACCTCACCAGTTTTTAGGTACAATTACATTTGATATAATTTTTCCAAATTTTTTAACTAATACATTTTAGGTAATACCAAATCATTTAAATCATAACCTCTTACTTGATAGACCTTGGATTCATGTTATCCCACCCTACCCTACATCTATGCTTAAACTATATACATAATGGATGTTTTCATACAAATTTATTATGGATAATAGACCTTTTAAATATTTTAAAGTAGTGAAACCACTTGAAGGATTTATACTGCAATTGGATACTCCTTAATCATCCATAATACCTATGCTAAAACTCATACTATTAGAGCAAATACACACATATAAGATTGAATAAAATAAAAAAGCTAATGAAAATAAAACATTGTTTCCACCAACCCTATCATCCAAGTAGAATATGGTAGACAAGACAACACATACATTTGAAATTCAAAATGAATAAATACCAGATCTTTAGTTATTGATTAACTCTATGAACATAAATTTAGAGAATACTGATGATGATGACAAGGGAATTCTAAAAAACATAGATGAATTTTTTCTAGACTAAATTTTATACTTGCATCTTTAGGGGATTATTGAGATAATTCAAACATGGTGACCATTGATAATTTATAAGGTGTTATTCATACTCAATTTTCACTTGATAATAATCAAGGGAAGGCACCCCTTCAAGACATCTATAAGAATACAAAAGGTGTAAATGCATTTACCAAGAAATATCTTTTAAAAATGAATATCATATGGTACACAATCAAATAGAAGATTATCTACATTATAATGAAAACATGAATATAAATTTGGAGGACTATTGAAATATTAATTAAAGATAGGAATGCCCAACATTAAGTGCTCAATTAAAATAATACTTTGTCAAATCTAACAATATTCAATTACAAGAATCACTACACATAGCACAGTGTGTAGCTTATGAGCATATGGTATATTTACAATATTCAATGAACAATATATATCCCTTATAGGTGTAACTTCAATTAAAATTCAAAATACACATCTTGATGATAAACATTTTATTTTTTCCCACATGGAGAAACAATACAGTTACCTTGAACACTATTTTGCTAGTTAATGGTTGATTTTTGAGTTCCATATATGCTGACTAGTCTATTACATCCTAAAATAGCCTAATTTAAGGTTATGAATGTGTTCCATAAATATCATTGATGCATTTTCATAATATACAATAGAATCCATGGGTTACTTTGACAATTAGAGCTATGTAGTACATTCATAATTATATCGATCGCATCAATGATTCCATATATTTTACATCTTGTGAGCATTTTTAGATTTTGATAGTGATATACATGTTACTCCTCATCCATAACATGTGACATCTACACTAATTGATACATTATTTATTCTTAAACATCCTATTTATGGAATTATAGGTTACCTTGGAGGTAGTTTATTATACATAGATTATTATTTATTACTTATTTGGTTAGCTTCTCCCACATTAAATGATTGATTCTTCTATTATTCTATTTTTAAATAAACATGTACATATTTGACCATTCTTCTATCCCTTGGCTTTGATTTGATTAATTTTTCCAATGGCCCTTGTTGTTTAGTTGCTTGTCTCAATCTAGACATTCACACTACTTTTCCTATGATGAAACACACACATACACCCTTTACATCAGTTTTATTCTAGTACATATTACTTAAGGCATGTTACACCTCAATGCAATATACCACTTTCCCACCTCTCCATATTGATTATCTATGCTTGATTATTTCATGGCACAAACTGAACTTACATGATCACATATATTCTATGGCCACACACCTCATGACATTTTCACATTGACTCTTTCCCATTCGGGGCATGTGTCTATTATGTGTTTATTTCACATACTTATTTAAGACATGATTTGTCATACAACAAATTCATATCACTTGCATTCTTAATATTTATTTTCTACTACACTTGGTGCACACTATTGATTATTTCAATCCCTTCTATTATTTTATTTTTCAGCCTTGACCCTTAGCCTTGCTTCTTTAATTGAGTGCTTGTTTATATCACAAATTCAAAAAGTAAAAGAAAATTTAAAAAAAGGCAAAAATATTCACTTATATTTAAAAATACAAACCAAGACTTGTACATGACTTTATTTGTTGGTACACATAGTTGTTTGATGTCATTTGTCATATACATGATGAGTTATGTATCTATTTTGTACGCACATATTTTTCACAATATACATGAGTTGGATGTAGAACATAAAAGTTAGATATAATACAAGTACATACAAACGTGTAACATTGATCATATCGAAATACAACCTTTCTAATTTGGGGCAATCCTAGGAACGGGCATCTTTGAACATTTTCTCAATTTATATATATTTTTATGTTAGGGTGGATGCACAAATTGGGGGATAATAAATTGGACAAAATGGAAAAAATTTGTAAAGGGCATACACCCTTTTTAAAATAACCATTGCAATTATGATTTAGGTTGGTCACGAGCCTAAAATTCATATGCCATTTACAAAGCATGTATACCCTTTACACTTATAAAGGTGTACACCCTTTACACTATTATAAAGGGTGTAATCCCTTTGCAACACTTAAAAAGGCGTAAAACCTTTGAGTTACATTTTTTTAATGTGTTTGGTCAGTTTGAGTTGTATATTCTTATAGTTATTTTACTAAATATAATAAATTAGGGCCACTCTGCATCTTCTAAAATTGATTACATAGTTTTAGGAGTTACCATTTAGAATTTAGTTTTTAAAAATCTATTCTGGTCAATACTTAGTTTTCAAAATTTCAAGATTGGAAGATAGAATGAGAAACTAAGTTTCGAAATCATGTTACATATGTAATATATCTATATCATTGAGGATGATTTGCCTACTTTACCTACTTGAGTATGTCAAACCTATTTTAGCTACTTGAGTATAACTACCTAATTGAATAATAGAGCCATATCTTGATATTGAGAATGTTATACCTAAATATCCATGCTTGAACTATCTCGCTATGCTAGGTTATCCAAAAGGACTGGTCTTGTCCAACCCATGTTTCTTTTAGATTTATTTTTATGAATTTTTTACCCTTATTTGATTCAATTGGTGCATCAATGGGCTTTTAAAATTTAAAATTGGAAGTACTATATTTAAAAGGTTCTTTAAGGAATTTTACATCTAGCCCTTATCAATTTATCACTAGTATAACAAAGGAAAATCATAATACAACAATTTCAACACTTATATTTTTATCTGAAGTTCATACTAGCATATTTAGAATGCATACTTGGACCAAAGGAGGGATTATGTAAAGATAGTATAGATTCACACTACATATGATCCAATCACTTACACACATTAGAGGTAGAACTACATCATCTTTTGGTCCCTATTTTGGGGCTATGTAAGCAACACTTAGTTAAACCAAAATCTAAGACTAGCTCATCCATTCCTACTTCTCCATTTTCCTCATTTTGCATTAGATCTCTATTTGGTTTGTGTACATGATTTTTTTAATGGTATTTCAATAGGAGAAGGTGAAACACAAGTTAAATTATAATATCATACATCTGTGATAGGTTGGAACACATTATCAAGCATGCCTACATAGATTACCAGTTTACACTTTCATTTCAAGGGCAACCAGGACAACAATGCTCCATAAGTTAAATATAGAAAGGCATAATAGTCTAAATCCACCAATATTTTCCCATGAAGTCATGAAAATCACACAATTGGATCAAAATATATCTTATCCAATGTCATATTCACACACAATCACCTATAGCTTGCATTTTTAAGAAGAGTATAAGTTTCTCATCTCTCTTTCTATTTTGGTCAAAACCTTAATTGTTCATATATTATTAGTTTGTAAGTAGATAAGTATTTAAATGTCCACTTGATTATTCATTTAATTTAACTTATTTGTAATGGATTTATGCGATTGGTTGAGAATGTAGACCCCACCAATTTGTGAGTTATGGGTAAGATTAGTTGTTATCCCCTCCTTCTTGGATACTAAAAATGACATTCTATATAAAACTAAATCCTCAACTACCACATCAACCATATTTATTTCCAAAAGAAGGGCATAGTTTCTCAAATTTATTGTTTTTAGGAGTTTTTATTGAAAACCATGTCTTATATGGTGCAACCCATGTGGGTTAGTAGTGCCTTCTAACCACCCATGTGCCCAAATAAAATTTACCGGTCTTAATCAATTTTATGATAGATTCATGGTAAAATAATAAAGATTAATTAGTGGGAAAATGTAGATTTAAAACAAACAACATTTTAATTAAAGTCATGCTACTCTATGTTTCAAATGGGAAAGCTTATCTAGCAATCATAAACTTGTTGGCTTTAGTTGGGCAACCAATCACAATTTTTTAATATTTAGCACTGTTTGGTAAGAATTTTGTGATTCATGGAGAGTGTGGACCCTAATATCTTGTGAGTGTTGTTTAAGCTCAGGCATTTAAAATGGTCATCCTAATGTCAATTCATCCACATTACTTCTCATTTTTACTCTTACTTTCACTTTAAATTTTCATTCATAATTTCACTATTGTTAACTCTTTATATAATTCTAATTTTATAAGCTTTGTAACTTGACACATTTTAAAGATTGATTTGCTTCCCTTTTAAGAATTCATTACACTAAGAATTCCATGTTTATAAGCATTATATGAAAAGTAAAAGTTATTTATATATTCCCACCTAAAAGATAGTTTTATAAGATTATGGTTCCTGAAAGCTATCACTGAATTAAAACCCAAGTAGCTATAAATTAAAGCTACCAGTGACAAATAACTTTAAAATAAGTTCAAAAATTCCACATAGATATTGTCCTAATTATATGTAGTAAATGATACAATCAATCATTACATGCTGACATAATAAATAATGTTACATGATCACATGCATACCAAAATAGGTAGGCTCTAATGTTTCATTAAGCACTCATCATGACTTGACATCTATTTAAGAAACATTACAATATAATGACAACCTGAGATAGAACTTTAATAGCTCTAATTTGTGACCATGTTAAAAATTTCATGTTGGATAATGGTCATAGTCATTTAAATATGATGGTTTAGAGGGTTTCAAATAAATGGATCTATAGCGTAAAAAAACTATAGTCGTAAAATGCAATGAAGCATGTCGATGAGACAGGTCGACCAAAAGCACATATCCAAATATTCGTTCATATTTTAAAATATGAACACAAATTACTTTAAGCATAAGTCTATCCATTGAAATAATAACTACACACAAAACCCTAACCAATCAATATGACTACAACTAATCATTAGAGTCAACATATCCTTAAAAAATGTTTACTACAAATACGAACAAAATACTAAACATACAATTAATCACCCAACCCAAATGGTCACTACCCATGCTAAACATGTGAAATAAGATATTTAACATGAAATTATAATGATCATAAATTAGTCTATAATATTCTCTCTCTATTTCTCATAGCCTGTATCGAGTTCCTCCTATATTATGATGTTTTCCCTCACACTAGGGGTTATACCTACAACACAAACAAGTGAAAATATGATAGTTATCTAGGTCATGATATTCAAATCACATGATATGAAATAAAAACAACATGATACTAATAATTATTCCACATAATTTTATAACATTTATAAAAATGGAAACATCATTTGACTGAACTAATATCATATGAAGTAATTCAATTCCTGATTGCACATATACCAATCATTATTAATTATGTTTTTAATGTTTAATTATTGACATGTGCCTTAAATAGCAACACGATAAAAATAGGATGTTACATTAAAACTATTGTAACATAGTTTATAATGTAATCAAATAAGAGAGGATAAAAATTTATGGAAGAAGCTTAGTGTTACCACCATGTTACCACATTTTGATCAACAAGATCCTAATTGGGTGAGGTGAAAACATACAATGGACATAAGTATAGAACCCTAAACCATTGAACACTAATGTCGAGAAACGACCTTGGAAAGGGATTTGATACTAGATGTTAATAACTTGTAAAAAAATTAACATAACGACATAAATATAACCAATATGCATCAAATAGAAAGAGAATAACAATGTTGTATTGAAATGCTAAAATCTCACTACAAAGTATTACATGGTTCTTTGAGGGATAAACCTACTTTGATAACAACTCAATCCAAATATTCAATAGATGATCTTTCCTCTTACACAATCCATCTATTTAAGATATTACAATCAAGGCAACTAATACTTATCATACATGTGGGATAATTACAAATAGCAAATGGGATGACTTAAAAAGCATATACATCTGAGCTTTTATTAATAATGCCTGCTACAAACTAGAAGAGTTAGGAAAAAGGGGTCATAACACTCTATGGTAACTCTTATGCACCTAAAATGTTTGAGGTTTAAAGTAAACATCATAATCTCTAAGTTCCTTGTATTTAAATAGATGAATAAAAACACTATCTTGAGATTTGTAAGATATTTAAATGGTGGGAAATATATTATTAAAAATGTCAAAAAATAATAAATTGCATAATAGAAGTGACGTTAGAGTATAATTTACATACATAAAACCATATGTATGCACTAAAAGTGCTCCATGGGGGATGGTATACTTAGATAATGACAAATGCTATAATGATTACTTGATCTATACATAATATCTATGGGTGTTCAATAGTTTTCATGTGAATTATTGATGGATATTATGTGTACGTGGTGTCATACAAAATACAATGCTTGCGTTTTTATAGAAAATTGATTCAAATTAGGAATCTCTTGGTGCACCAAAACCAACATGAAATGTTTATAAGTGAAAAATATGGGATGAAACGGAAAGGTGCACCTTGACTTAGTGCAGACCAAAATTTAGACTAAGAGCATCAAGACACTTTGGACAAGATCTATATCGAGTGTTTATCCACTTTAGACATAGAAATTGAAGCATAAATAAGAGAGATGAAATTTGGGGGATAATAAGAAGGGAGAGACATGTCAAAAACTAAAAAAATCACCAATAATACTCGAATTTAGACTAATAATTAACAAATAGACAAATACTTCAAAAACATGCTAATTAATAATTAATAAATACTTGGGGACCATTTTTAGGTGTTTACACAAAGAATATTGATGAATGGAGATTGGAAAAAAATGAAAATTAAAAAATTGAGGACCACTGAATAATTATAGTTAAATTGATCAAAAGGTATAAATGAAAGTGATTACTTGAACGAAGGGGAGAGTGCCCTTTAACGAATTGTAGGAGATGTACAATAGTAGATTATCCCAAATGGATCCCATATATACAATAATGGGGGATTACATACAATGAGATAATTTTTTGATGAGATATGGGAGAGTTGATAAAGTGGTTTGATTATGTCTAGACCCACCTAGGTTCAAATCTCAATGGGTATTGTTGCCCAAATTTGACTTTTTAGTCAAATTGGGGCAATGCTAGTTTTAAAAATTGATTTTTAGGCCTATAATGGGGTAAAATGTATTTTCATGAGGTTTTTTATAGGTCATTTGATGTCAATTAATGTTGTACTAGATTTGGTCAATTAGTTTCTAGGTCCATTTATCATTTTGGGTCATTTTAAGGGTAAAAAGTAGTGCATTTAATGCTTTATACGAGTTTATTGGGAAATGTGAAATTTTAATGGGTTATGTCATGCCCCATATGTCCAAAAATTTCTTAATTAAATTTAAAAATTGAAAGTTTCAAGTTAATCAGAAGAAAAGTCAAATTTCCTAAAGAAATGGAAGCAAATGACACTTGTACAGCTCCTTGGGAAATGTGCCACATGGGGGAAGGTCATGGAACACCTATAAATATTATTAAAACTCATATCTATGATTTTTTTGATCTTAAATATCCATTTTTATGCCAAAACTATTTTTTACCTCTTTTGTCCTTCTTAGCATACAAAAGTGACACTCAGGGTTTTTCTTGGTACAAACAACATAAGCAGTTTCTAACAAAATGATTTTGGGAGATGATAGTACACTAGGATAAATTGATTTTAATATATTTATTTTGAATATTTTTCAATTTCACTATATGAACCATTGTTAACAAGTTGATTGTGTGGATTTGCTAGCTATTTGGTGCACCCTATAGGTTTTACCCTATTTTTATCAAATTCGTATGAACCAGTTGGTGATGTTGGATATAGAAGATTTTTTATTCCTTATTAGATGTTATCCATTATTTTTTTTATGATTCATTATGTTTGGATGAGTGGATTAGCTCATGATGCAAGGAAGTGTCACCTCGTGTAGTTTCAGTTAGAGTGCTTATGTTTGCCAAGTGTTTTCTCCTATAGGTGTCTCATATATTTTGGAAATTGTGTTATAAAATATTATAACTCATGTGACCATCTCATTTCATGTTTGGAATTCACCATGTCATCTCTTGGATTGCTTACTAGTTTGTTTCCCTCCATGGTCAGTTCTTTGAACAATTTTAGTTGCAGTCTCATGTATGAGGTGGTCCATCATGTCTATGAAGTGGTAATGGAGGTGTATTTGATGATACATGAATTTATGAGTTTGTAAAAATTCCATCTAAATTCCTGTAAAAGGTGAAGTTGTAGTCACATGCCCAATTCACAATGCTAGACAGTTATGTGATGTCATTGCTTACTATATTCTATGTGCATATAAGTGATTTTGTGGTTGAAAAAGATGTGTTGGAGATGATTTAAAGATATCATTTATTAAATCATGAATTTTATGGATTTATAGTGAATTTTAATTGTTTTGATATCATGATTCAAAATGTCCTGCTCCATTCCAAGCTCACTACCTGCATACATCTCACATACACTTACAGCAAGCTCCCTGATGACGTCATCCTGAGGTAAATAGCTTGGTGATGAGTTAAACAATTTGAATCATTAAGGATGACATATGGTTTTAATATTTTCATGAGGATTTTTTGTTAATTCTTGTTCTTTATTTCACACCTTCCTAAGCTTACTGCCTGCTCAGTCAGATGTTCACATATAGGTGGCCTAAATAGGGAGCTGAGATGTTCAATAGAGTGATAAAGCATGTAATGAGACCCAAATTGGATCCATTAAAAATTTAAGATATAATGAAAAACTTGTTTGATGTTCTATAATGGCAAATAAGCTATGAGAATCCTTCTTAAGAGTGAAGACTGAGTTTTGAGACACATTCCCTAAATAAGCAAAACAGAGGTCATAGAGCTTTTTGTGATCATCTTAAAACATGGTGGTAAAGGTATTTAAGACATATATAATATTATATCTCATAAAAAATATTATATATAGTCTAAATTTAAATAATGGTATTCAAAATATCAACGGAAATTGGTTGTTAAAAGACCCAAATATACCTCTTGAGTCGCTAAGTTCAAGTAGTGTATCTATAGGTTTTGAAAAGGGTGTAAGTGATCTTAATACTCAAGGAGCTATCAATACATGTTATAATGTTTGGATTGGATTTATGAAGTTAAAAACACACTATAATTATAAATATCATTAGTACAATTTTGACTAACTTTATTGTGGGCTTCCATACATCACCTACAGGTGTCCTTCACAAGGAAAATGGGCTCCTACAGCAACAAGCAAATAGTGAATAAAATATTGGTACTAAGGAGGGTTGAGCCTATCCAGGGTTAAAAAAATTATAATAAAGATACTAAATTACCTTGGAGGATTGAATAAGAGTATTATAACATGGTCAAAATCCTAATGGAGCAAATATACATCTACCGGCCCACCTACAATCAACTGTGTTTGATTATCCATGACAATGAATAAAGGAGTAGTGTTCTTGGCATGAATGGGACATGGATTTGAAATAAGTGGACCTAAATAAATTATATATAAAAATTTAAAACCCCAAGATGAATTTATAATAATTGTTTCAATGTTTAAATACTGTAAAGGGTAAAAATAAGGGTCTTTTCAATCAAAACCCAATCAACTCACAACTAGGCCTAGTCCCTAGTAAAGAAGTCTAAAATTAAGAGTTTGGTTTGGATATATGACTCAAATGAATTGGTAGACTCCCCAATTTAATTATAATCATGATAATATCCATTCCACATGGATTAATGGAGAGATAAGGTCATTCATAAGCACCTATAAGTAGAAAACATAGTCAAGGGTTAGAGGGCAGTCTTGAAGGTTTAAGTGTTTAAGGAGGAAACATAGAAAAATGGAGATGTTTCAAAGATAAATTATCCTTAACCATGATTATAATATCCTCATTTAATTTTATACAATTTATATATAACATATAATTACCCTTTTATGACAAAAAATAGTCTACATCAAGGAAACCCTGCATTCAGTCTGCCATATAAGGTATGTCCTAATTTTTGGTGAGTTGAAAGGGAAAATGATGTCAAAAAAGGATAAATTTTTTTATCAAACATTCTTATGAATTGGATAATCTAATTAAATGGAGTTTTTTCCTAGATAAATAGGGTAAGTACCCCATGTTTTGTCTCAAATAGGGGATACTTCTCCTTGTGCATGAGCAAGCATTTTTTCAAGGAAGAGATGGTTAGATGAGTTAAGAGATTTTATGACTTGAAATAAGGTTGTTAAAGCTTTAAAATACATTAAAAAAAACATGATAGATAAATAAAATAAAGGTGAAACTGAGCAGAGTAGTCCAAACACATAAAGGTTGTAGGCAAGGCCATTAGGCATGGTGAAACCTAAGTCCAAATGAATAGTCATCTTCATTTATAGCTTGAGATAAGATTTTAATATTATTAAAACATGTGTGTATAATGTATAATATTTTTTTTAAACCTTAAAAAGTTAAATAAAACCATGAAATGCCATTTTGAGCTTCAAGGATAAACTCAGGCCTGTTTGATATGCTTAGGCCTAAGACCAAATAGGAGGTCATTTACTACTCCAACATGGGAATTTCACTCAAACTCATTTTAATATGTCCATATGGTTTAATAATAGGTTTTAAAGCTTTGATAATGCAAATGAAACCTTGGAGAATCCATTTTTGACTCAAAGACCAATTTAGACCTACAAAATGAGGAAAACAAGCTCAAATGGGCAAGTTTGATCACTCATATCTCACCTGAGGTTTTGAATGGAAATAAAAGGAATTTATATATATCATCAAGTTCCTTTACCACCAATTTTTTGGAGTTTATTGGCAATTTATATTTTAGGGTTTTATGAACCAATCTTAAGACCCAAAACTGTCCTAAAACCCTACCAAACCCTTAGCTAGGACCCGATGGAGAAAATGAGCTTGGAAGGCTAGTTTAATGGAATGTTTTGACTATAGTATCTATTTTATGTTGTATTAATCTATTAGGATCCCTCACATGCCAGCTATTTGTATGAAATTATACTGATGGAGGCAAAATAGGTTTTTTCTCACTATTTTGTGTGTTTTACAAGTTTTAGGAAGTTCAAAGATATGAAAAGCACATGGATGGAAATATTGAGACTTAATATAACCCACCATGTAATTTTAATGCCTTTAAAACATTTTTGAGTGTCTCAAATAGGTCATTCAACTCAGCTAGTCAAATCTAGCATATTGGGTAAGCTAGAAAAAAGGGAGGAAATATTTAGGTAAATTGATTTTAAGGTGACTATGATGATTCAAATTCCATGGAGGGTCTTGAAATATGTAAACCATTACCTTTTATGTACTTTAATGAATAACTCAAGCCAAATTTGAAGACAAGTGTGCAAGGTGCATGAGAAGGAGGTTTCCTAGAGTGCAGGTGATGATGTCTCTCTTCTAGGTGATTTTAGAAGACCAAGAATGAAACCAATGCATGTAGAGTCATGTATGAGAGCCTCATCTTCCATTAAAATCATTTTACCTACCCTTTATTAGTTAAAAGTTTCTCAAATAGGCCTAATCATGAAGGCAGTTTTTTGTGCAAGAAAAAGAGTTTTAGGCCACTTTGCAAGAGTTTGATAATCTCTGATGACACTTGTAACTCCTGATCTTGCATGTATCACCCCATATATCTCTCACATACACAAGTAAATGATTCTCTTAGCTTGACAAGTGTCCATTGTGACCTTTGGACTTCTCTTCTCTATCTCATAAGCTTTATAAGAGTTATCCATTTTGGCATTATATGGGATGCTCCACTTGAGTATAGTAAATCCCTAATAATTTGTATACCTTTTGATCAATAAAATTACTAATTATTACCTCTTATATTACTATTCATAGTGTGTTTCATTTGAATGATTGATTTTGCTTAAGTGACACTCTTGTTTCCTTAGCATGTTAGCTCATTCTTACAACCTATTTGTAGTTGGAAATATTCTTCTTGCAGGGCATGTGAAGTGTTTTGGGATATGTCAAGGATTAATTGAGTTTTTCTCCTCATCAGTGCCATTCAAGGCCTTTTGTCTAGTCTTCCTAGCCTAGATGTTCATCTTGACCTCACAATGTAACATTGATGTGAGAAGTATAGATTGGAAGAGTACATGTTTGGTTTGTTGCTTGGTCTCAAGTGTAATATGCATATGGTTGGATGTCATCAGTCAATTTGGTGTATCACCTCCATTATTTTAGCTTTGATTTTAGTTTCTTTCTCCCTTTTCACCTCCCAAAGCTAGTTTAGTTGTAATCCTAAGCGGTACATCAAGGGAGTTAGCCCTATCTAGAGACTCACCTCATTCCTTATGCTACCCACAAGCCTAGAGGTGATTCCATTGTGCCACTTGGATGAGGATAACCTTGTCATCTCCTCAAATGGTGCATATCTAAGTGATAACAAGCATGTTAGATTGGTTGTGGCTATTTGTGGTGTACTCATGTGGCTGGTTGTGGTTGTATGTGATTTGTTGGCTACTGATCTTATTCTTCTAGGGATATACGCTCCCCATTTGTGTCCCATATTAGTTTTTATCTCTATTCAAAAGTGATTCTCCAATGCATATCTCTGATCAAAAGTGTTTACCCAATTTTTTTAAATAATGCGATAATTAGTTTAAAGTGATGTGGGTGTCAAATATTGTGCAAACGTGATGATAAAATAAAAAATCTCCTAGAATTTTTTATATTCAAGATACCTATGAGTGATCAAATTTTAAGGTTGGTTTTAATTTCAAACCATACTTCCATGATGAAAGTTAATAGTTTCACTTTAATTGACAACATTAAATTATGTATACATTTTATTAGAAATGTGTTGAATAAAATATCATTATTTCTTTCTTCCATTCTTAATTTCTAGGATATGTAATAGTGAATATTTTTGGTTCAAACAATTTAGAGAATTTTAAATCAACATTTCATATCATGTGAATCATCATCAAGATGAGAGAATAGTATGAATAGATTGTAGACTCAAGTTTCTATTTAAGGTGTTAACAATAAATTTGTGATGTTGGATGATTGGGCATATTAAAATAATAAATGAAGTGATTCAATAATTATCTAATATTAAAATAAGGAAACTAAATAATAATTTTTATTTAATATTATTTATAAGCTAAAAATCTACTGTCCCCAAGAAATATTGTAATAAAAAACTAGAAATTAAAATCTAAAAATGAAAAATAATAATTAAGAGTTAAAATTGACATATATTTACTAATTATCCAAATAGAGAATTATAAGATTTATTTTACTATATATTAACAATACAAATCATCTAAATTTAATATTGAAAAAAAAAATAGAATATTAAAAATTAATATCAAATAAAAATAACAATACCAAAAATGGTAAGAATTAGATACCTAGAAAAAGTTACTACATTAAGAAAGAAAAGATGGAACAAAAAATAAATTGGAATATAGAAATAAAAGGTCCTAAAATATCCATGAAACTAAGACAACAATAACCCACCAGTAAATTTTAGAGCTTGCAAATGAAGTTGACCAGATTTAAGGCATCATTTTTTTAATTAAATTAATAATTTCCCCCCAAGATTGGTTTAATTCTAGACCATCATATATGTTCAAGTTGTTATTATACTTACAAATTTTTACTGTTTTTATTGGATGTCACTTAAATTAGTAGTCCTCTATGGACAAAACCTTAGTATTCTCAATACAAATATAATGTCGAGTCTTCAAATAATGTTCTGTCAGAGCCAACTTAACCAATATTTCCTTATTTATATTAACATGTTCTAAAATATGATTGAACCTCTTAGAATTTATAAAGTTAAACAATTTACAGTTGTATGGACATATTATGCTTTTAAATCATAATATATAGTATAAATATTTTTAAGACCATATAGAATGAAATGAAAAAGTTATGGTGGACTATTAAAAATTATTAATAATTACTTTTATATATATATATATATATATGAATGATTATAAAAATATATATTTACCCTTTTATGTTTCGTTCTTTAAATATAACTCTCATAACTTTTGAAGGGAAATGTTGAATGGATAACTATATAAAATTATTATCTTACAAGCAATTTCAACCATCAAAATTAACTCTCACATGGAAGGATTGATAAAATAAAGTATACTACGAACATAATTCTTTCAAATGTATATTTTTACATTAAATAATTTTTTTTTTTTCGTTATTTATGATACATAATGAAACACATGTATCTTTGGGCACCCAATCCTAATTTTCCAAAGTTTGGATTATTATTGGGATTATGTTATACCATTCAAAAAGAAATATGTTTTAGCTTTATCAAGCAAAATCACACATCTAACTTAACACAATCAACAATTTTAATATCAAATCAATGAAACAAAATATCAAAATTTTAGTTAAACATAACTTACAAAATACCTATATTTGACTTTACTCAATGAAATTCCATATCAAAAGCTATGTATTTTATATTATGACTATAGTAATGCATATGCCAAAAAAAAACTATATTCTACAAGTTATAACTATAATTACAATGATCTTAAATGCTAAATGAGTGTAGCGCCCTAGAGAGGTATTTACACATTTAAGGTATACAATAAAATACGAAAAAAATGAAAATGATAATTAACTAAGTAGTATTAAAATATATGAATTATAGTGTCAATGAAATATATAAGGTTTTTATGATAAATATAGAGGAAGAGGATGAATGCAGATGTTAATTTATATTTGTAACTCTATACATTCACGTTTATTATTGTGAAATTAAATTATTATGAATGCATACGTTAACAAAAAAAATGCCAATTATTATGAAATTATATTATTATAAGTACCCATATTAACTAGGGGTGTTGTCAAGTGATTCTTGAGGACTTTTAATCTCAAACCATTAAACACCTTACGATAGTGTGACTTGTTATTTCTAGTTGTAACCCTCATGGAATTTCATAAAATTTATTTCATTTTATAGATGGAAAATGAATTCAAAATTTTAATTTTTTTAATGTGCAATTTTTAAAATTAAACTTCTATGACATGTTTGAATCCCTCGAAAAGGCTAGGAAGTGAAGACTAAACTTGATAGTTGTGTATTCATATTTATGTCTTTTCCCCATAAAACACAATCAATTTTTTTAGGAAAGCATATTAAATGCCAGATGAAATTTTAAATAAAAGATTGAGAATTATAAAATATTATATTAATTATATATTTTTCCTTCTTTATACTATGAAATATACTAACATTTGGGGAAATGTTGAATAACTAACTATCATCAAAAAAATTTATGATGGAGAAGGTTGTCTATCAAATTTAGTCCCCATTGATAAGGGTTCAATTTTGACACGAATAAGGAATATAAAAGATTGTCTAGTCATTAACTCTCATTGATAATTTATTATACACTTTGATTAGCAAATTTTTATCCATTTAATAAGTATTATGTTAAGTGATTAATAATTTTAAAAAATCTAAATAAAAATATGTGCCATTAAGAAATGTTTTGAGAGTCGTCACTCTACAAAATTTATATATAATTTGGGTTATCTAGTTCTCAATTTTGAAATTTATATTTTTTATTTTACTATTAGCTATGTTGTTAGATGAATATCCAAAAGTACTTTCAAAGTTTATTAAAATCCACATTGGTGAAGGCTCAAGTATTATAAAGGGAAGGTTTAGATTTCAATCTATTATGAGTAGGATATGTTGGACTTAGATGATGATGGAGTTGTTCCTCCTCATCAACGGAGAGGTTGGAATCTTTATCTATTTGGAAAAAATGTTATTGGGTCATCTTATTGGGTGCCCCCTGTGTGTGATTTTTTGGATGCTTGGATGCGTGTTCCTCCATGGCTTAGTTGGGGAGTGCTTGTGTCTTTGGCTATGCACAATAAAGTTTATAATGGTTTGGTGGCATCAAAACTATCATCAGGTGAGTTGTCTTCTTTGGTTTTTTTGGCTCCTAAGGATGATTTATGAACTCCTCCTTTTGATGGTGCTACAAATGCTTGAAATTTCATATTTTTTCTTATATATATTTTTTTAATTAGTTGTTTTAATACTCTTAGTGTTTGGCCATGATTTTTTTTGAGATCTTATATTTTACATCATAAATTATAAAAACAACCCTTTTATTATAAACCATCTTTTAATATGTATATAAATGTGTGTGTGTGTGTGTGTGTGTGTGTGTGTGTGTGTGTGTGTGTGTTTAGGTACATACATAAATACATATATGTGTGTGTGTGTGTGTGTGTGTGTGTGTGTGTGTGTGTGTGTGTGTGTGTGTGTGTGTGTGTGTGTGTGTGTGTGTATGCATGTGCATGTGTATGTGTGCATGTACATTTACATGTGTGTGTATGCATGTGCGCACGTGCACGCGCGCGCGCGCGCGCGCACACACACACACACACACACACACACACACACACACACACACACACACACACACACACACACACACACACACACATCTACATATATACATATACATATATGTATATATGTATCTATATACATGTACATGCACATGTACATATACATATACATATACACATACATATATACATACACGCATGCGCGCGCGTGCGCACACACACACACACACACACACACACACACACACACACACACACACACACACACACACACACACACACACACACACACACATGCTAATTTACATCGATAGGCATTCTATAATGGCAACAAGAGTGGGTAATGGAGTGAGTTATTCACAATTATATTCAATCTTAAATTTGATGTATATTTAACCATCACTTAGAAGTTTTTTCATTTTTCTTAGAGAATTCAATATATATATCCTGGTCAAATAGTGGAGTTTGGAGCCCATTTTTTTCTAAGAAAGATTTTGACTCAACACATCGATGTAATTGTAGCTAGATTGATATCATTTATCACATGTTGGTAGGAAATTAGTCGAAAATCTAATGGAATTAGTAATAAATATGGTATATGAAAAATCTAAAATAAAAACCTTAAGATTGATATCTCTTAGCACATTTTAGCTATATATATTTAAGAACTTTTTATTACTATTTATAAATTTTAACAATACATTTAATTTTTTTCATTTTATCTAACACAATTATATATATATATATATATATATATATATATATATATATATATATATATATAATCATTAAAAAATATAAATATACAGTCATCCATTTTTACCACATTGAGTCTTAAATATGCTAACTCTTGACACAAATAAAGGTTAAAAAAATTAATTAAACCCCATAAATAAAACAAGATTCATGAATTCACTACTACCTTCCACTATTTTTTTTGAGTTTCAGAGGAGATATTAAAATAAGGAATCCATAAGTATGTCAAATGAGTTATAAACATAAAATTGAATTAGATGAAGTTGAAACATAAAATTCCTATAAAGCTTCCATCACAACAATTAAAAGTGGGTTGCATCTCAAATATATTTACATGTGAATAGTAAATAAATAGAGGCATAGAAATAATTTTTTATCACTTAAAAATTTAAATCATCAAACTAATGCTAATTAATTGCAATATTGTTCTTTCCATTAATGAAAGAATTCTCAATTATCACAATGTTATGGTATAAAATAGGGGTGTCGATGATTGTACAAGATGGTTGAAGATGATTCACAAGAGGAACCAAGGTCTATACCACATCAAATATAGGAGTTATATAATTTAATTGTATTTATACACACATTATAGCTATTTTTGCAACATATAGTACCCCAAAAAAATGTCAAGAAAAGTAGGCATGTTATAGATGCAAAAAGATAACAAAATTGGTACATCTTGTGCTTTTGTTGATAGAGAATTTTGTAGTGATGATATCCATGTCAATGGTCCATGTAATCATGATAAATAAATAGATGTTTAAATCTTACCAATCAAATGGTAACATTTTTAGGGTACTTTGATACATAAACATTCAAATCAATCGCAGAGCTTCCTTGACCACTTGTATAAATGCCTCAAGGAGCGAACTTGCACAAACTAAAGTAGTTGAGACTTAGATAATATTTTATAGATTAAAAAAACAATGTAATATGAAAATTCATTTAAAAAATATATACAACATTACTTTCCATCTTTCTTTGAAGCACTTTTTCTTATCTTGATAACACCATCAGCTTAAATAATCTTTTAATTTTTTTTCTCATCTTAACAAAACTTTGTAATATGACAACACTATTAATTTTTGATTTTTAATTTTATTTCCAAACTACCCAACTACCTAAATACTCATTGTCAACATCTTTAAATATAAACACTAGTCTGCACTATTATCTTACTATTCTCTTTGTCTCTAATCCTAATGAAAGCTCATAGAGTGTGATCCAAAACGTTAATATAAAAATTCTCACACATAGTTTAATCCAAAAAATATTATATTCTTCATAGACTATGGAAATACCATCTCTCTTATAGTTGATACTTAGTTGTACCAAGATCCCCAACATGTAGGATAGCAATATCATGATGGAAAGTGGCATATAAAGTTATCTTTCTAATAATTACCCCAACAAGTTGTTTGAGAAACAAAATTCTTCAGAAAATAATTCAAATAACATGTTACAAATTACTAATAAAATAAGAAAAAAAAACAAGAAAGGGTATCTAACATTTCCTTTTTTACATCTTCTAACTCCCAAATGCTTGGTTCTAACTCCTTAGTTATGCTCTCATAGATATTAGGTTCTCATGACAAGTTTTTTAATTTCTCAGTCTATAAATCCATGGTAAGATAGTAAGTTAAATATATTGGAAAGTTCATGTAAAATAACAAAGGTAAAAGTGCAAATTTATGTACCTTAGCTTCATAATTAGTAGGTTCCATGTGACCTTCTTAAAAATAATTAAAACTATGGCTATTGGAATCATGCTCAAAAGTATCTTAAGTTTGCATTCTTATATTTTACAAATTCTTCAATTTAATAAAATAAACATATATTTTCACTATTGAACCATTGACAAAACATAAGTTAAAATTACATAATACAACACTAAGGGTCACATTTTAAAAGTTATGCCAACTAGAATAGTTTAAAGTTTATACCTTGATTAGGGATTTGGCAATCCTTTGGTTTGGTATTATAAGTGTCATAGCTATAAAAATCCCAGTTACCTACAAAAATAAATACAAGTCGATCTCATAATGGATTAGATGATATTAACATTTTACAATGAAAATGACTATGACAACCTTTTACCAAATAATTTGAGGCATACCCTGACTTAATCACCAAGATGGATAATTTAACTAGTTTGTCATGTATTGACAAGCTAACAGTGTGTGGGGTTTTCCCCTTTAAAATGGCATCAATTTTTTTTTATAACCTCATATTATTCTTATTAGCAAACCTAAAATAATGAAGGGAAATACTTGTCTTCAAATATTTCCAAGTTTAGTTTATTAATTGTGCATAAATTATAATCAATTGATTGGTACATGCATCTATTATGCACTAATATCATAAAAGTCATAGCAGAACATTATAAGCTCTTCTTTCCATCAGAAGAAAAACTAGAAACTGAAAATTTATCCTTTTAAACCACATTTTGTCAATAAAAAAATCTAACAAAAAAAAGAATCAAATTATGAAATACCAGTGCAATTCCATTGATTCTTGCCATAAAAGAGGATGTAAAATATGGAAGTAGATATGTTTTCCTAGGCTATCCATTCCATCCTATATATAGTGTTATTTTGACAAACAATCCCTGCATAACTGATCCAAGGATTTACACTAGAATTTCTTTCGTATTTACAATAGAAAACTACAAAACTGACATCTCAATAAACAAATGAAAAAAACTGAGATTGGACCAAATACAATGCACATCACAACAAAAAACTAAGTCATTGCATTTACACTCTATATTAGTATTCAAGATCATTTAAATCAAAATTAAACATGAACATGTATTTTCTAGAAGTGCCTCTCATCTTCATAAACCATTCCCAAACCAAAAAATAAAAACAAAATCATGGAAACCCTAGTTTTTTTAGAACTTGAAAAATTAAGGTTATGCACAGGCTACTCTTACAAAGTCTTTGCTCGTTAAGCATGTAATAAGATGGCTAAAAATATATCTCACCTATGCTATAATGTAACAACTCACATGACTAATGGCACATATTTATGCACCATTAAGTGCACAACTTTCATGAGCTAACACAAGAAATCTTAGTATTATATCGTCATAACCTTTCCTAGGCTTCTATAGGTCGACGCTAAAATGTTAAAAATCCCAGATTAGGCTGAAATCAATCCATAATGCAATGCTTGGTATCCTTTTATTAATATTAATTATGCTTACCATTAAAAACTAATGACTCCAACTGTGGCGAGCAAGACAAGATGAAATATGTTAAATACATTTAATACTCTATTTATTATGTAGAATGATGGTGGAATAAGGTCACATTATAAAAAAATATTTTCAAATGTTTTTCAAACTTAAAACTTTAGAAATTAATAAAATACTTCTCTATGATTGGTTGGAGCTATAAAAATATTTAACCTACGCAATTCTAATAGTACCTACTATTATAGGGACACTAAGAATAAATAAATTAACAAAAACTAGTAACACTTAAAAATTAAAAACTTTGAAAATAATTAAAAATTGATGTTTTATTATTAAAAAAATAAAATAAAATATAAAATGCCCTTAATTTGGATTAGGTTAATAAAATATTGGAACATAAATAATGTTTAGCCTTTCAACAAAGAGTGGTTAGGATCAATCTAACCAGAATTACTAACCTTTTTTAAGGGAATCTTGTGGGAAATCAAACATAAAATAGGTATTATCATGCAGGATCAAGGAAGTGTACACACACAAAACCATGTTGCAGGTGTAGATGTAAGATTCCTAGAAGTTATAGATCCTCATTATGCATAGAAACATTGTTAGTAAACCTAGGAATCTAACTTTACTAACAATGTAAAAGTATGTTTTCAAACCCTATTTCAGATCTGAGTAACTAAAAAATCACATCCATAAAATTTATATATCTTGTGGCATTTTTTTGTGAGCAACAAACAGTTAAAATAAACT
This sequence comes from Torreya grandis, assembly GCA_037957365.1. Classification (NCBI taxonomy): domain Eukaryota; kingdom Viridiplantae; phylum Streptophyta; class Pinopsida; order Cupressales; family Taxaceae; genus Torreya; species Torreya grandis. Next base: position 2,513,475 of record JARHVA010000964.1, on the reverse strand, counting down.
AAGTAAAATATTATTCTCTAGTATAATGTAGGATTAGGTGTATACTTGAGTTTGTTTAAATATATGACATAAGTTAAGTTCATAGCTTTGAACAAACTCAGATATTCACCCACTCCAACAACTACTTCAACAACAAAGTTCAAAGAAGACTAAGCTATAAGGTCACACCAACTAACAATAAGAATGAGGCAAAGATTACAATTAATGCAGTATCACAACTTATGAATCAACTACCAATAATAGCTCCACCAAAGAGGTAATATTTAATTTTACCATTGCCAAATCACAATGGGTAATTTTTATTAATTCAAAAAATCACAATGTGTAATGTGTTTATTTATTTGTTTATTTTGATGTCTTGGATGGATGGAAACCTGCAAGAAATAAGTCAATAGTTTGATGATCCAAAAATAGAAAATCTTTGGTTGAAATATAATTCAGAAATAAGAAAATCACAATTCAAATAATACTATCTCTGAAAAGAGATGTTTTATTTATCAAAATTGCAGACCCAAACATATGCTTATCTCTGAGAAGAGATGTCTGATTTCCATTTTGGGTTACATCTTCATTTATACATGTTTTGAAGGTGTGGGGATGATGTGGAAGGTCACCAATATTGATGGAGATGAATTGGTTTGACTTACATGATTTACAACAATACAGAATTCGAGGAATTACTATTTTTAGAAACTTACTATTTTTAGACTGCACTACTAAAATTGAAATTTGGGACACTTTTGTTGGGTTTTATGGCTTCAAACTTCATTGAGTAAAGCTCCATTCCATCTCACGATTTTACCCTCATTATTAGCTTTCCAACGGTTCAAACGGTGAGTCAATTGGAGCTACAGTGCAAAAGTTATGGCTCCCAGAAGTTTAGCCATCAATTGGGGTAGACCCATCACCCGAATTGTCATCTGGATTATTTTCTGGATCATTTGATTTGGTTTTCTTTGTTGTGTTTGTGTTTTTAATAAAACTATTATTTTTTTAATTAAAAATGGAGTCGAGAAGCAGGGTTTAGGGGTGGCAACCCCTAGTGGGGTCTTGGGGAAGCACCCCTTGTGGGGTTTGGGGGTAGCACCCCAGGCAAGCTCGTTATTGCAGTTTAGGGCAGGGTTGAGGGTCAATGCCATGATGTTAAATGAAATTTAGACTTGACATGGCCTTTATAAAATGAAGTTTCAAATGAAATTTTGTGGAAATCTATTAAACTACAAAATCTTCAAAACATAGGGCAAATCCACTAAGACATATGGAAACCCCATTAATGACTTAGACAAACCCATTATTGATATGAGTTGAATCTATTATTGATATTTCCCATCTGGATGACATAGTTAAAATCCATTAAAACATTAGGAAATCTCAATATGACTTAGACAAATCCATTGTTGATAGACAAATAGATAGAAAAGTCAAATCCACTACTGACACACAAAAATAGAAAAAAAAATCTACAACAACACATGGCAAATACACTATGGCTTAAAAAATCCTCTAATAATAGACAAACAAAAAATTCAAATCTACTGCAACATAAAGTGAATCCACTATGACTTAATCAAATTCACTACGGGCAGATAGATAGACAACAAAATGTAAATTTGCTATAATATAGGATGAATCTACTATAGTTTAGGTAAATTGACTACTGACTGATATACAAATAACAAAGACAAGTCTGCTATGACACAAGATAAATTCACTATAGCTTTAAAAAATTCTATTAATAAACAGACATAAAAATTCAAATTTGTTGTTTTCTTAGATAAATTATTGTTACACAATAATTTTGCTAGGCACTTGGAAATGAATTTTTTGACGTATTTTGATAAGTTTTGACTCAAATTAGCTTAATTTTTATTAAATTAGACCTCTACTTGTAATAAATTAGAATCATAATAATAATCAAGTACTTTGGATGAGTATTTGTGGGTTTTCAAGTCCCACATGGTGTGCCAAATGTATACCATGTAAAGATTAACAGTTATTAGAAATCCAAATCAAATGAAATTTCTACCAAATAAAAATAAGATACCTCAAGTTGAGCTTGAAAAAGGGAACAAGAAGACAATTAACTTTACTTAACAAATATATTGCACCACCTTGTTGTCATAGGAATGTGATCTTATTGAAGGATGTGGGTGCTTAGTATGTCACACACAAACATGTGGGAAACATGTCCCCTTGTTGGATGTTTGATTTTATCAATACAATGATGATGTAAGATGATTTTGTTCTTCAAATTGATAGAAATTTGTTATGCCTTGAAGAATTTTTTAAAGTGAGGGAGGATGGTTGGATTTATAGTATTTGTGAACGAATGGCAATGATTGATCTAGATTTAAGATCAATAGTGGAAGATGAGTCCTACATCTCATTGAATGATATAGGATGGGAAATAAATTTTTGGGGTTGAGTATGTAAGGGCATGTCATAGCTTATCCCTTGCATTGTCTTTTTTTATTACATGGGGATTTGATCTTTTACTTTGACTGCATAATTACCCCTTTTGTATGGGATATTATGAAGATTTCCTTGGAAAAGGGACGTTGTCTTGGGATTTGGTGCAATATTTTTGAGTTTTAAATTGGCAAGTGGATTGGATGGCATCATGGATTTGAGATGGAATATAGGTTTATTTCATTTATTGGACATATTAAATGTGCATGGATTATCTTATCAACTAATTAATATGATTAATTAGTATGATTAATCTATATTTTATTGTTAGTGGGATGGAATAAGGTCAAGGATGGAATTGATTAATTGTCTAGGGGGAGATGGATGGTGGCTATGCTAGGGATGTTAGTGTAGATAAAAAATTAATTTGGGATTTAGGGTTAATGTTAGTGTGGTTTAAAAGAATATTAAAATCAACATGAAGTGTCTAATATTAGTGTCTATAGGTTCTAAATATCCCTAGAGTTTGTCATACTACACAACATATGTAACATGTTACAATTTATCATCATGACATTAGTATTCATGGTACAGAATCAAACTAGTTTTTAGATTCTCAATTGAGATCAGTTACTTCATAGTGGCATGATACTCCCCATTAGTGAGAGATCATCCTTTCTTAGTTAGACACATGACCTATTGATTGTGAGTATCTTGCAGGAATAACTAGCTAGTATTTCTTCCTTTTCATGTTTTCATATATTCAAAATAAAAATAAAAAAAAATCAAATATTCCAAAAGATTTTAAAAAAATCAAGACCTATGCATGATTTTGTTTAGTTAATTTACATCAATTAATTTATAATCAATTATTCAATACTTATTATTATCTAGTTTCATATCATATATGCTTCACAAGTGTAAATGTATGAATGCAAAACATACAAGTTGTTATTTCAAGCTCCCATTACAGGGGGTGCTATTGTATCAAACTCAAAAATCACACACAAACAAAATTGCCCTATTCAAATAGTAGCACACTATGCCCTTGTTTGATTCCATTAGACCTATCCCAATGAACACATAATCTAATTTTCCAAATCCAGACTAGCCATAGGCTCTTTACAACTTGTCTAAATCATCACAAGTTCACTTAAGGCATCCTCGTACATAGGTTTTATTATTTTATGACTATCCCTATTGTTCCTACTTTAGTGCATTATATTACATGATTTATTTTATCACTTACTTCTCCATTGATAAATTACTATATAATTGAGAAGCTAATTATGGTAGTGTTACAAGTTGCTAATGTTGATCAACTTTACTTATTCATGAATTCTTTGTGTGTTTGCTTCTATGTTTCATGTCTTATGTGTATTCCTTATTTAGATTGTGGACATTTGAATATGTTCTTGTGTGTGTCTCAAATCCTTTATTATATGTTTCTATGCATGCAAGTGACATTTGAACATGTCCCGTGTATGTGGCCCCTTGGCCTTCTCTTATGTGTTTTGTGTGCTTTGTGTTTACTCTTTGTATGTGTGCTTCATGGCTATGACATTTATTGAATTTGATCCATTTATGATGCCACAATGGATATCATGCATCTTCCTCAAGTTATTCTAATTCAATTTTAGTTATCTTCATAATAAGATTACTTATTTACATGCCTAATTGTTAACATTTATCTTGACAATGTCAATATGTATGTTTTTTTCTACATGCATCTTGTATTACTATTTTTCTCAATTTATATATATGATGATTCCACACTCTTCCATGTTATCATTACTACTTAGATTTACATATTTTTCATAACATCTCTTGCATAACCTTTTTATTTTGAGTTGAGTTACTGTGTAGGCTTCACAACTCACCTCAAAAGAGAGGGCATACACAATATCTTATATTAGAGACTAAGTTATAAAAATCCATTGTATAGATAGAAAAAGATAGGTTGTACATATTTGATCATGATCCATACCAAAAAATCACCTAGAAAGTAGTTTTGGACAAAAGTGTTCCATTTAGATAGGGGCACAAATCGGCCATGTCCAAACAATGCATTGTTGTCCCAACAAGCAGAAAGCAATCATTTTTCATAAATTCCCATGAATTTAGTTAGTTTCAAAATAGTTGGAAGTAATTATATAGAATCATTTCATATGAGTACTCAAAATTTTCTCAATTTTTTGCTCATAATGAGGGAATCATGCATAACATGTGTTCTAATGGTTTGCATGGATGTTTTGCTCTAAACTTCATAAGATATAACTCATTTTTAGAATATGTATAATACCCAAATATAAAATTGAGGGCATGTACACAACATATGACTAACTCCATGATTATTTTCAAACCAATTCCATAGATGGGATTTCAATACTTTTCATTCTCCATGTTGTATACCCCAAATTCAGATTATGTTATTTTGCACTATTTTTACACTAGAATGATTCATTGGAATTCATACAAGGATTTCAAGCCATGTTATTCATTTAGGTACACAATGATGGATTCAAGCACATATTGATTTCTTAAGCACACTCTTTTATCATTAAGGATTGGGCCATGCACAGTCTAATGCATATGCTTAAATGGAAATGAAATTTGTTATTATTATCCTCTATATTCACTAGTTTTGCACCAAAAATAAAATGATTCATGTACCCCATCAGGTGTATTCCTTCTTTGTTAGTATATCTATAAGTTTATTATCTTTAATTTTAGATTTTCAACTTAAGTAAGGACTAATTTTACACATGTTTTATTACAGTTTTTGCATGAAGCATAGTTCAATGTTGTGGCCTACATTCAATATTGTTATTTAGAGGTAAGTTTAGGTACACATTTATACTTTTATTCTAGTAATTTTGCTTTGATAAATTACTAAAATAAAAGTATGGGAAATGTAGACACATAAATTAACATTTAAGTTGAAACAATGTACTTGTGACCACTCATATGCACTTAGCTCATGCCTCATTCCACTATCTTTTGACCACCATTCCTTCATCCTATTGCAAATGACCTATTCCTACAAAAAACTAATTATGTCAAAATATTCCTATCCATCATCCTAAGAATCCTAAGCTCATTTTTAAATTGATCCACACTTTTAATTTAGTTGTTTGTGCTCTTTGGATAAGACTACCCTATTTGGACAATCCCGCTCCCTAGTAGTATCTAGTTCCACTAGATGCTTCCTCCCACTAGAAAAATGGCTAATTTATCAAATTTTAATTCATGTAATGGGTCACCTCACAATTTTAACAAACCCCATCCAAAATAATTCACAAAATATCACTATAAATCAACATTTCAAACCATTTTGCACACAAAAAACTCATACATGAAAAAACAGTAGAACATTTAACTACACATTGAGAGAGAAACACCTATTTTTCCAATTCAAATTTCACACAACCTAAGTAGCCTTGAGCTAAGTCTGTATACACGTATAAGGTCACAAGTAATTTTTAAAACACTTAATCACATCAGGATTGCACCAACATTTAGCATTTTGTACAAGTATTTCACACATACCACCGTAGCATCGGATAACTACATGGATTTTGATCCCTCTTTGGAATATTGGTATGTAGACAATACTCAACACAGGGGGTGTTGAGGTCAAGCACAACTTCAAACACTAACCCTTTTTTATATTTTTTTCATTTACCATTCATGGTCTATTGAGCTAGAGGTATATGTAAAAAAGAAGACATACAATGTCTTGCACAACATATCATGCATCACTAACACATAAACATGACCAATAGGTGACATCACATGGACCCAGATTTTAGCTAATTGTAAGAGTATTTTTAGATGTTGGTGCTCCCTAGACACCAACACATCATGTTGTTGTGCAATTATAGTGTCTTTTTCAAGAGATCTATCGGAGCTCATTTTTAGTTTCACAGTCAGTAAACATAATCACATAGTCAGATCTATACTTGTATATGCAGTTCTACATTCATATTTTCTAGTTAAACTACCTCCCTCTTACATTTTCCCTTTTTAGCACATTTCTAAATATGGTATGTTACAAATCAGTGAATGCTTAATTTATGCATATATTTTACATCCTAATTTAGCTCAATTCATTTTATCTAATTTGGATCTAACATTCTTATATTTCCCAATTTTTGGTAAAACTTGTTAGGAAACTAGACACTTTGCAACAACACATAATTACTAACAAAATACAATTTGGTAAGAACAAAGATAATTCAAATAGACAAAATAAATATGTATGAGATAAAATACCAGATTTATGTGGTAAAACCTTAGCAAAGCTAAGGAAACATCCATGGTGCAAGATATCAAGCTTTATTAACTCCAAGACAAACATATTACACGTGAACTCATCATAGATTATATGTGAACTCCACAAAAATAAATACACCTAATTGGCAAAGCATTGTTAGGATTCCTCCTCTTAAAAATAGAGCACCAAAATGCCATTAGGACTTTCCTTCCTAAAAATAAAATTTAGTGGAATTCATCTTTCTAGAAATAGGGGTTTATCGTCCCCCTTAGACCCTCCTCTGATAATAGTGGGGGAGAGGGGGGTCAAGGAGGTGGAGGAGGGTGTTGCCACCGCCCAACCCCCTCCCCGCCTGTTGCCCTTATCAGGAAGTGGGCTACAAACCATGCCACAAAGGGATCCAACATTTAACTTTGTTGTCACATATCTAACAAAACAATTATATATTTCTACTTAATGTTTCCATGATTTATATTATTCATTTTTTGCAATTCTAACCATGGCATGCTTCATTAACATATCTAGCTAAATGTGACAATTGTATTTAAAACTCTGATCTTATGATATTTGTTTGAATTTTAATGTAAATATGTATTATCAACAATGACAATAACCTCGCTTTAAAATTAGGAAAAGATCAAGGGTAGATGTACTAAGTGTTAGGAGTGCTTTAGACATGTACAAAACATCGCAAGAATTTTAGACAGGTATAAAGCATTGGGAGTGATTTTGACAACTATGGAGTATAGGGTGCGCTTCAAAAAACAAACAAACATGCTTTGAAACAAAATGATGAATGGATTTACTTAGTCCCAATCTCTTGTTTTCTCACTTTCATATATGTACTACAACCCATGTATACCTACAAAACATATTATCTTTCTATACCCTACGGTAACTCTAATGAGCCTACTATGTCTGAGGCTTAAAATAAAGACCATGATCTCTTAGGGGCTTACATTTAACTAGGTGAATAACAAAAGTGTCATGGTATTTGTCATGGATTAAAATGGTGCAAACTATAATATAAAAATATTAAAAAATAATAAATTGCATAATAGAAGTGATTTCAGAGTATAATTTTTTTGGGTAAAACCCTAGGTCTTGTATTCAATGTGTTCTATGGAAAATGCTAACTTTGGATAATGATAAATTCTCTAATGATTGTTTGATCTCTACAGAATGTCTATGAATGTTCAATAGATTTGATGTGTGAATGATTGTTAAATATGTATACTTGGTATCAAATGAAATACAATGTTTATATATTTATAGACAATTGAATTCAAATTAAGACTCTTTTGGACTAATATGAAATGATTATAAGTGAAAAATATAAGATAAACGGGATGAATGTACCTTAACTTGATACAATACTAAAAGTTGAGTGAGGAGTGTCGAGGCATTTTATATCAAAATTATATAAAATATCGGATCCATGTAAAATATCAAGATACTTCATATATAAAACTTTAAATATAGAAAAAAAAAAAAAAACTAAATAATAAAAAAAAAAGGAAGAGACACAATGACAAACAACAAATACATAAAACCCTTGGGGACCACATTAATAATTATAGTTAAAATAGTTATAATTAAAATGATAAAAGGCATAAACGGAAGTGAATATCTGGGCCCTTCGAGGAATAGTGGGAGAGGTATAATGGCGGATGTAGAGATCAAATATCGTGCAAAGGTTATGATAAAATGAGAGCCCACCTACAAATTTTGTCTATTCAACATATCTACGAGTCATCTGATTTGAAGAGCTGCTCTAAATTTGAAAGGTACAAAATTTGAATATATGGTTGCATTTTAATGGATAAAATTAAATTGTGGAGTGTGTAAAATAAAATAATTGATAAAATTAAATTATATTTATATATTTTTTAAAGTATGATAAATAAAATATTGTTATAGTACTTATATAAATATATTTATAGTTTTTAATAGTAATATAATTAGAAAATTTTAGTAATGTGTTAATTTTTAAAAAAAAATTATAAAATATTTATTGTAATTTTTAAAGGGTAATGGTGAATGGATAATTACTATTTTATGTAAGGTGAATTGTTAAAATTAAAAAGAGTGATCAGACAAAGTATATTAGATACATAATTCTTTTGGATATAGATTTTTGTATAAAATAAATGATAATATATTTTCATTATTTACAATATATGCTGAACTATATATATTTGGAAGTGCATGATCTTAATGTCTAAAAATTTAGATTTTCATTGAGATTATGTTTTATCATTCAAAAAATAATTTTTTGGGTATTATAATTAAATAATTTAAATATTAAAAATTATAAGATAATATTGAATTCTTTCAATTTACGAGAGTTATTAGTATGTGACTTACAAAGACTCTTAATCTCTCTCCTTTCCCAAATACAATCACATCACCAAGATATTTGTTTTTAGCCACCATTATTAAAAATAAAATAAATGCTTATAGAAAAATTGTGAAATAGCACATTTAGTTTAATACAATAAACAATTTCAATACCAAATTAACAAAATAAAATATCAAAACCCTAGTTAAGCATAGCTTGTAAAATACGTTATAACTAGAATTACAATGATCTTAAATTCTACATGAGTGTAGTGTCCTAAAGAAGTATTAAAACTTTTAAGATATACAATACACCATGTTAAAAAAATGAAAACGCTAATTAACCCAATAATATTAAAATCTATGGATTAGAATGACAATAAAATACATAGGTTTTTCTTATGAGAAATATAGATGAAGAGGATGAAGGCAACAAGATCGATAGATTTGTTCTTATTTAATTCCAAATAATAGAAAAATAGGTAGATTAAAATTTACAATGAGAAATTATGGTAATTTGTATATGTAACTCTTTATATTCATATTGATTGTTGTGAATTAAATTATTATGAGTGAGTATATTAACTTTAACAAAAATAATGTTTATTTTGAAATTATATTAGAATTTTATAAAATTTGTTTCCCTCCATAAATGACATGTGATTTTTATTTTGTACTTGTAGGACGTGTTTGAATCCCTTGGAAGTGCTGGAAAGCAAGGACTAAATTTGATATATATATATATATATATATATATATATATATATATATATATATATATATATATATATATATATATAAAGTGTCGGTTCCTTTTATTCCAAGAAAAGGTGAAAATATACATCCAAAAAGCTAATCAAAGGTAGCTAAGAAAAAAGAGAACCTAACAAGGCTCCACTAGAGAAAAGCGAGGGAAGTGAAGACCTCGAAAAAACAATCATCTTAAAAGGGGGAGAAAACATCCAGACCCTTTGAGGTGTGTACAAATAACCCCCAAAGAAAATAAGGGAAAGCACAAAAAAGATAAATTTCACACAGGTCGAGGAAGTGTAGTAAAAGCATTTGCTTCTACAAACTTTCCATTTTTACCTTTCTTCTTTTTTGCCTCCAACCACACCCATGAAGAAGGCTCCATCATGACTATTTGTAGTTCTAAATTCTGGGTATCAGGGGGAGGAAGTGCTCCCAAATGTTCCTTATTTGAGTCTAAACTCTTAGATTCATGTGCTCTCTTTAAACCTCTTAGCACCCCATTTGAATCTATATGCATAATTGGGTTTTGTTATACTCCTCTTTCCTTATCAAAGAAGACAAAAACCTCAGTGAGTAGGTCAGTTTCAAAATGTAGGTTTGTTTTTGGCTCTATTGGATGTTAGCCACTTATTTTGATCTATCTTCACCATTGAAATCCTCTTGAGTTGGGAAATTCAATCTCTTTGTTGTTGATTTCATTCCCTTTTTCTTTTGAGGCTGGCCTCGAACCTAGGGGCATGTAGCTTGTAGATGTCCTAGCATCTTACAGTTTCTACAATGAAAAATTGTATTTTCATAATCCACCAACTGCATATGCTATGAATTCCCATATTTGAGAATGATTTTATCCAGTAGTCCTTGGATCAAATCAATTTCTACACATATGTGAGAAAAAGTATGTAAACCTGCTAATTTTTTTTAGAATCACTCTTTATGTAAGTGCCCAAGGAGTTACCTATTTCAACAAATGCATATGCAAAATGTAGAGGTAGGTTGGGTGATTTGACCCAAACTGGCTCTTTTGTAACTAAGTGTGTGGTAGGATCAAAGGTTAGGAACCATGGAGTGACGTAGAGTCCTACAATACCCCAAAACTAAGGACCCTCAACGAGGCAATTCTAATAATCTTCTATTTCATCAAAGTGAACAATGAAAAACCTCTTGAACATAACATAATCTCACACTTGTTGATCCAAGAGGTGTATATCCATTGGTACAGTGCCTTTGTGGATGGCCATACTCCATTGAATCTACAAATGACTGCTCATTTTTCTAGATCTTCTAGATATAGGAAGACCTTTTTAGGAGAAATTTCTACTGTCTTCACCTCTTCAACATGATCCACAACATATGCTTGGGGCAGGGGAAGGGGATTTCATTCATTTTATTTGTTGGCTATGTTCTTCAACACTTCTTTAAATGAGGATTTTGATGTGGAAGACTTACCAGATTTAGCACCTCCTCCCCGCAATTGTATCATCAAATAGATGGTGGAGTCTTTCCCAATGTTGTAAGTCAGAAGAGGGTTTTGTTCCTCTAGATGACGGCCCTTGTAAATGACGGATTGCTTGTCCTTAGAAATCACTCGCAGTTATTTTATCTTGCCTTTTAGGGCCATCACATGGTCATTTAATAGAACCCAGAGACATATAGTGTTACTAGTGAGGGTTTTGACCATGATCTAAAAATGTCTTCTCTGCATTATTAGATTTTCCATGGTCCATCTGGATGTATGTGTTGTGTTGTTACAAGTCTAAGCTTCCCTATTGTCAAACCAAGATTTTGTCATTTGTGACAACTAGTGAATGAGCCAGTTCCCCTCATTTGTGGTCGTCGACCGCTTAGATAACATTTTCCCTTTTTGATAGTCATTGAATGAATTGTTTCTTTTTGATTGTCAATATTCGATCCTGTGGGTTTGGTGGGCACTTGTAGGTTCTTCCCTCTATCATAAACTCCCTCAATCACCGTTGTTGTTGTTGTTGTGTGTGTGTGTGTGTGTGTGTAACATCATTCTTTTATGAATTATATTAACATTTGAAACTTAATGCGAATCGTTATCACTACTATATATATATATGTATGTATGTATGTATGTATGTGTGTATACATACATACATACATATATAAATAAATAAATAAATATATATATATATATATATATATATATATATACATACATAAATATATATACATACATAAATAAATATACATACATAAATAAATATATATATATATATATATATATATATATATATATATATATATATATATATATATATGTATACATACATATATATGTATACATACATATATATGTATACATACATATATATGTATATATATACATGTATATATACATATATATATGTAGATATATATACATATATGTATATATGTATACATATATGTATATATATGTATATATATATATAGGAATTGGAAGAAGATGGGCTTCGTTAGGTGTACACACACACAAATGTGTGTGTGTGTGTGTAACCTCATTCTTTTATGAATTATATTAACATTTGAAACTTAATGTGAATCGTTATCAGTACAATTCATATGAAGAAGGTCTTAATTTGATGGTGCAGGTAATTTTATAGGAGACATAATCTTAATGTGGTGCATAACTTGGAAACTTACCTTGAAAATAGGAGTGGCTACATTTTAGGGAGAGAATTTCCATTATTTTTAGACTCTAGGGACTTAAAATTTAAACTGTTGCAAAGAAATCGTAAGATAATTTAGTAACATATAGCAACTCACTAAATATCACAAATAAATTTTTAAGAAAATTATATTATAATTTTTGATGTTCAATATTTCAAATCATCTTTTATCATACATTAAAAAAAGAAATCATATGATTCGTATAAACTATGAAAACATTAAATCTTTCATAATTCACTAATGTTATATTATTACTTATAAAATTATGTTCCATTAATTCTATACTCAAAATAATAAAATATATAATTTAATCCCTAAATTAATTTCTATAAAACTATAAACTATAAATTTGTAAACAATGCCAAAATTTCATAAACAACTTAGAAATGCCCCCTGCATTGGACCACCAGGTTTCCTACCTAGTGGCACTGAAAAATAAAAAATATTAATGTCCTTCAGAGACATAAATTAGGTATTCCACGGTCGGTAGTTAACTCAAAAGTCACCAAACTTTCAGTGTCCAGTGCCCACGTATATCCATTATGCAATCTGATTTTGTATAATCTCGACACAGACTCTGCTGTGATAGTAATATTTGATCCTTCGCAGGTTTACCAAAACAAATATATTTTTCTGAAGATTCATTAAAGCCTAAATGCCTCAGCAGGTGGATACACAAGTAAGTGTGGGTTGCTCAATCAAGAATATTCAGGCCCTCCTCATCTCCAAAATAATCTCTTCAGGAACTGCAGACAGAAAGACGCACAAGAAAAAAATCAATAGAGGACTTCCCAGCGCAAGTAGCGAATTTGAGATAGCAACTTCATTGGGATTAATGGATGGATTCTTCACTAATCATGAATCCATTCCTTCTCTGGAATCTGCTTATCTTAAGTTCAGACAAGCTTATCCGGCCTACGAGGCTACAAAATCAGTAGATGAGATTCGAGACAAGGAGTACAGCCATTTACAGTCTAATAATCATGTCTGCATGGACTACTTTGGGTTTGGATTATATTCACATCTTCAATACCATCATGATGTTTTTTCTTCATCATTTAGTCTTTCTTATATGTCTGCAAATCTGCCATCCCATGCCTTATATGGAGCAGCAGAGCCAGACAATTTGGAGTTTCAGATTAAAAACAGGATAATGAAGTTTTTGAGGATTCAGGAAAGGGATGATTACAGTGTGGTTTTTACTTCTAGCCGAGAGAGTGCATTTGGGTTGTTAGCAGAATCATATCCTTTTCATGTCAATAAGAGGCTGCTGACAGTTTATGATTATGAAAATGAAGGGCTGAATAGGATGGTGGAGAGTGCAAAGTTAAAAGGAGCCCAAAGCATGTCTGCCCTGTTCAAATGGCCTTCCTTGAGGGTCTGTTCAGATGAGCTAAAAAAATCTTTGATGATGAAGAAGAAGAGGAAACTTCTAAAGGAGGCCACTGCTGAAGGACTGTTTGTATTTCCTGTGCAGTCTAGAGTAACAGGGGCCAAGTATTCTTATCAATGGATGAGTCATGCTCTGAGGAATGGATGGCATGTGCTATTAGATGCTTCGGCTTTGGGTCCTAAGGACATGGATTCTCTTGGCCTCTCAATGTTTTTGCCAGAGTTTATCATCTGCTCATTTTATAAGGTTTATGGTGAAGACCCAACTGGATTTGGATGTCTTTTTATTAAAAAATCTGTCATGCCTTGCTTGCATACATCATCAGCTGCAAGGGGTATTGGAATGGTGAAGATAATGCCCACATGCAAAAGTGTATCACCAGTACCTGCAAATGATGAAAATCAGGATGGCTCATGTTTTGAAAACAAAGATGCCAATGAGGGAATACTCGAGGCTTCTGATTGGGGATTGAATAAACAGCTTCTCACTCTAACATCATTCTCTTGGCCAATTTCTGCAGATGAAGCTCAGAAGATTATAATTATCATCACAGAGAGCGATCGGTTTCTCAAAAGTGATATAGAATCCTTCACAGAAACTGATTTTGGGAGCGAAACAAGGAGCTTCTGCTACGATCATGCTAGAAGTGTATCCGATATTCCAAGCAGCTCTTCTGAATATGAAAGAAGCTCCTTGAAGCAGGAAATTTTGGAAGGAATTTCAGAGTTGGAGGAGAAAGAAAAGGTGAATCCATTCCCAAATTCAGATTCTATGCATATATATGGCATCGAGGAAAATGAAGAAAGTATACATTTGGGGCACTCCAGAGACAACATTAGGAACAAAAGCATGGATCCTTCTGGAATAGGCAGAGAAACTCCTAGTCAAGAAGTAATTGTGACAAGATTCACAGATCCTTCAGATTCAAAGGACAGAGGTAAATATTATCATGGAGCTTCACCAGGAGATGAACCCAAATGCATACAGAGTGACAGAGTGAATGACAGTGTGGTAATTACGAGTTCTAGATCTCAAAGCTTGTTTAGGGGCCTTGATCATGCTGATTCTGTCGGTCTCAACCGAGCCAACATTAGGCTTAGATATTTGATAAATTGGCTTGTAAATGCTTTGTCAAAACTCTGCCATCCCCCTTCTGAGAATCTCTGCCATTTGGTAAAAATCTACGGGCCCAAGGTCAAGTATAACAGAGGACCTTCCATAGCATTCAACCTGTATGACTGGAAAGGTGAATTGGTCGAGCCCCTACTTGTGCAGAAGCTTGCAGACCGAAGCAGCATATCACTGGGTTATGGTGTTCTGCACGGCATCTGGTTTCCAAAAAAATATGAAGGTAGTATTACACTATCAGAGACTAAAAACGGTGATGGAACAACTGTAAACGGGCATTCCAAGCATCAGGGAAAGACAGCAGTGATACCAGCGGTGAGTGCAGCACTTAGTTTTGTGACCAATTTTGAAGATGTGTATAGGTTGTGGGCTTTTGTTGCCAAGTTTTTGGATGCAGATTTTGTTGAGAGGGAGAGGTGGAGATACAGAGGTCTCAATCAGAAAACAATTTATCTATAATCTCAAGTTTTGGCAATTAGCCTTTGACTCAACATTTAGATGGTGACTTTTCAAGTTAAGACTGAACATTTCTGATTTGAGAGTGAACAGAGATTAATAATTGAGGTGTCATTGAGATCCGTGTGTTCAGAACAGGAGAAGTTTAGTTTAAAAGCCTGCTTGTGGCTATGATCCCAACTGGGTAGTGGCATAAGAGAGAAACATAGAGTCTACCATTGCAGTAGAATTTGGGACACATGTTTTCATTCTTGTTTGATAAAAGCCCAAAAATATGCATAACTTCCAATGGAGATTGTTTTTGGTTGATTCCAAGAAATATCTAAGAAAACTTTAGGTTATGAAATTCCTGGATGTTGGTTTAATCAGATCATATTTTAAGGCGTATTTATTATTTTATATATTTTATTGGAAAGTATTATATAAAATCATTAAATTATATAAAATATCTGTATCTCTTTTTTTATTTTGGAAATAAATAATTTCTAATACATATAATATCAATTAGATCATAGTTTCGCTATTGAAATGTAAATGCTTGGGATTTGAGGAACAATATCAGTATAATTGATTAACACTGCCACTGTCATGAATAAGGAATACAAAAGATTTTCTTGTCGTTAATTGTTCCACCATGAACAATGAGTATTGATTTTAGTCGCAGTTGGAGATTTAATTTGCAAGTTCTATGCGTATCTTGAACATTTCTTTAAAATAGTATGCCAACAAGAAATGTAAGCCATCCCTCTCTGGACAAATTCTGTGTATAATTTGTGAGATTGCAATCCCTCTCGACAAAAAATCTGTGGATATTTTGTGAGATTTAGTTCTAAGTTTTGTATTTTATATTTTACTATTAGTTATGCTGTCAGATGGGAACATCCAAAGAATCTTTGTGATTCATTAAAAGCCACGATGGGGAAGGTTGGGGTATTTTGAAGAGAATGTTCAGATTTGACTCCAGAGTAGGTGGGATATGTACAACTGTCAATTGGAAATTAATTATAACTTCTTTTTCTGTTACAATTTGTGGGCAGTGACTGTTGGTAATACTAAACAATAATTATTTTGAAAAAAAATTTAAATAAAAATACTAACAAACAAGAAAAGCAAAAGTGAACCGTCAATTTTAGAAATACAGGGTCTAAATAGAAATCCTAATAATCAAAGGAAAAACTATTATAATTAGTAATTGTACATGGGAGGGATGGCAGGGGTAATGTAAATGTAGTTCTTTTCTTTATCTTTCTTTTTTTGATGTGGATGTACACTCTTTAAAATTTTAGATATATATTAAAATAGAAAGTAAGTGAAATATAAAAGTTTTGTAAGGATATTTTTGATATTGTATTAAAAGAGGACTTAACATTTAATAATATTAATATTAATTGTTACTTTTTATAATGTTAATTATGGTGATTCATGTATTGTTCGAAAGGAGGATATTTTCAATAGTCAATAGAAGTTGTTTAAGATTGTCTTAAATTATTGAAAAGATGGATACATTTTGAGGATTATTTGTATCCCAAGTTGAACATATACATTTTTTCATATGTACAACCACAAATATTGACAATTCAAACAATTTGATGCCAATGCCATAAACTATAGCATGGATTTCTCCAAAAGCACCATTGACCAAATCAAACTTAACCCACAAATTTGTTGTAAGCATATTTTGTTGTCCTTTTGAAATATGAATTTTGGTCTTTAATTGGTCATCAACAAGATCTCCAAAGTTCATTTTCCTTATAAGCTCTATGTTACTTTGTGTAATCGGCACATTTAATGATTTCAACATTTCCTTGTTATGTGTTGAAACTAAAATATCTGTTTCAAATTAGTGAATTCATAAATAAAATAAGAGTTTTTATTCAGAAGACAAATAGCTATTTGTTTGAGACATTAATAATTTTAGTCTTCAACTTTTGGTTCAGTAATTTATATATTCAACAATAGATTTTGGAAAGTTACCTAGTTTGGATTGAAGCCTTATTTACGAAAAATTATGTGTAATGTAATGACAATGTTGAAGCTCTGCCAAAGGATAGAACCATATACTGTTTTAACATATATTGGTATATCGTGTACTGGAGAGAGCTAACCTAAATCACTAACGAGAATAATAAATCTTACAACAAATGGCTCATTTTTGTGGTATGGGAAGGCCTATTACAAACGTTGAACAATATGTTTCAATAGCTTTGGACCTATAAAACTCTTTTCATTGATTAGAAAGTTTTGGATATATTGTAAAGATTGTTGTAAAATCACAAGTGTTTGTCCTTCAAATGGTTTCATTTCTTTTATAGGTATGCCAAAGCTTGAATGGATTGTTCAAGAATTAATATTAAATGATGCAATATCTTTTGGTGTGAGCAATAGCAATAGAAAATTATGGCGACTTGCTTGTTCATTCAAAACAAGTCTTACTTTGTTTATAGGTTATGATTTCCTTGTATTGATAATTTCCTAAATTATCTTTTTCAATAGAAGCATTGTGTCATGTTGATTGTAGTGGCACATAATAATATCAACAACAATTTATTGTTCTATAGATAACATACTTAAAGTGGATGGACTGATAGAATGGGATTCATAAATTTGGCCAGTTATTTGATTTAGTTATATAAAGGAAGTGGTTGTTTCTTGCAAGGAATCTAAAATGCTACCATCATTCTAGTTATGATGTATATCTAAGTCATGATAACTAAGAATATCAAGCTCATTACGCTGGATATCATTGTTGGAGTGTATATGTGAACAAAAGTTTCCATTCATCAAGTTTTTTGAAGTTGTGAAAAATAATGTCTTCATCTAAATCTTTGCCATCTAAAAAAAATCATTTTTAGAAATTTTACAGTGAATATGCTATTGGTGGTAGGAAATTTTCATGATTTTCTAGTTTTCAACTATTTGTTTAGTAGAACAAAGAATGTCTACAATGATGTTGTGGAAACATTTGTACAAAAGAAGTTCGCTCCAACATAAAAATACATAAACAATATATATTTTTGAAGGAATTGTAAAGAACATGGGTAAGATATGAATAATAGCTGGCATTTTTTTTTCCATTTTTCAGCATTACAATTTTTTTTATATGACCAATTCCTTGATGCTTCTATAAGTGATAGTAGATCTAATTAAGGAGGTCGATCCATATATGCATCAATGAAGGATTATGTAGCAAGTGAATTAGATGCACTACAAAATATGAAACATACATTCTTCTTGAAAACATTTAATTAAAAAAAATGATTAGCTACAAAAAATAAGGAGTTTTTGTAAAAGAGGGAAAACTTCTTATGCACTAATGCCTTGATAAAAAATACTACCAGTTAAATTTTTTTTAAAGGCATTTGAAGATGGTTCGTATGAACTTGAATTATATAAAATTCTTGTTAGCATATGGTGATAGTTTTTAAATTGGCTCTCTACTTTCAAATAATATTTTACAATATATTTCAATAAAAATTCACATAAAATAACATTCCAGAAATCAACATTTGCTTTGCAAATGAAAAACATGGCTAGATTGTGAGTAGTAAATCTATCATCGTAATGAAACGGATTGTATTTTATGGCTCTATTATTTTCAATGATTATTGAGGATTATTGATACAATTATGAAGGCATTTTTTACCATCATTGACGAGTCGCTCATTTATTTTCTTAAGCATGTTTCTTAGAAATGCACTTGGTATACTTTTGAACACGATTCAAAATATAGTCATATTTAAGAGCAGGATTGCTTGAAACTACCTTAGTTGTATTTAACAAAGATGGATCATCAAGAGAATAAAAATGAATCATTTTATTTTTCTGAAAGCTATCATGTGGATTTTAAGCTAATATATATTTTTCGAAATAGGCTTTTACATTTGAAATTGTAGTTTGATCTTTACCAATCTAATGTTTCAATATTGGGTGCTTTTTTTAACCAAAGAAATCTATGAGTATGTGTTGAGACTGTATGTTGTCATTCATACTTGAAAAATAATTTCTATTTATATGAGATTTAATAGAAGATTTTTTTTTGAAAAAAATAAAGGTGAAATGGAGTAGTTTATTGCATACCTATACCAATAGTCTTGTGCTTCTAAATGATTTTTTAATACTTTCTCATGAAATATTGTAAATCTATGATGCATATAAAGGGTTGTATATGTGGATTGGAGATAATATTTTATATATTCCAAAGATAATATTGACATTCATATTTAGGGGGTTTGGAAGGCATTACATTATACAAATTGGGCCATTTGTGTTAGGAATAAATCATAAATTGATGCAGATCAATTTTACAGAATCATAATAATAATATATATGAATAAAGATGCATAAAGAACAAAAATAAACATACACAATAAGAAGACCAGATTTAACATGGTTCACCCAATGTGGGCTACATCCACCAAGAAACACTTGCTTAGATTTTATTATAAGCCACAAGAGTACAATCCACTCTCAGATCTGTCTTCTCACAATTACAATGCACAAATATTATTTGGATTTGCACTCAACAAACCCTCATGAATTTGCATCTGAATTCACACACTCTATTCTTCCTTCTTGAACCTTTGTTTGAATAATAATGTATTACCTAATATCCATCTATACATAATACATCAACAAAGCGGTTTTATAAAAAACAATGGGTACCAAAGCCATGGGCCAAGTCAACCCAAAATGGTTTCCCATTAAGGGGGTCTAAATTTTTTTTGGGGGGCTACATAAAGAGTGTATAGTACATTTTAAATGTACAATATTTGAAATACATTTTAATTTATAAATAGGCTCCACAATCGAATAATTTGGTGTTAAAAAACACTCAATGTGAAAAATAGAGTAGGAAAACCTAATTGATCAATCATGTTAGTAAGCTCAACAGGAATTTTTGTCCAATACAATCTTGCTCCACATAGAGTGGATGTGTAGTGCATCAAGACTTCAAAAAGTTTGTCATAAATCATTGCATGAAGCCTATTAGATATATGACAAAAAAGTTAAATTTTGGATCTTTTTGCAGTGTGATTTATAGCCCACTCTTCGACAAGGTGGGTGTGCGGGGGCAACATGAACACTAAGTATGTAATTGACTATGGATCATATTGAGCCTTGTCCAAATGTATAAGATACATATTTATACATGTAATACAATAATTAGTTACAATTATTGTTGGTTATAAAGAAGAAAGTTACAAGTTGTTTCATCTTCCTTGTTGGGTGACAATTCAGCTTCTAGATATGTAGTGACTAATTATCCAATTGGATAGCTAATATATTCTAGGCTATGAAGTTACACTTAGTAAACCACATGGTTAAAGTAAGATCAAACATCAATTTTTTGGAGTGAAGATAATTTTAAGTGCACAAATCTATAAACAACTACCAAGGAGCTACACAAGACTGTAAACTAGTTTGGCATAGATTAGTGTGTATGACTATGATATGGATGTGCAAGTCTATGAACAATCATGAGACTAGTGTGAGAGAGTGAGAGAAAGATTAGTGTGAAATATTATGCAGTATGTATGAGTGTGTCATATGAAGTAAAAGGAGAGATGTACATTTCACAAGAGCTGCATACAAATCATAAAAAGGCTATTTCTGCCATGTATCCAAATATAACAATTATTGGAAGACCCTTGAAGATTTGGTGGAACAATTGTTGATCAATGGATTGAAATATATTGATGGAATGGTGAAGTTCTATGAAAATATTGATTCAAATCAAATGAAGATCAAATAATATATCAAGTGTCATCAAGATGAAATCAACATGTTGTAAAGTGTGTTACAAGACTTCAAGGAGATGGTAGGCATTGACGTAGACATGCTTGTCAAAGTAGGGGTATTTGATAACAATAAAATGACATATAATTTGTCTAGCTACAAAGTCTCTTATATAAAGTGGCAGTGTTAAAGCAAGGAATGGACCACTTAATGAACCAATTCAAATTTAGAGGAGACAAAATTTTGATAGCATGACTCAATTTAAGAAAAATTTATTGTGACTTGGTCAAGGATGATGGTTCATGGCTTCATCCAATTAATGTGATTAAGGATAAATTCAAGAAGCTTATCAAAGAAGAAATTTTCAACACCTTCAATGTATCATCCATGAACATACTCAACGATATCCATTATTCGAGATGAATGTGCAATGAAAGGAGTTATTTGAGGCCCCATATGTTATGGCATTGGATGCAAATGAGCATCCCATTTTTCATAAGAATATGGCTATTCAAAAAGGAATTTAAATTATCGATCGATCAAGAAGTTCATAATATACAAAACATCCCTTCAGAAGTAAGACAAATTAGCTCCTCCTTCATTTGTAGGTGCATCCAAAGAGAAAATTTTGAAGAAGCATTTTTTACCTATTTAACTTTCATATTTTTTATAAAAATCTAAATTTATTTTATATAAAATAATATAAAATTGTAAAATCAATATGACAAAATGTAGAATATGAAAAGGTCACAATGGAATTTAAATGTTCAATGCATTCCCTCTTATGTCTATAAATAAGATAAATGGCTATTGTACAAGAGTTGTTTGATGCTAATTGTAATTTTGTTTGAAAGGAAAGGAGAAAGAAACTTTGTTTTCATTCTTCCAATAAGGAATAAAAGGGAAATTCCATAACTTTGTGTCTAGTTTTTTATTTGTGGGTACATTTTTTTCTTATGTTAATACATATCTCTTAGTTCAATAAATACTTGTTTTATTTTCAAACAAACATATTAATTTCTAAGATTACTTTTTGTCATGCATAAGATGAAATATGCATTTTCTCATTCATGTGTGACCCTTCACCTTCCTTATTTTAGTTTTTATTTTTGGTTGAAATTAGTAACACCCAATGCTTCCTTCAACTTGTAAATATTTTAAATAGGTTTATTTATATTTTTCATGTTTTTAATAAAAGAAACCTACCCTCGAAATATAGGATTCTCCTTCACTATTTTAAAAATAAAATATTTGTCAAAATACCAAATATTTCACCATCCTAACCTCTTTGGGCAGTTTTTTTTATTATGGGTGTGGTGGAATTTGTGATAATTCATCCTGAATGAAGCTACACTTCATCTACTTCCATTGAATATGTTGGGTATTACATCATTTAATTAGTTTATTTTTTTTGAACCAAATTATTGATATGGTTAGGTAGGAATTGAAGAACTCTAGGCTGATATGAAGTAGGATTACTTGGCATCATTGCTATGTGACAACCCCTCATGGATTGTACTAGAATAAAGCAGTATTTAAAAATAAAAAATAAAAAAATTAATTACTCAACATTTATTATTTCATTAGATTACATCACGAGAATCTAATTAGTGATTTTTAATATACTACCAAAGCATATTAAACATCCACAAAATTAACACAATAACAGTTCCAATCACTAGCATTTTATGTATATAACATAATTGTAAGAAAAGTAATCACTTTAAAATCTAGCCATGGCTGGTACAATAATACATCTACTACTATTGAAATATAACTAATAGTATAATTAAATTTACATTAGGCATTTTTTCCTAATGTAATAAATAGATACTATTCTCCATAGAGCTTGAGTCATCAAGCTAAGTCATGTATCTCTGATAATATCAAGTGTAGTATCCAAGTAAGTATTGTAGTGGAGAGGGAGAGCATCATCTGAGCACTTTTTTACACCAACCATGAACCATCAATCCCCGACACAATCCCCCATCAAATAATGTCCCTTCCTTCATGGATGGGTAGATAGTGATGGTGTCTAAATATACAGAGGCATGCTAGTACCTATGTGTTGTAATATTTATACTACATGATGTGTACCATAAAAAAATATGTTCTAACATGATATCACATAAACATGTAAATCAAATATATGAAATGATAATATTTATCTAACATTACTTTGGCCAAAGTTTTCAAATAGTAATTGATCTCTAGGATCAGTCAATTTCATACACACCACTTGATTGAATTACCTTCATCTTGCATTCATGATGCTAACTAAGGTTAATTTCAAAGGATAATAATGAAAATATTGGTATTAAATAAAAAATATTAACAACACTATAATTTTGAATAACAATGTGATTATAAAGAAATTAATAACTAGCTTTTGACCACAAAGATAATCCTATTGAACATTATAATCTTTCATCACACACATAGATGTTATAATAATTATAGCATTATCATTATCTAATCATAAATTTATACTAATGCTTTGAATATTTATTATACATAAAGACATCAAATAAAGACAATGATATTTACCAAATATCATTTAAACCAGTCACTATGTTAGACAACTAGATTAATGCAAGCATCAAAAATATGATCAAAAAATAACATTATATGAGTAAATCTATGCACTACAATCATACATGAGATCACACAATCATATCATCATAATCATCAATTGAAACAAGATCATAGAAAAAGTATATTAGCACTCAAAAACAAACAAACTACCTAAATCAAATAAAGAGTTAAAGAAGTTATTCTACTATGGTGTGTGTGTGTTGGGTTACTAGAAGTTCCTTTGTTATCCCCTAATCATCCCATATACTGCATCCTTTTTCATGATGATCTCCCTTTATCATGATCTAAGAGAAGAATAAATTTTAATCCATCTCATAACAAGTATGTATTTAGTCCGAGTCATCATATATATCAAAAACTAATGATGTATAACTAATAAATATACATCCATAATGTACATAATAAGAAAGTACATCTATCACATAATTAATCCATCATGTAAACTAATCAACATACAAATGTCCCATAACTAATATATGTCACAAAGCTCAATCAAAACAATAACAACCAAATGATAACCATAATAATCCATGGATTCAAAGGTTATAATACTTAGGGTGAAATCAAGATGTAACATGCTAGTTGTTTCTATTGTTGCATTTATAGTGGTTCTTGGTACAATTTTTTTTGGATAAAACATGATTGGTTTCTTCTCAAGGTTGTTGCCATTGATTGCAGGGGGGTATTACTAATAATTTTAATTTTATGGCTGCCATGGTTCATTTTTGAAATGTTTCCAATTGGCTTGAGGTTGGAAATTATGTTATATCCAAGTCTATTTTTGTGTTGGCATTTGTTCTCTTTGATTCCAATAGGTGGGTCCATACCAATATTAAGGAGGGAAAATGAAAATTATGAATAATAAAATGGAGTGCTTGATGACATACCTAAATTATAATGTCCTTATATCCAAGTTTTATTTTTGTTGAGCCATGAAAAATACTCACTCTCCATTTCCTCTGATTTTGTGAAGCTATATTGTAACAAGATCCTCCTTTGTGATGTTGAATACCTTTATAAGGGAAGTATAACCCATACATTATGATTTATTTCTGTGGCAATACATGAAGTGCATAGTAATATCTTATTTTACTTTTTTGTGGGTATGTAATATATAAATTTATGTGGTCAAATCACTGATAATATCCAGCTTCATATCTCGTAGAAAGTTGCTAACTTCCATCTTGACAACCGATTAGTGGTCTTGGATGATGATGATGATAATTATTTATTGCTATAGGTCTTTTTCACTATAAACTTGAAGTGATTTATATACAAGATAGTGATTTCATCAAATGGTGTTTGTGAAACATCTCCATTACTCATGAGATATAGTGCTTCTAAGCATTCCTCACTGATTCCTTTCAGAACTTAAAAGAATCTAGATTAGCTTGTTTTATTTAGATTTTTTGAGACTAAACATAAATATTTCCACATAGTTCTTGAGAAGTTACTCTTTTTGTGACATCCAAAAGATGTCATCCCTTCTGAAATATTGTATTCTACAATAGTCCCCATATTTGGAGAGAAATATACACCTCATATATTTCTAATATGTGACTATATTATTCCTAAAATCCATGAAACATCAAAGGTTTATGTCTTGAGAGTAGATAAAAATAGGTTTAGTTTGTGTGTATCCTAGTTATAGTTGTCAATATGACACAAGATGTTGAACTCAATAAGGAACATGTCAAATTCTTCACTCACAATTCCCCTAAAGTTAGGTAAATATAATAAGGGAATTCCCTTCATGGGTGCATTATCCATGGGAGTATTGATGGGAAGTTCAAATATTGTGGCTTAATTTCCTAGGGTTTATCCTTCCATGTCTCTCATGATTATTTGAACCAATCATGCACCAGTGGATTTGGAAACCCATGATTTGAATTCCCTATCAATATTCTTAATGCAAGGCAAGTAATGAAAGATGGATATATGATTTTTTAAGGGGGAGGAAATATTGTATAGGGGGTGATGGAGTGAAATATTCTAGGAATTGTTTTAGAAATTCAATAAATATGTCATCTTGGTTAGTTAGGCCTAGGATTACAGGTTCATAATTATTTCTTGGGGCCATAAGGGCTCGATACTCTATTTTTGAGATAATTTTATGTTAAAGTAAATGGGAATGCATATCATCAAAATGGGAATGCATATGATAATCCTGAGTATAAGATGGCCAAGTTGGTACTCCCATAAGGATATATTTATTAGGGGTATAAAGATCTTGTCCCTTGTCTTTAGATTGCTTGACTAGTTCAACCAAGAATATTTCATCTAATACCACTTTTACCTCTTCTGATATAATTTTAGGTGTTAGGGATGGATTGGCTATAGTTGTGCTTATGTGACTTATAGTTATTGAATATGATGCCTTAGCTTCTTTTTCATGTTGCATACACCCGATTATGCTTTCTTTTTTATTTTTCTACCCTATCCTACATAGGGTTAGTTATAGGAGGGAATTTTTTTTATTAATATAATTTGTATAAATTAAACTCTTAACTAGAAAGAAATAAAATTAATCTATAAAGCATGGAAATTAATTTAAAAAGTAATAATTGTAACTTAACCTCATATGATATCAATTTTCAACACCTATCCTCAAAAATGATGCCAAAATGATGAGTAGAATCAAACCATAAATTAATCTTAAGGTATCAAAGCTCAAATCCAACCTAAAAGAGTCACATGATGGTTAGACATTTGATTTATTTATACTGTTACTTTCATATATTATCAACACAGGACATGCATTTAACAAGGTTTCAGCATTGTATATGCACACTAGTATATTTTGAGGGTTGAATTTCTAAAGGTTGCATACAGGGAAACACACTTAAAAGTAGAGTAATACACTTGCATAGAAAGTAAACAACAATAAATTAAATAACATGAAAGTAAATCTAATGCTATTTTGGAAGCTTCCTCACACTGTGTTGAATTGAGCTTTCATAAATATGAATTGCCTATGAAGAGAGCCAATTATAAATAAAAATATCCTATTACATAATCATATAATGAAGAATGAAAGTACATAATACATAATTGAATCTAGGCTAACGAACAAGATCTTTACCGCAATCTCTTTCAAGTGGACCTTGCCTTGGTTGGAGTTGTGTTATAGTCCCTTCTTATCGTTATAATTTATTAATTCAAACCAATTCTTATTGGATTAAAAATCCTATAACAATGTAAATATTTCTAAAATATAATTATAGAATTTTAGAACAAAATTCAATCTTCTATATCAAAATTTATTAATTGTTGGTTACTATTTGTTAACCTATGCCATGTTGCCTACTCTTTAAATAGATAAGGAATGTTATTATTTAGATATTTTAGTTACAAAAGGAAGTATAAACTACTTTATGGTTGTTAGCAATGTATATGAAAAATAATATGCACATTTGATGTGATAAATTTACATTAAATCAATCAGAAAGCAACATAAACCAAGACGCAAGAAGAGAAAAGTTAGTTCCATAATTCTAATTACATTGGAGGCATGGTCCAATGGAGAAGGATTGATTATAAGGTTTTATAACACTAACTTATCCTTTTTTTAGATTGTAGGAACTACTATGGACCTTAAATTATGGTTAAAATTTGATTCAAACTACTAACTAGCCATCACAATCACAATAAGTGGTTAATAACAAGTGTTATGGGTTAGAGTGACTATTACAATGACTGCTATAGGATGGCCACCTATATTAGATGGGTTGGATACCTATTTATATAGGTTTACTTACCCTATTGTTATGGATTTGCCTACCTTATTGCTACAGGTTAGCTGATCTAGTTGTTATGAGCTATTCTATGAGTGATCTAGCCATGTTATCTATTTGCTATGAGTATCTGATTTACTTCATAGTTTGTCCTTAATATTTTAATGTAATGGATTATTAATAAATCCAAAACAATTATGCTATTAATTGATACAATCTTATTCTTAAAATAGAAAATTTAATCATAAAACACCAAAGATATATACAACTTGTTCATTCAATACTATATTACAAAAAGGGATATAGAAGACAACCTTGATATGCTTATGAGTTGATGGAAAGAGATCAAAATAAGTTTTATAAATTCATTCAGGGTTAATCTCTTAGCTCATAACTGATAATGGGGGCATCTTAGTCTATAGGTTTCACTGTTACATGTTATATCTTTCCATGACTTCTCTACCATGTTGAGTTATATAGATTGTTTGCATATGTCTTGCTCGTTACTCATATATTACATAGTGCTACATAGATATACTATTATACTATGATGTGACATGGATGAATATTGATGGTGTATACTAGTCTTTACTTGTTTATTACTTCATCGATATTGTTGCTCTCTTGCATGTGCTTGACTATTTTTTGCAGCCCTTAGCCTTGTTTGATATGACATTTTTATGTCCATTGTTTGTAACATATTTATGTCCCTTTCATGCAACCCTTGGCATTTTTTGATGTGACATTTTTATGTCCCTTATTTTCAAAAAAAATTGTGCCTTATGTGTGGCCCTTGACCTTGTTTTTTTTTTTTGACATCTTCATGTTCTTTGTATGTGGCCCTTGGTCATATGTGTGACACTATATCTTGAGCTTGTTGTGTTTGTTGATATTTACATATGGTATGATACATATCATGAAATTTTATTATGTATTTTTATTCAGTTATCCTTTAGTGATGGTCACTACTATATGCTTCATTGATAAATTTATCTAGACATGAAACTTATATGCCTTGAATTACATATGTCACATGCATGCCATGATTGACATATGAATTACTATGATGACAAACATTTTAAATTTATACATGATGGTACCTTTATAAATGTCATGACACAAATAACTCTTATTTTGAGATGAGTAGATTATAGGACACGTTCCTCATTTTAAAGTGGGGCATTACTATTAGCTTATCATAGAGACATAAGTTTGGAAATGAACATAAAATCACTTTAGATTACATATTTTATAGATTTAGTAGTTTATGATGTGACATGGATACATATGGATGGTTTATGTACTAGTCTTTACTTGTTTATTGCTTCATTGATATTGTTGTTCTCTTGCATGATAGACTAGTTTGTGCTTGACTGTTTTTTGCAGACCTTAGCCTTGTTTGATATGACATTTTTATGTCCATTGTTTTTAACATATTTATTTACCTTGCATGTAACCCTTGACCTTGTTTGATGTGACATTTTTATGTCTTTTATTTGTGAAATATTCATGTTGTATACACCAAATTTAGATTACATTATTTTACACCAGTTTTTCACCAAAATGATTCATTAGAATTAATACAAGGTTTCCAAGCCACGTTACTCACTTGGGTACATGATGATGGATTCAAACACATATTGATTTATTAAGCACACTCTTTTATCATTGATGATTCAGGCATGTAGAGTCCAATCTAAGTGCTTTAATGAAAATGAAATTTGTCAAGGGTCCTACCCTCTACAGTCATTAGTTTTTCACAAGAAAACACAATAATTCGTGTATCCAATCAAGTGTATTCATTATTTTTTATTATATCTATAAGTTTATTATATTTACTTTTAGATTTTTATCTTAATTAAGGACTGATTTTACACATGTTTCATTGTAGTTTTTACATGAAGCATAGTTAAATGTTATGGCCTACGTTCAATACTATTATTTAGAGGTAAGTTTAGGTCCTGCATTCTTATTTTATAGTTAAGTTATCTCCCTCTTAGATTTTCCCTTTTAGCATATGTCTAAATATGGTATTTTAAAAATCAGGGAATGCTTAATTTATGCATATATTTTTCATCATGATTTAGCTCAATTCAGTTTATCTTATTAAGATCTAGCATCCTCCTATTTCCTAATGTTTGGTAAAATAATTATATTTTTTAATTTAATGATTCCATGATTTATATAATGCATTTTATGTGATTCTTATCATGGCATACTTCATTAACATATCTAGCTAAATGTGACAATTATATCTAAAACTCCGATCATGTGATATTTGTTTGAATTTTAATGTAAAAATGTATTATGAACAATGAAAATAACCTCTCTTTGAAATTCATAAAATATCATGTGTAGATGGACCGAATGTTAAGAGTGATTTAGACATGTATAAAACACTACGAGCATTTCAGAGAGGTACAAATCATTGGGAGTGATTTTGACAACTATGGAGTATAGGGTGCACTTCAAAAAACAAACAAACATGCTTTGAAACAAAATGAGGACTAGATTTAATTAGTCCCAATCTCTTATTTTCTCACTTTAATCTATGCACTATAACCCATGTATACCTATAAAACATACTTTCTTTCTTCACCCTATAGTAACTCTAATGCACCTACGATGTTTAAGGCTTAAAGACCATGATCTCTTAGGGGCTTGCATTTAACTAGGTGAATAACAAAACTATCTTGGTATTTGTTAGGGACTTAAATGGTGCAAACTATAATATAAAAAATGTCAAGAAATAATAAATTACATAATAAAAGTGATTTCAGAGTATAATTTTCTTTGATAAAACCCTAGGTCTTGCATTAAATGTGTTCCATAGGAAATGCTAACTTTAGGCAATTATAAATTCTCTAATAATTATTTTATCTCTACAAAATGTCTATGGGTGCTCAATATAATTCATATGTTACTGATTGCTAAATAATGTGTACTTAGTATAAAATGAAACACAATGTTTATATATTTATAGACAATTAAAATCAAATAGGACTCTCTTGGTGCATCAAAACCAACATGAAATGATTATAAGTGATAAATATGGAAAAAGGGCATGGGTGCACCTTGACTTGGTGTAGGCCAATAGTTGGGTTAGGAGCATTGAGGCACTTTGCATAGGGCCTATATAGAGTGTCAAGGCACTTCATACATAGAACTTGAAACATAGATAAGAGAGAGGAAACTCAGGTAATAAAAAGAAGGGAGAGATAAAGTGACAACCAACAAGTGATAAATTGAATTCAAATTTTGACTCTCTTGGTGCACCAAAACCAAAATGAAATGATTATAAGTGATAAATATGAGATGAAGGGGATGGATGCACCTTGACTTGGTGCAAACCAAAATTTGGGTTAGGAGTGACAAATCACTTTGCATAGGGCCTATATAGAGTGTCAAGGCACTTCATACATAAAAATTGAAACATAGCGAAGAGAGAGGAAACTTGGGTAATAAAAAGAAGGGAGAGATATAAATACAACCAATAAATACATCAATAGTGCTTAGTTTAAACTAATAATCGATAAAAAGATAAACACCCTAAAAACATGCTAATCAAAACTCATAAATACCATACCTTGAAACTTTTTTTAAATGTCTACATTAAAAAAAAATATATGAATAGATCTTGAACCCAAAAAATTAGCATTATAAAATTGTGGACCACTAAAATAGTTATAATTAAATTGATAAAAGGCATAAACAGAAGTGAAATATCTGAATGGATGGTAAATGGACCTTTGAGGAATAATGGAGAGGTATAATGGTATATTATCCCAAAATGAGCCTAAGGTGATGGGGGATCAAATATCTTGCAAAGGTGATGATAAAATGAAAACCTGCCTACAAGTTTTGTCTATTCAGGATATCTATGAGCCATCACATTTGAAGAGTTGGTCTTAATTTAATTTGAATGGTATATGTTCATACAAACCTTTTATATTTTCATACCAACATAAAGTTATGGCATTAATGCATTGTTACCATGTGCCCTGATACCATGATAGAGTTATGAAAACTCACCCAAGATCTCTCTAAGAGTGCATTACCACAACCATGGCATTAATGCACTGCACATAAAAATTAGCAAACTATCTCTTATACAAAATAGATTAATATAATGAGAAGTCCTTAGAACTCCATTTTCATTTATGTCTTGTGAATGAACAACATAAGTGCATCATATATAAAAGTAAGAGGAGAGTGGGGTAGACAACCCATAGTAGGTATGTCAACACTGTGTACACCATTATGGAGGACAAAGTGGTAGACAACCCATAGTGCAGTGTGGTACATTCATAGTGGAATGACTAGATTGTGCACATAATTAACCATGTAATTATGTACTAAACATATGTGCATACTATTAAGTCCTAAGTAAGCTTAAAGTAAAGAAATGTGAAAGGAACCCAAAGGTAAAACCAGTTTGGATGAGAATCCTTTTCACACCAAAAACTCCCCTCCTCCACTTTAAGTACAACTTAAAAGGAAAGTAAACTAAAAACATGTAAAAAACAATGGGTCCTAGCAACAAGCCCTGATAAGATACCCATGTGAAAAATGATATCCTCAAGTACAAGAGAGAAGAAGAAAACCCATACCAATTCCTCTCCCCCCCCCCCCCCCGCATGAGAGGATGGAAGAAAGTCATGGACTCTCCTTGAAGCAGTGTTGAAGCTGAGTGTCCCTATGGACAACAACAAAATACAACACTAAGGGTCACATTTTCCAAGTTAAGTTAAAAATAGTTGAAATTATATACCTTAATTAGGGATTTAGCAATCTTTTGGTTTGGCATTACTGTAAATGTCATAACTCTAAAAAATCCCAGTTACTTACAAAAATAAATACAAATCAAACTCATAATGAATTTTTTATTCAATGGGGTAAAACCAGGTTTTACAAGGACCTAAAACCATGAGAGTGAAATACAACATTTTAAATAGGCCCTTTACAACCAAACAAGCAAAAAGAAATACTAGAACCTCGAACAAAATAAAACCATAAATAGAAAATTAACCAAAATTATGTGGAGGGACCCTCGTAGGTGTCATCAGTAGTAGAACTATCTTTTATCAAAATGTTTGGTTTGTCTTTTGATACCTTGGCTCTGGAGTGACTCTCGAGGCCTTCAGGGGTTCCCTAAGGAATATCATCCTAGGTCGCTTCCTGTCTTTCACCTATAAAGGGGTTTGCTTTGGGAGAACCCAGGGGGATTTTAGGACCTTGGGGGATTTTATAGCAAGGGATTGGGGAGGGGGTTGGGTAGAGTGCACAAAATCTTAAACAGTTACCTCCACCACTTGATAAAACTCATTCTAATCATGTATTAGCTTTGCCAAGCTAAATCCTACCTACTAAACCTTTGAATTGAAATTTTCCAGTATTTGTTTGTTTTTCTCAAATTCCTCCATTATAATGGCCTTACCCTTCCAGTCTGAGGTGGTGGGAGACCTAATTTCAATGGGTTTGGGCTTTGGGATGAACAATAGCTTAAGTGAAAGGTCGTCAGGTGGGGATTTAGATAAGCTATTTTGGGGGGAGCATTCAAGAGGTGGGTGGGATCCCTCTATAGGATCCTCCTCTGAGGATTCCTCTTGGGAATCCTCCTTGAAAGATTATCCTCTTGGGGGAACCTTCTGACCTAGAAAGGTCTGGCCATGTTTTCCAAGAAAAAAGATAAGACCTTGATGGAGGATGGGGTTAGTGTCGTTAACTTGATGGAGCAAGACAATGATTTCCAAAGACTTGAGAAGGAAATGAGGGAGACTAATTTTAAAACCAATGAAATGATTAAGTTGAAGGAAATGGTGGAAGAAAATTAGGGTGTACTTACCTTTCAAGGTCATTAACCTCATGACCTAAAGGTAGATGTCGAGCCAGTATTCTGGTAGGTCGACATGAGGAAAACCCTTCTTATTAGTTTGCACAAAGTCATTAGTTCAAAAGAAATGCTATAGGATTCTTGTTTATTAGATTGGTCTTTGAATTCTTTAGCACTGGTGCAAGACACACCCATGGTGTCATCAATAAACTCCTCTAAGATGTTTATGGAGATGCCCTGTATAGTGACCTTCCTTTTTGTCCATGCAGCAATGAAATCTTGGACCACCATGGCATTGTGCTTGGTAATGCATTCCATAAACTTAGTAACTCCCCCTTCTTAAGTTTTTTCTAGACCTTCTTTTATTCTCGAACCTCTTTACAAGAAGTTGGCTCTAAATGGTCTATGTCACTGCCCATGGTTGTTGTAAGTGCAAGGATGGAGAGAGTGAGATGAGAGTTCTGGATGCAGTCTAAATGGCTAGGGCTTGAATGAGAAGGAATGTCTACCAAAGAAACATTAACATATTTTCATCCCCTTACCTTGAAATTAATGCGAATCTATAGGATCGTGATTAGGCCCATTGAGTTGAGGGGCTGCACATGCAAGGTGATAATAGTTTTAAGTTGCATATGTACCTTCCATGCAGATGACACTATACACCTTAGGGGGGACGATGCCTTCATCATAATATTAATATCTTGGATTTGATGATATTAACATCTTGTAATCAAAATGAGTATGACAACCTTTTACCAAACAATTTGAGGCATACCTTGACTCAATCACCAAGATGGATAATTTAACTAGTTTGTCATGTATCGACAAGCTAATGGTGTGTGGGGTTTCTCCCTTTAAAATGGCATCGAGACTTTATTGCAACTTCATAGTCTGCTTATTAGTAAACCTAATAAAAAATGAAAATAAATACTTATCTTCAATTATTTCCAAATTTAGTTTATTAATTACGTATAAATTTTAATCAATTGATTGGTACATGCATCTATTATGCATTAATATCATAGAAGTCATAGAATAATATTGTAAGCTCTTCTTTCCAACAAAAAAAAATAGAAATTGAAAAGTTATCCTGCTAAACGATAATTTATCAATAAAAAATCTAACAAAAAAAATAAAATCGAATTACGAAATACCAGTGAAATTCCATTGATTGTTATGAATAAAGAGGATGTAAAATAAGATGGTAGATATGTTTTCCTAAATTATCCCTTCCATCCTAATTATAGTGTTCTTTTGACAAAGAAGCCCTACTTAACTCCTCCAAATATTTACATGGAATTCCTTTCGTATTTACAATTACAAAACCAACGTCTCAATAGAAGAACATAAAAAGTTGATATTGGACCAATGATAATGCACATCACATCAAAAAATTAAGTCATTGCATTTACACTCTGCATTAGTATGCAAGATCGTTTAAATCAAAATTAAACATGAACATGTTTTTGCTAGAGGTGCATCTCATCTTCATAAACCTTTCCCAAACAAAATAAAAATAAAATCATGGAACCCCTAGTTTTTGAGAACTTGAAAAATCAAGATCATGTGTAGGTTACTCCTATGGAGTCTTTGAATGTAAGAGCTCACATGACTAGCGGCACATATTCCTCCATCATTCACTGGACAACTTTCATGAGCAAACATAAGAAATCTCCATATTATATCCTCATAACGTTTCCTAAGCTTCTATAGGTGGATTTTAAAATGTTAAAAATCCAAGATTAGGCTGAAATCAATCCACAATGTAATGTTTGGTATCCTTTTATTAATATTAAATATGCTTGCCATTAAAAATTGATGACTCCAACTGTGGTAAGTTAAGACGAAAGATATTAAATACATTTAATACTCTATTTATTATGTAGAATGATGGTGGAATAAGGAGGTCACATTATAAAAAAATATTTTCAAATGTTTTTCAAACTTAAAACTTCAGACATTAAGAAAATATTCCTCTATGATTGATTGGAGCTAGAAAAATATTTAATCTATGCAATTTTATAGGGATAATAAAAATAAATAAATTTAAAAAATAATAACACTTAAAAATTAAAAACTTAAAAAAATAAAAATAAAAAAATCAATGTTCTATTATTTAATAAAAAGTTTTAAAATATAAAATGTCTTTAATTTAGATTATGTAAAAAAAATATTAGAACATAGGCAATGTTTAGTCTTTCAACAAAGAGTGGTTAGGATAAGTCTAACGAAAATTACTAACCTTTTTTTAAGGGCATTTTGTGAGAAATCAAGCAAATTAAGGTTTGGACAAAGGAGACATAAAATAGGTATTATCATGTAGGATAGAAGAAGTGTGCACACACAAAACCATATTATAGGTGTAGGTGTAAGATTCCTAGAAGTTATAATATCTAACTTTAATGATAGTGTACAAGTAGGTTTTCAACCCTTGTTTCAAGTCTAAGTAGCTCAAAAATCACATCTAGAGCATATATATATATATATATATATATATATATATATATATATATATATATATATAATGACATCTTTTGTGAGTAATAAATAGTCAAAATAGGCTAAGTACAACATTATTCTCTAGTATAATGTAGGACTAGGTATATACTTGAGTTTCTTCAAATCTATGAGAGAAGTTAAGCTCATAGCTTTGAACAAACTCAAGTATTCATCCACTGTAACAATGAAGTTTCAAAGCAGACTAAGCTATAATGTCACATCAACTAACAATAAGATCAAGGCAAAGATTACAATTAATGCAATATCATAACTTACGAATCAACTACCATTGATAGCTCCACCAAAGTGGTAATAATTTAAGTTTACCATCACCAAATCACAATGGTTAATTATTTTTAGTGCACCAAATCATAATGTGTAATGTGTTTATTTATTTGTTTTTTTGGATGTCTTGGATGGGTGGAAACCTATAGGAAGTAAGTTAGTAGTTTGATTTGGTTGTCTTTATTGTGTGTGTCTATAATAAAATCTTTATTTATTTAATTAAAAAAGGGGTTGAGAAGCAGAGTTCTAGGGATGGTAGCCCCTATTGTGGTCTTGGTGAAGTGCCCTTTATGGGGTCTGGGGGTAGCACCTCAAGCGAGCTCATTATCATGGTCTAGGGTAGGGTTGAGGGGCAGCACCCCAATGCTAAATGCAATTTAGACTTAACGTGGCCTTTGCAAAATGAAGTTTCAAATGAAAATATGTGGAAATCTATTAGACTATAAAATCTTCAAAACACGGGGCAAATTCACTACGACATAAGGCAACCCCACTAATGACTTAGATAAATCCATTATTGACATGAGATGAATCCATTATTGATATTTACCATCCAGATGACATAGGGAAAATCGGTTAAAACATTGGGAAATATCAACATGACTTAGACAAATCCACTATTGACAGACAAATAAATAGAAAAGGCAAATCCACTATTGACACAGTAATAGAAAAAAATCTGCTACAACATGGAAAAATTCACTACAACTTAAAAAATCCTCTACTAATAGATAAACAAAAAAATGCAAATCTGCTACAACATAAAGTGAATCCACTATGACTTAAACAAATTCACTGTTGGTAGATAGATAGACAACAAAATGTAAATCCACTATGATATAGGATGAATATGTTATAGCTTAAGTAAATTGACTACTAACTAACAAACAAACAACAAAGATAAGTCAACTATGACACATGGTGAATCCACTACATCTTAATTAATTTACTATTGATTGACATACATAAAATTTTTAATATGTTGTTTGCTTAGATAAATTGTTGTTACACATAGTAATTTTGCTAGGCACTTAGAAACGTCATTTTTGATTGATTTTGATAAGTTTTGACTCAAATTAGCTCAAACTTTTCTTAAATTAGACCTCTAATTGTAATAAATTATCAACATAATAAGAATCAATGACTTTGGATGAGTATTTGTGGGTTTACAAGTCTCACTAGGTGTGCTAAATGTATACCATGCAAAGATTAGCGGTTATTAGAAATCCAAATCAAATGAAATTCCTACCAAATCAAAACAAGATACCTCACATTGAGCTTGAAAAAGGGAACAAGAGGACAATTACCTTTACTTAACAAAGAGATTACACCACCTTTTCATCATAGGGATGTGCTCTGATTGAAGGATGTGGGTGCTCAATATGCCATGCACAAACATGTGGGAACCATGTCCCCTTGTTGGATGCTTGATTTTCTTGATGCAATAATGATGGAAGATGATTTTTTTCTTCAAATTGATAAAACTCCATTATTCCTTGAAGAGTTTTTTGAAGTGAAGGAGGATGGTTGGATTTATAGGATTTGTAAATGAATGACAACCATTGATCTAGATTAGAGATCAATGGTGGAAGATGAGTCTTACATCTCATGAATGAGGGAGGATGGGAAATAAATGTTTGGGGTTTAGTGTGTAAGGACATGTCATAGCTTATCCCTTACATTGTATTTTTTGTGATTGCATGGGGATTTGATATTGTAATTTGCTTGCATACTTACCCCTTTTACATGGGGTATTATGAAGATTTCCTTGGAAAAGGGACTTTGTCTTGGGATTTGGTGCAATATATTTGAATTTTAAATTGGGAAGTGAATTAGATGACATCATGGATTTGATATGGAAAACATGTTTATTTTATTTAGTGGGCATATGAAATGTGCATAGACTATCTTATAAACTAATTAATATGATTAATTAGTGTAATTAATTTGTATTTTATTGTTATGGAATGGGGTAAGGTCAAGGATGGAATTGATTATTTTCTAGGGGGATATGGATATTGGCAATGTTAGGGATGTTAGTGTAGATAGAAAACTTATTTACGATTTAGAGTTAATGTTAGTGTAGATTTGGGAGAAGATTAAAATCAACACAAAGTGTCTGATGTTAGGTGTCTATAGGCTCCAAAGAGCCATAGAGTTCATAATACTACACAACATATGTAATTTGTTATAATTTATCATCATGACAATGGTATTCATGGTACACAATTAAACTTGTTTTTAAATTCCCAGTTGAGATCAATTCCTTCCCAATAGCTTGATACTCCCCATTCGTGAGAGATCATCCTTTCTTAGTTAGACACATGACCTATTGATTGTGAGAACCTTGAAGTAATAATTGGTTAGTATCTCTTGCTTTTCAAGTTTTTATATATTAAAAAAAAATCAAATATTTTAAAAGATTAAAAAAATTAGGACCTAAGCATGATTTTGTTTAGTTTATTTACATCAATTAATATATAATCAGTTATTCAATACTTATTCCTATGCAATTTCATATAATATATGCTTCAAAAGTGTACATGTGTGAATGCAAAACATATAATTTGTCATTTCAAGCTACCATTGCAGGAGGTGCTATTGTCTCAGACTCAGAAATCGCACACAAACAAAACTACCCTATTCAGATAGTAGCATACTATGACCTTGTCTGATTCTAACAGATCTATCCCAATGAACACAAAATCCACTTTTCCAAATTCAAACTAGTTATAGGCTCTCTATAACTTATCTATATCACAACAAGTTCACTTGGGGCATCCTCTTACATAGGTTTTATCATTTTATGATTATCCCTATTATTCATACTTCAGTACATTATATTACATATGTTATTTTTTTCATTTAATTTCACATTTATAAATTAATAGATACTTGAGTTGATGAATATGTTAGTGTCATAATTTGATAATGTTGATCATCTTTACTTATTAATGCATGTTTTGTGTGTTTGCTTCTATGTTTCATGTCTAGTGTGTATTCTTTATTTGGATTGTGGACATTTGAAGATGTCTTTGTGTGTGTCTCAAATACTTTATTATATGTTTCTATGCATGTGAGTGACATTTGAACATGTCCAATATATGTGTCCCTTTGGCCTTCTCTTGCATGCTTTGTGTGCTTTGTGTGTACTCTTTGTATGTGTGAGTCATATCCATGACACTTATTTATTGGATTTGCTCAGTTTTTTATGCCATGATGGATATCATGCATCTTCTCAACATTTTGATGTCATGATAGATATCATGCATCTTCTCTAAGTTGTTCTACTTCAATTTTAGTTATCTTCATAATAGAATTAGTTATTTGCATACTTAATTTCTAACATTTATCTTGAGAATGTCAATATGTATGATTTTTTATACATGCATCTTGTATTATTATTTTGCTCATTTTATATATATGATGATTCCATACTCTTCCATGTTATCATTACTACTTCGCTTTACATATTTTTTATAACATCTCTCGCACAAAATTTTATTTTTATTTTAGTTATTGTGCAGGTTTCACAACTTACCTCAAAAGAGGGGGCATACATGGTGTCTTGTCTTAGAGACTAAGTTGTAAAAGTCCACTGCATAGATAAAAAAACATAGGTTTTACATAATTGATCATGATCCATACCAAAAAATAACCTATAAAGTAATTTTGGACAAAATTTCTCCATTCAAACAAGGGCACAGGTCGGCCATGTCCAAATAATGTGTTAGTATCCTAGCAAGTAGAAAACAATCATTTTTCATAAATTCTCTGGATTTCAGTTAGTTTATGAATATTTGGTAGTAAGTATACAAAATCATTTCATATGAGTACTCAAATTTGTCTCAAATTTTGCTCAAAATGAGGGCATCATGCACAACATGTGTTCTAATGGTTTGCATGGATGTTTTGCTCTAAGAATCATATGAATAACTTAGTTTTAGAATCCATATAATACCTAAATATCAAATTGATGGAAATTACACAACATATGACTACCTCCTTCCTCAAATTTGCACCAGTTCCATAGATGGAATGTCAATACTTTTCATTCTCCATGTTGTATACACTAAATTCAAATTATGTTATTTGCACTAGTTTTCACCAGAATGATTCATTAGAATTCATACAAGGATTCCAAGCCACATTACTCATTTGGTTACACAATGATTGATTCAAGCACATATTAATTTCTTAATCACACTATTTTATCATTGAGGATTGGGGCATGCATAATCCATTCCAAGCACTTAAATAGAAATGAAATTCACTAGTCTTACCCTATATAGTCACTAGTTTTGCACCATAAAATAAAATGGTTCATGTACCCAATAAGGTGTATTAATTCCTTGTTATTATGTCTATAAGTTTATTATATTTAATTTTATATTCACATCTTAAGTAAGGATTGATTTTACACGTGTTATTATAATTTTTGCATGAAGCACAGTTCAATGTTGTGGTCTACATTCAATAATGTTCTTTAGAGGTAATTTTAGGCACACACTTTTAATTTTATTCTAGTAATTTTTATTTTATACATTAATAAAATAAACTTGGGGGAAATTTAGACACATAAATTAATATTTAAATTGAAATAATGTACTTGTTACTACTCTTTGTATGCACTTAGCTCATGCCTCATTCCATGATCTTTTTACTGTCATTTCTTCACTCCTATTACAGATGACATATTCCTACAAATAACTAATGATGTAAAAATATCCCTATCTATCATCCTATTAATCCTAAGCTCACTTTTAGATTGATCCACACTTTCAATTTAGTTGTCTCTACTCTTTAGACAAGATTGTCGTATTTGGACAATCCCGCTTTCCAGTAGTCTCTAATTCCACTAGATGATTTCTCCCACCAAATAATGGCTAATTGAATTACTCCATAAGTTTAATAAGCTCTATCCAAAATAAATCACAAAATGTCACTGTAAAGCAACATTTCAAAGGAATTTGTACACAAAAGGCTCATACATGAAAAAATACTAGAACATCTAACTACACATTGAGAGAAAAACACCTATTTTTTGCAATTCAAAGTTCACACAACCTAAGTAGCCCTAAGCTAAGTATACATACACCTATAAGGTCACAAGTAACTATTGAAAAACTTAATTGCACCAAGATTGCATAAGTATTTAGAAATTTTTACAAGTATTTCACACACACCATCATAGCATGGGAGATCTACATGGATTTTGATCCCTCTTTAGAGTATTCATATGTAGATAGTGATTAACATAGGGGGTGTTGAGGTCAAGCACAACTGTAACCACTAACCCCTTTTTATATTTTATTTATTTATCATTCGTGGTCTATTGAGCTCTAGAGTTACAAGTGAATAAAAAGACATATGGTGGCTTGCATAAAAAATATTGCATCACATAACAAATATACATGACCAATATGCGACATCATATGGACCCAAACTTTCCTAGAGTATAAAAGCCTTTTTAGATGTAGGTGCTCCCTTAACACCAAGGCATAGTGTGATTGTGAAACTATAGTGGCCTTGTCAAGAGATCTAGAGGAGCTCAGTTTTAGATTCACAATCAGTAAACGCAATCACATAGTCAGATCTATAGTCATATATGCAATTCTACATTCATATTTTCTAGCTAAGTTATCTCCCAAAAGGAACCTAAGCTTATGTGGGGATTACATATGATGATCAAATGAAAACCCACTTACAAGTTTTGTCTATTCAAGATATCTATGAGTCATCGTACAAACCTTTTACCCTGAAAAGTTAAAAGAAATAGTTGTATTTTAATTAATAAAATAAAATTACATGTTTAGAATAAAATAATTAATAAAATTAAATAATGTATATTTATTTTTATATGTTAAATAAAATATTGTTATGCTAATATTAAGTAAGTATATATGTAAATTAATAAATTCAAATTCTATGTAATATTTTCAGGTATAATTTTTTTTAAAAAATTGTTATGACAGTTATATAAACATATTTATAGTTTTTAATAGTTATATATAATAAAAATACTTTTAAAACTAAATAAAATGAAACTAAAAAAATTGGTAGACTGTTAAAAATTATATAAATATTTATCATAATTTTTGAAGAGCAATGTTGAATGGATAATTATATAAAATTATTTTCTAAACAAAGTGAATTATTAAAATTAAAAGGAGTATTCAAAAAATATATATTATACACATAATTTTTTTGAATATAGATTTTTGCATGAAATAAATGATAATATCTTTTCATTATTTATAATATATGATGAACCACACGTATTTGGAGGTGCACGATCTTAATTTCTCAAAATTGAGATTATCATTGAGATTATATTTTACCATTCAAAAATTATATATTTTGGATATTACAATTAAATAATTTAAATATTAAAAATTACAAAATAACATTGAACTCTTTCAATTCCTATAATTTCTCGAATATGATTTACCAGGTTATTAGTATATAAACTATAATGACTACTAATTTCTTTTCTTTCCTAATTACAATCACACCACCAAGATATCTATTTGTATCCACCAACTATGAAAAATAAAATAATTGTTTATAGAAAAACTGTGAAATCACACATCTAGTTTAACACA
This sequence comes from Torreya grandis, assembly GCA_037957365.1. NCBI lineage: Eukaryota > Viridiplantae > Streptophyta > Pinopsida > Cupressales > Taxaceae > Torreya > Torreya grandis. The sequence goes on along the minus strand of JARHVA010000964.1, from coordinate 2,470,760 downwards.
ATAAACATTTTCAATGCCAAATTAATGAAATAAAATATCAAAATTTTAGTTAAGCATACCTTGCAAAATACGTTATAACTAGAGTTGAAGTAATCTTAAGTTCTACATAAATGTAACGGCCTAGAGAAGTATTAAACTTTTAAGGTATACAATAAAACATGTAAAAAATTGAAAATGCTAATTAACCCAATAATACTAAAATATATGAATTTGAATGACAATAAAATATATAGGTTTTTCTTATGAGAAATACAAATGAAGAGGATGAAGGCAGTAAGATAGATAAATTAGTTCTTATTTAACTCCAAATAACAAAAAAATCCGTAGATTAAGATTTACAATAAGAAATGATGGTAATTTGTATTTTTAATTCTTTATATTCATATTGATTGTTATAAATTAAATTATTATGAGTACATAAATTATCTTTAACAAAAATAATGTTAATTATTATAAAATTATATTAGAATTTTATAAAATTTATTTCCATTAATAAATGACATGAAATTTTTTATATTGTACTTGTAAGACGTGTTTGAAACCCTTGAAAGTGCTAGCAAGCAAGGACTAAATTATATATATATATATACATATATATACATTATATATATATATATATATATATATATATATATATATATATATATACACACACACACACACACACACACACACACACACATATACATATATAATTCCTCATTCTTTTATGAATTATACTAACAATTGAAAGGTAATGCAGATTAAATAATTTTTATCATTACAATTCATGATGAAGAAGGTCTTAATTTGAAGCAGTGACTAGGAAATAGACATCAATTGTAAAAGTTGTGCCTTGAAATCCCTAGATTCAATATTGAGACCCTGAAAATGTCTAAGTACTAATCAAATTAGATTTTGAAAAACTATATCCCACATCGTAAGGCGTGTAATGGTGAGCCCAACTCTATCAGATGTAGAATGACCTTAGTTTTGTGTATTTACTAAAATAAATTTAAAATATAAGGAATATAAATGTAAACTCTGATATTTATGTAAATTTTAAGTTTGTGTTACGATACATGTCCACAAAATTATCCCCCAACTCCAAGCACTTACCCTATATCATAACAGGTTCACTTGGGGCATCCTCTTACATAAGTTTTATTATTTTATGACAATCCCTATTGTTCATACTTCCATATATTACATTACATGCTTTATTTTCTCATTGAATTTCACACTGATAAATTACTAGATACTTGAGTTGTTAAATATGGTAGTGTTATAAGTTGCTAATTTTGATCAACTTTACTTATTCATGCATGCTTTGTGTGTTTGCTTCTATTTTTCATGTTTTGTGTGTATTCCTTGTTTATATTATGGACATTTGAAGATGTTCTTGTGTGTGGCTCAAATCCTTCATTGTATTTTTCTATGCATTGAGTGACATTTGAACATGTCCCCTATATATGGCCCCTTAGCTTTCTTTTATGGGTTTTGTGTGATTTGTGTGTACTCTTTGTATATGTGTGTCATGGCCATGACTCTTGTTTGTTTAATTTGCTTAGTTTTTGATGCCATGATGGATATCATGCATCTTCATATCCTTTTGATGCCATGATGAATATCACACATCTTTTCCAATTTATTCTAATTCAATTTTAGTTATATTTAGAGTAGGTTACTTATTTGTGTGCCTAATTGTTAACATTTATCTTGACAATGTCAATATGTATGTTTGTTTCTACATGCATCTTGCATTACTGTTTTTCTCAATTTTAATATGATGATTCCATGCTCCTCCATGTTATCATTACTACTCAGATTTACATTTTTTTCATAACATCTCTTGCATAAGTTTTTATTTTGAGTTAAGTTTCTGTGTAAGCTTCACAACACACCTCAAAATATAGGGCATACCAATTGTCTTGTTTTAGGCACTAAGCTATAAAAGTCCACTACATAGATAGAAAAAGATATGTTTTACATAGTTGATCATGATTCATACAAAAAATCACCCAAAAAGTAGTTTTGGACAAAAGTGCTCCATTTAGCTAAGGACACATGCCAGCAATGTCCAAATAATGCATTGTCATGTCCCGACCGGTAGAAAACAATTATTTTCATAAATTATCGAGATTTTAGTTAGTTCATTAATAGTTGGTAGTAAGTAAACATAATCATTTAATATGAGTACTCAAATTTGTTTCAATTTTTAATCAGAATGAGGGCATCATGCACAACATGTGTTGCAATGGTTCGCATGGATGTTTTTCTCCAAAAATCATATGATATAACTCGGTTTCAGAATACATATAATAAATAGATGTCAGATTGGGGGCATGTGCGTGACATATGACTACCTCCTTGTTTAGTTTTGCACTAGTTCCATAGATAGAATGTCTGAATACTATTCATTCTCCATGTTGTATACACTATATTAAAATTATGTTATTTTGCACTAATTTTTTACCATAATGATTCATTGAAATTCATAATTCCAAGCCACGTTATTCATTCAGGTATAAGATGATATATTCAAGCACATATTGATTTCTTAAGCACACTCTTTTATCATTGAGGATTGGGGCATACACAGTCCAATCCAAGTGCTTCAATGGAAATGAAATTTACCAAGGGTCCTGCCCTCTACAATCACTAGTTTTACACTAAAAAACAAAATGATTAATGTATCTAATTAGGTGTATTCATTCCTTGTTATTATATCTATAAGTTTAATATATTTACTTTTAGATTTTTATTTTAAGTAAGGAGTGATTTTACACATGTTTCATTGTAGTTTTTGCATGAAGCATATTTCATTATTTTGACCTACATTCAATACCTGTTCTTTAGAGGTAAGTTTAGGTACACACTTTTACTTTTAGTCTAGTAATTTTACTTTAATACATTACAAAAATAAAATTGGGGGAAATGTAGACATATAAATTAACCTTTAAGTTTAACAATGCACATGTGACCACTCCTTATACCCACTTACTTCATACCTCATTCCACAGTGTTTTGACCACCATTCCTTCACTCTTATTATGAATGGCCCATTCTTAAAAATAACTATGTCAAAATATCCCTATCCAATAGGCAGTAACCTAAAAATCCTAAGCTCACTTTCATATTGATCCACACTTTCAATTTAGTTGTCTCTACTCTTTGGACAAGACTGCCCTATTTGGACAATTGTGTTTCCTAGTAGTATTCAGTTTTGCTAAATGCTTCATCCCACCAAATAATGGTTAATTTCTCAAATTTTAATTCATGTAATGGGTCACCCTGTAATTTTAGCAAGCCCTCTCCAAAAGAATTCACAAAATATCACTATAAAGTAACATTTCAAACCGTTTTGAACACAAAAGGCTCATACACGAAAAAACACTAGAACATCTAATTGCACATTGAGATAAAAACACCTAATTTCCCAATTCAGAGTTCACACAGCCTAAGTAGCACTTACAAGGTCACAAATAATTGTCTAAGCACTTAATCGCATTAGGATTGCACCAACATTTATTATTTTGCACCAATCTTTCACAAACACTACCGTAGCACAGGAGAACTACATGGAGTTTGATCCCTATTTAGAGTATTGGTATATGTAGACAATGCTCAACATAGGGGGTGTTGAGATCAAGCATAACTTCAAGCGCTAACCCCTTTTTATATTTATCTATTTATCATTTGTGATCTATTGAGTTAGATTTACAAGTGAAGAAGAAGACATATAGTGGCTTGCACAACAAATCACACATCACATAACACATAAACATGACCAATAGGGGACATCATATGGACCCAGATTTTCCTAGAGTGTAAAAGCCTTTTCAGATGCCAGTGCTCCTTGGACACTAGTGCATCACGCCCCTGTCCAATTATAGTGGTCTTGTCAAGATATTTAGTGGAGCTTAGTTTCATATTCACATTCAATAAACATAGTCACCTAGTCACATCTACAGTCATATACACAATCTTGCATTCCTATTTTCTAGCTAAGCTATCTCCCTCTTATATTTCCCCTTTTTAACATATTTCTAAATATAATATGTCACAAATCAGTGAATGCTTAATTTATGTGCATATATTTTACATCATGATTTAGCTCAGTTCATTTTCTCTAATTAGGATCTAACATTCTCCTATTTCCCAATTTTTAATAAAACAATTATATATTTCTATTTAATATTTTCATGATTTATATTATACATTTTTTTGGGATTCTTACCCTGACATGCTTCATTAACATATCTAGTTGAATATGACAATTATATCTAAAAATCCGATCTTGTGATATTTGTTTGAATTATCAAAAAAAAAATTGAAGAGAGGTCGAGTGTAAAAAAAAAAAAACAAAAAAAAAACCATTAAAAAAAATTGTGGACCACTAAAATAGTTATAATTAAATTGATAATATGATGATCAAATGAAAACCCACCGACAAGTTTTGTCCATTCAACATATCTACGAGTCATCACATTTGAAGAGCTGGTTTTAATATTATTATTTTTAAATAAAAAGTTAAAAGAAATAGTTGCAATTTAATTGATAAAATTAAATTATATTTACATATTTTTTTCAAAAATATGTTAAATAATATATTATTATAATAATTATATAGTTTTTAATATTATTAAAATATTTTTAAAATTAAATAAAATGAGAAAATTTTGATAGATTTAAATTTTTTTATAAATTATAAAAATATTTATCATAATTTTTAAAGGGTAATGTTTGAATGAATAATTATATAAAATTATTATCTACTAAACAAAGTTTATTATTAAAATTAAAAAGAGTGATCAAATAAAATATATTATACACATAATTATTTTGAATATAGATTTTTACATGAAATAAATGATAATAATTTTTCATTATTTATAATACATGTTGAAACATATATTTGGAAATATACAATCTTAATTTTTTAAAATTTAGATTATTATTAAGATTATATTTTATTATTTAAAAAGTAAATATTATAAATAACTAATTTAAATATTAAAAATTACAAGATAATATTGAACTTTTTGAATTCTTATAACTTCTTGAATCTGATTTATAAGGGTTATTAGTATGTGACCTATAAAAATAATTAATTTATCTTCTTTCTCAATTACAATCACATCATTAAGATATTTATTTGTAGCCATCAATTATAAAAAATAAAATAAATACTTTTAAAAACTGTAAAATCATGCATCTCACTTAACACAATAAACAATTTCAATACCAAATTAACAAAATAAAATATCAAAATTTTAGTTGAACATAGCTTACAAAATAAATTATAACTAAAACTATAATAATCTTAAATTCTACATGAGTGTAGTGTCCCATAGAAATATTAAAACTTTTAATATATACAATAAAACATATCAAAAAAAATGAAAATGCTAATTAATTTAATAGTACTAAAATCAATGAATTAGAATGACAACGAAATATATAAGTTTTTTTTATTGAAAAATACAGATGAAAGAGGCTGAAGGCAATAAGATGGATAAATTTGTTCTTATTTAATTCTAAATAATGAAAAATAGATAGATTAAGATTTAAAATAAAAAATGACAGGGATTTGTATTTATAACTTTATATGTATATTGATTGTTGTGAATTAAATTATTACAAGTGCATATATTATTTTTAACAAAAATAATGTTGATTATTGTGAAATTATATTAAATTTTTATAAAATTTGTTTCTCTTTATAAATATATGCATTTTTTATATATTGTACATGTTTGAACCTTTGGAAATGCTCCGTGCATAACTTACCCTGAAAATCGTGTTACAATTTTTAATGTTCAACATTTTAGATCATCTTCTATAATCTTTCATCAAAAAATATATATATATATAAGCATCAAATCTTCCATAACTTACTAATAATTTATTATTATTTATAAAATTATTTTATATTAATTGTATATTTAAAATAATAAAATATATAATTTAAAAAATAAATTAATTTCTATAAAAATATAAAACTCTTAACAATTCCAAAATTTCATAAACAACTTCAGAATTGTCCTTTCCATGGGACCAACAGGTTTCCTGCCTGGCGGCACTGAAAAATAAAAAACTTAATGCCCTTTCCATGAGATTAGAGACAAGGAGTGCAGTCATTTACAGTCTAATAATCATGTCTGCATGGACTACTTTGGGTTTGGATTATATTCACATCTTCAATACCATCATGATGTCTTTTCTTCTTCATTTAGTCTTTTTTATATGTCTGCAAATCTGCCATCCCATCCCATCTTCAAGTTAAGACCGAACATTTCTGATTTGAGAGTGAACAGAGATTTGTAACTGAGGTGTCATTGGGCTATGTGTGTTCAGAACAGGAGAAGTTTAGTTTAAAAGAGAAAAGAGAGTCTACCATTGCAGTAGAATTTGGCACACATGTTTTCATTCTTGTTTGATGAAAGCTTTAAAATATCCATAATTTCCAAAGGAGATTTTTTTTAGTTGATTCCAAGAAAACTTTAGATTTTGGAAATCCCCAATGTTGGTTTAACCAGATCATATTTTAGGGCACATTGATTATTTTATAATTGATTAGCATTGAAATTTAATAACAATTAGATCATATTTTCGCTATTGAAATGTAAAAATATATAGAATCTGAGGAACAATATCAGTATAATTGATTAACACTGACACTGCCACTGCCATGAATAAGGAATACAAAAGATTTTCTGGTCTTTAATTGTTCCACCATGGACAGGGATTATTGATTTTAAAACAGCAATTAATTTTAATCGCAGTTGGAGGTTTTATTTGCAAGTCCTATGCGTATCTTGAACGCATAAAACATATGCCAGCTTTCAGAAAAGTTCTGAAAGCCATCCCTCTGTGGACAAATTCTATGTATAATTTGTAAGATTGTCATCCCACTAGACAAAATCTGTGGATAATTTATGAGATTTAGTTTTGTAATTTATAATTTAAGATTGTCAGATGGGGAAGCTTGGTGTATTTTAAAGAGAAGGTTCAGATTTGAATGTAGGGTGGGTGGGATATGTACAACTGTCAGTTGGAAATTAATTATGACTTTTACAATTTATTGGCATTGACGGTTGGTAAGCTTAGGCTTCCTCCCTTCAATCTTTACACAATCATTTAGATTTTGGAAAAAAGTCTAAATAAAAATACTAACAAATAAGAAAAGCAAAAGTGAAACCTCATTTTCAAAAATACATATACTATTTTAATAAACGTTTAAATAGAAAAACTAATAATCAAAGGAAAATCAATTGTATAAGGTAGTGCAATGTAAATATTGATAAAATTTAATGAAGAAGAAAATTTAAAGATGTAGTTTGGATAAAAAATGTAGTTATCATTCTTCTTTTTCTTTGCTATGAATGTACACTCCATTTTTGCATTCTTGCATATAAGTTAAAAGAGAAAGCAAGTGAAATGCAAGAGGACTTGTAAGGATCATACTTTTGACATTGCATTAAAAGAAGCCCTGACATTCAATAGTACCAATATCAATTGTTATCTTTTGCAATATTAATCCCAATGACTTATGTGTTGTTAGAGTCAAAGGCATTTTCAATGGAAGTTGTCTAAGGTTGCTTGGAGTTATAGAAGGGATCGACACATTTTGAGGATTATTTGTATCCCATGTTGGGCATGTACATTTTTTCATATGTACATCCACAAATATTGACAATTCAAACAATTTGGTGCCAATGTTATAAACTATATGTAATCACCTAAAAGTGGTATTTGAATGCTAAAAGTGTAACTTGAGTTAACCTATTCCTAGCTTAGCCCTAGACCTATCCTAAAGCCTTTGCCACACTTTTTCAGTCATTATGCAGACCACAGACCTCTACAGTCAGCCAAAACACATCCAGAGCATTTATATATCATGTGACATCTTTTGTGAGCAACAAATAGTCAAAATAAGCCAAGTACAACATTATTCTCTAATATAATGTAGGACTAGGTGTATAATTGAGTTTGTTCAAAGAAGTTAAGTTCATAGCTTTGATCAAACTCAAGTATTTACCCACTCCAAGAACTAATTCAACAATGAAGTCACATCAACTAATAACAAGATTGAGGAAAATATTACAATTAATGCAGTATCACAACTTATGAATTAACTACCATTGATAACTCCACCAAAGAGGTAACATTTAAGTTTACCAACACCAAATCACAATGCGTAATTATTTTTGATGCACCAAATCACAATGTGTAATGTGTTTATTTGTTTTGATGTCTTTGATGGGTGAAAACCTGGAGGAAATAAGTCAGTAGTTTGATTTGGTTATCTTTATTGTGTGTGTATCTGTAATAAAACCATTATTTATTTGATTAAAAATGGGGTTGAGAAGTCAGGTTCTAGGGGCAGTAGCCCCTAGTGGGGTCTTGGGGAAGCACCCCTTGTAAGGTTTGGGGGTAGCACCCCAGGTGAGCTCATTGTCATGGTCTAGGACAGGGTTGAGGGGCAATGTCCTGATGCTAAATGCAATTTAGACTTGACATGGACTTTGCAAAATGAAGTTTCAAATGAAAATCTATGGAGATCTATTAGACTACAAAATCTTCAAAACACAAGGCAAATCCACTACAACATAGGGCAACCCCACTAATGACTTAGATAAATCCATTATTGACACGACATGAATCCATTATTGATATTTCTCATTATTGATATTTCCCATTCGAATGACATAGGAAAAATCCGTTAAAACATTGGGAAATATCAGGGTAAGTGTATGAAGTTGGGGTACAATTTTGTGGGCATTTTGGGTAATGCAATCACATTAATAAATAACGTGTTCATGTTATTTAATTAACGCGATCGTGTTATTTAATTAACATGATCACATTATTTAAATTATGGCTCGATAATTACCAAGACATAATACGATCACATTATTATATAACATGATCACGTTATTTTAAATAATAACATGATTGTGTTATTAACGTGATCATATTATTGTTGTTTTCAATAACACGATCATGTTATTTTTATTTTCAATAACATGATTGCGTTAATAACACAATCATGTTACCTATGTCACAAAAAAAATAAAATCAAAACTCGAATGCAAATTCATCATTTTACATTTGAGTTTTCTTTGCTCTCCTCCACTTCTACAATCATGTTTTGTGTGAAAGAGACAAAATATTAACATAAATCCACCACATTCATCCCAAGAAGCTGCTAATCGATGATGCTACCATGTAGAAGAGGTAAATGATAAAAATATACACTTGTTGACCCTAATTTTTCATTATTTTCACTATTTAACCTTAATTTTTAGTTGTAATTTGTTTATTTTGAATAACCCATCTTGCTAACCCTCCACAAAACCCTCTTGTTCCTCCTCTTCCTAACCTTCCATAAAACCTTCTTGCTTCTCCTCTTATCCCTCCACCTAACCCTCGTACAGTTCCACAAAACCCACCTGGTAGTTAGGAGATTTTAATTGACAACATTGTGGAAAATAAAATTGAAATTAAAGAATTAATTAGGAGAATGAGGGATCCCACTTCCATCAACTCCCACCACACCTAGCTAGACATTTCCCTAGAGACATTATTAGGTCAAATTGACTTTATAATGAGTCAAATTGACAGATGGACTTCATATAAGGATGGTTGTAGGGATTATTATGTTGACAAATTATCAACACTTGATGTCAAGAACAAAGAAATATCAAAAGCCTCCATTTGCACCTTATTCATTAACCCAGCCACTAATGCCCCATTTTCCATAACTGTTACACTTTTTCCAATTCATCATTTCCAACATAACTTAATCAAAACTAATTTTTAGGATCGATGGTGGATAGCATTTGACTATCCACCATGTAACAACCACAAGGCCCCATTCTATTTTTTTATGAAACTCTACTATGAGTTTCTCCTCAATGAGATTTTAAATTATTTCAATTTTAGTGAGTTTTAGGGTCGAAGGAAGGCTCTATATAGGATCGACCAAGTGCATGTCATGTGCCTAATCGACCTGCATGGATCCATATCCAAAAACCACTTGAGTTTGAGATCCCCTCTGCAGTTTAGTAGGTTGTGGAGATTGACAGTTTGCATGCTCTTATTTCACTCACTAATAGACTTGTTTAGCATATGAGTAAGCTCTCACAGACTGATGCTAGAGATACGCTACTTAGTGTGCATACCCAACCCCAATCTTGTAATTCTTGTAGAGTTATGTGCATTGGACCTTCTGATGGCAATGGTGCTGGTGGTTTAGAGGGCTTGGATAATAATCTTATAAGTGACAAGTTTTTTCATGCACATTTGGTGTACAAACATTAACCACTACAAAAATGCAGTATATTTTATATAAATGTCATGTTAAATTTAAGTTATATTTACAAATTTAATTTAGCTAACAATTAATTTACATAGAAATTGAATAATATATATGTCATTTTTTATGTTGCAATAGGTGATGGTGACTTCATCGTCACAATTGACATTTATAACATTTGATTTGTCACGACCATTGTTTACATATTTGGATCCAGCTATTGGCCCATCCACTACTGCATTTGTTTCTGTCAGGATGACACCTTTTACTTATACAGAGGTAAAATTTTGAATTAATCTTATGCTTTATGTACATTTAGTCTATGTATATTTTCCATGTAAGTTTAAGTTAAATTTATTTATCAATTATCTTGAAGCATAGGTTTTAACAAGCTTCATATATTCAACTATATATTGTGTAAAGTTACCTAGCCTATATTGAAGTCTTTTTAATAGAAAATCATGTGTAATGTAATAACAATTTTGAAGGTTTGCCAAAGGGTCAAACTATATGATGTTTTAACATACATTGCTATATCGTGTACTGGAGGGAGCTAATCTAAATCACCAATGAGAATAATAAATCTTACAAAAAATGGCTCATTTTTGTGTTATGGGAAGGCCTATCACAAACATTGAACAATATGTTTCAATAGATTTGGACCTATGAAAATCATTTCATTGATTATAAAGTTTTGGATATATTGTAAAGATTGTTGTAAAATTTTACGTGCTTGCTCTTCCAATTATGTCTTTTATAGGTATGCAAAGGCTTGAATTGATTATTTAAGCATTAATATTAAATGATGTAATAATTTTTCATGCGAGAAATAAAAATAGAGAATTATGGTGAGTTGTTTGTTAATTTAAAACAAGTCTTATTTTGTGGATAAGTTATGATTTTCTTGTATCGACAATTCCCTAAACTATCTTTTACAATGGAAGCATTGTGTCATGTTGATTGTAGTGGCACATAATAATATCAACAATAAAATATTGTTCTTCAAATAACATACTTGAAGTGGATGGACCGACATAATAGGATTCATAAATTTGGAAGATTGTTCGATTTATTTCTATAAATGAAGTGGTTGTTTCTTGAAAGGAATCTAAAATGTTACTATCATTCTAATTATGATATATATCAAAGTCATGATAACCAAGAATATCAAGCTCAATAAGCTAAATATCATTGTTGGAGTGTATCTGTAACAAAAGTTTCCATTCATCAAGTTGTGGAAAAGAATGTCTTCATTTGAATATTTCACCATCTAAAAATATCAGTTTTAGAAATTGTATGATGAATATGCCATTGGTGGTAGGAATTTTTCATATGTTTCTAGTTTTCAACTATTTGTTCAGTAGAAAAATGAATGTCTACAATGACATTATGGAAACATTTGTAAAAAGGAAATTCGTACCAACATAAAAATGAATAAACTATATATATATATATATATATATATATATATATATATATATATATATATATATATATATATATATATATATATATATATATATATATAATTTGTGAAGAAATTGTAAAGAATGCGGGTAAGACATGAATAGTAGTTGGCACTTTTTTTTAATATTTTTCACCATGATAATATTTTTCATATGACCAATTCCTTGATTCTTCTATAAGTGATAGTGGATATAATTAAGGAGGTCGATCCATATATGCATCAATGAAGGATGAAGTGAATTAGATGCACTACAAAATATGAAACATATAATATTTTTAACAACATTTAATTAAAAAAATGGTAAAGTGGACAAAACAAGTAGGAGTTTTTGTAAAAGATGGTTGATATCTTAATAAAAAATACTATCAGTTAAAAGTTTCCTAAAGGCATTTGAAGATGGTTCATGTGAACTTACATTATATAAAATTATTGTTCACATATGGTGATAGATTTCAAATTGGATCTATACTTTTGAAGAATATTTTGTAATATATTTCAATATAAATTCACATAAAATAGCATGATAGAAATCGACTTTGCAAATGAAAAGCATGGATATATTGTGAATATTAAATCTATCATCATAATGATAAGGATTGTATTTTTGGATCCATTATTTTCAATGATTATGGAGGATTTTTGATGTAATTCCCTAGGCATTTTGTACCATCATTGAAGAGCTTAGAAATGCACTTAGTATACCTTTGAACACAATTCAAAAGATCGTCATAGTTAAGAGAAGGATTGCTTGAAACTATCTTAGTTATATTTAACAAACATGGATCATCAAGAGAATAATAATGACTCATTTGATTTCTATGAAACCTATCATATGGATTTTAAGCTGATATATATTTTTCAAAATAGGATTTTAGATTTGCAATTGTAGTTTGATCGTACCAATCTAATGTATCAATATTGGGTGCATTTTTTAGACAAAGAAATCCATGAGTATGCAATCATCCTATATGTTGTCATTCATACCTGAAAAGTAATATCTATTTATTTGAGATTCAATAGAAGAAATTATTTTAGAAAAATAAAGGTGAAATGGAGTAGTTTATTACATACCTATACCAATAGTCTTGTGCTTCTACATGATTTTAGAATACTTTATTGTGAAATATTGTAAATCTATGATGTATATAAAGGGTTGTATGATGTGGATCGGAACTAATATTTTATATAATTAAATGATATATTGGCATTCATATTTAGGGGGGTTGGAAGGCATTGAATTATACAAATTGGGCCATTTGGTGTTAACAACACTCAACATGAAAAACAGAGTAGGAGAATCCAATTGATTAATCATGTCAGTAAGTTCAACAAGAATTTTTGTCCAATATGATCTTGTTCCACATAGAGTGGATGTGTAGCCCATCAAGTATTCAACAAGTTTATCATCAAGCATTGCATGAAGCCATCCTTAAAGACCCATAATTTTAGTTGGTAAATTATCCTATTTCTTTAAATAACAAAAACAACTATTCCTTTGGTGCAATGACACATCATTTGATTAAGTATAAAATACCTAAATATTGGATGACCACCAAATTTGTTATCATAATAACACATCCACCAAATTTGTTATCATAATAACACATCAAATGAAGTGTATATTCATGAATCTGAATATTTTTTATGTAGTTATAGTTAGGGGTCTTAATTAAGAGATGGTTTAGACCACTCAACCCTCATGATATGTATAAAAATACAATAAAACAAAACAACATAAATTTAATTTTTATTATATTTCAATGTCAATAATTATAATATGGACATATAACAACAACACATTATCGCACAATATCAAAATGAGACATGTTGAAGCATAGATATTTGATTACTAACTTGTAATATTTGCACGTAAAATCTCAGATCATTCATCCAAATCACTGATCTCTTTACTTAAGTGTAGGGGCATGTTTATATAGGCATAAGATCCACCAAATAACAATAATTCTCAACAACCTATTAACATCAAGTAAGCACATCTTTTTTCACCACAAGTATTAAATGTCTAATTCAACTCCAAGACACCATATCACATTAGAACACATATTGACATACTCCATCACATGAAATATTAAATGAATACCTAGCAACTTCACATGATTTAAGGAATTAAATGTAATAAGTCTCTCCCATAACACATCACCATAATATATGTGTCCCAACCAAGATGCACATGAGAAAAGTCACACAAAAGTTACAACCTTTTAAGGCTAAGTCAAAAGACTTCACAACAAAAATATGTGTCAAAAAACTCTAGCACCATGATCTTAATATATGACAAGAAACTTACTACACATCATTGCAAGATCCCCAAATGACTCTCAAAGCATCACAATACTTGTGTGGTGAATAAAAAACTCATCCAAGAAGTCTCACCAACATTTTTCCTTTTGTTAAAAGGAACTAACCCAAATGAAAGCTTTGATGTTCTAGAATATATCCAAAACTTTTAAAATTCTTCGTATATCTCCAAAAGGTTGCACTTTCAAAAAATACAAAACACCACTTCTTACACAAATATTCATAAGCATATTCATATGAATAACAATTAAAAATGTGTGCAACAATAGATGCATGGAGCATTAAACAAACAATAAACATATGCCAATTCGTAGGTTGTGAAAGAAACATAATGAGGCTTGTGTACAAATTAGATTTTGCATAAGCTTATAAACACACACACACACACACACACACACACACACACACACACACACACACACACACACACACACACACACACACACACACACACACACACACACACACACACACACACACACACACACACACACACACACACACACACAGAGAGAGAGAGAGTAAGAAACTTGTGCAAAATAGAACTTTTTCAAGTTTCCTAAACTAATAAGTTTTTGGTTGATGCAATATTGCATGTGAACTTGGATGCTCCTGCATTATACACCCTAGGTTACAATGAAACACGAGCTCCTTCTCATATGCCTTCTAAAATATCTATTAATAGTACTACTTATTTTGTAGATTTTGATGTGTTTATCCATGCCACATATTTGATTACTTAGCCTTTGCAATTTATCATATATTTTATATGTATTCCTTTTTTCACGTAGTCTCTCCAACTCGCATGTCAATCACCTATTCCACTTCATTGTGTTTTTTATGGCATCTATGCTATCTAATCCATTTATTCAAAATTTGCATTTGTGATTTCAATAAAATGCTACATGAGTGTAGTGCCCTAGAGAGGCATTTAAAATTTTAAAATATACAATAAAATATGTCAAAATTTTGAAAATACTAATTAATTCAACAATACTAAAATCTATAAATTAGAATATCAATAAAATATATAAGATTTTTTTATAAAAAATATAGAAGAAGATGAATACTACAAGATAGATAAATTTATCTTTATTTAATTTTAAGTAATAAAAAATAAATTAATTAAAATTTGTAATGAGAAATGATGATAAATTATATTTATAACTCTTTATAATTACATTGATGGTTCTATTATAAATATACACATTAATTTGTATGTTGAACGCATAAAACATTCCTTTAAAAATGTATGCTAGCAAGAAATGTTCTAAAATCCATCACTGTCTGAACAAATTCTATGTATAATTTGTGAGATTGCCATCCCGCTAGACAAAATCTATTGATATTTTGTGAGATTTAGTTCCCAATTTTGTAATTTATAATTTATATTTTACTATTAGTTACGCTGCCAGATGCGAAAATCCAAAAGAAATTTTGGGTTTCATTAAAAGCCATGACGGGGAAGGTTGGATTATTTTTAAGAGAAGGTTTGGATTTGAATGTAGAGTATGTGGGATATGTACAACTGTCAGTTTGAAATTCTAATGGTTGGTAAGCATAGGCTTCCTCCCTTCAGTCGTTACACAAATATTTGGATTTTGAAAAAATGTCTAGATAAAAATACTAACAAACAAGAAAAGCAGAAGTGAACCCTCATTTTTAGAAATACACATACTATTTTAATAAACGGTCTAAACAAAAATATTAATAATCAAAGGAAAAAATATTATAATTAGCAATTGTATATGGTGGGAGTAATGCCAATGTCGATAGAGTAAGAAAAATAAAGACCAATTTAATGAATAAGAAGATTCGATAAGAAATGTAGTTATTGTTTTTATTTTTTCTCGATGTGGATGTACACTCCTTGAATTCTTGTCTATAGGTCAAAAGAGAAAGCAAGAAAAATACAAAGATCTTGCAAGGATCATATTCTTGATATTGCAATAAAAGAGGACCTAACATTCAATAGTACCAATATCAATTGTTACCTTTTGCAATTTTAAACCTGGTGACTTATGTATTGTCATAATCAAGGACATTTTCAATAGAAGTTGTTTAAGGTTGCCTTGAGTTATGGGAAGGATAGACATATTTTGAGGATTATTTATATCTCATGTTGGGTCTATACATTTTTTCATATGTACAACTATAAACATTGGCAATTCAAACAATTTGGTGCTAACATTATAAACTATACCCTGGATTTCGCCAAGAGCACCATTGACCAAGCCAAACTTGACCCATAAATTATTTGTAAGCATATTTTGTTGTCCTTTTGAAAGGATAATTTTGGTCTTTAATTGGTCATCAACATGATCTCCAAAGTTATTTTTCCTAATATGCTCTATGTTACTCTGTGTAATTGACACATTTAATGATTTGAACATTTCCTTATTATGTGTTGAAACTAAAGTATTTGTTTCAAATTAGTGTGTTGATAAATGAAATGAGAATTTTTCTTCAAAAGACAAGTAGCTATTTCTTTGAGACATTAATAATTTTAGTCTTCAACTTTTGGTTCAGTATTTTGTATATTCAACAATAGATTTTGGAAAGTTACCTAGATTGGATTGAAGCGTTCTTGCCAAAAAATCATGCATAATGTAATAACAATGTTGAATGTCTGCCAAAGAGTCAAACCATATGATGTTATAACATACATTGGTATATTGTGTACTGGGGGGAGCTAACCTAAATCACCAATGAGATTAATAAATCTTACAACAAATAGCTCATTTTTGTGCTATGGGAAGACATATCACAAATATTTAACAATATGTTTCAATAGCTTTGGCCCTATGAAACTCATTTCATTGATTATAAAGTTTTGGATGTATTATAAAGATTGTTATAAAATTATGTAAGTGTTTTCCTTTCCAATGGTTTCATTTCTTTTATAGGTATGTGAAGTCTTGAATGGATTGTTTAATCATTAATATTAACTGATGCAACACCTTTTAGTGTGAGCAATATCAATAGCGAATTATGGTGAATTGCATGTTAATTCAAAATAAGTTGTATTTTGTTGATAAGTTATGATTTATTTGTATCGATAATTCTCTAAACTATATTTTTCAATGGAAGCATTGTGTCATGTTGATTGTAATGGAACATAATAATATCAACAACAATTTATTATTCTATATATAATATACTTGAAGTGGATGGATTGGTAGAAGGGATTCATAAATTTGGCAGGTTATTCAATTTAGTTCTATAAATGAAGTGGTTTATTGCAAGGAATTTGAAATGTTACTATCATTCTAGTTAAGATGGATATCAAAGTCATGATAACCAAGAATATCAAGCTCATTAAGTTGAATATCATTGTTGGAGTGTATCTATAACAAAAGTTTCCATTCATCAAGTTGTTTTAAGTTATGGAAAAGAATTTATTCATCTGAATATTTCACTGTTTGAATCTTTTTCCATCTATAAAAATCATTTTTATAAATTGTATGGTGAATATGCCATTGGTGGTAGGATTTTTTCATGCTTTTCTAGTTTTCACATATTTGTTTAGTAGAATAACAAATGACTACAATGACGTTGTGAAAACATTTGTATAAAGGAAGTTCATTCCAACATAAAAATGCATAAACAATATATATATTTTAAAGGAATTGTAAAGAATGTGGGTAAGACATGAATAGTAGCTGGCACTTTTTTTTTCCATTTTTCACCATGAGAATTTTTTTCGTATAACCAATTCCTTGATGCTTATATAAGTGGTAGTAGATCTAATTAAGGAGGTCTATCCATATATGCATCGACGAAGGATGAAGTAGGAAGTGAATTAGATGCACTACAAAATATGAAACATACAATCTTCTTGATAACATTTAATTATAAAAACGATTAATTTCACAAAATAAGTAGGAGTTTTTGTAAAAGATGGAGAAATTTTTGTGCACTAATGTCTTGATAAAAAATACTATCAGTTAAATTTTTCCTAAAGGCATATGAATCTATGGTTCATGTGAACTTGTGGTGATAGATTTCAAATTGGCTCTCTACTTTCAAAGAATATTTTTCAATATATTTTAATAAAAATTAACATAAAATAACATGCTAGCAATCAACATTTACTTTACAAATGAAAAACATGGCTAGATTATGAGTATTAAATAGATACCATCGTAAGGATTTTATTTTTTGGTTCCATTGTTTTCAATGACTATGGGGGATTCTTGATGCAATTACCAAGGCATTTTGTACCTTCATTGAAGAGTTGCTCATTTTTTTCTTTAGCGTTTTTATTATAAATGCACTTAGTATACCTTTGAACATGATTCAAAAGATCATCATAGTTAAGATAAGGATTGATTGAAACTATCTTCGTTGTATTTAACAAACATTGATCATCAAGAGAATAAAAATGAATCATTTGATTTTTATGAAAGCTATCACATAGATTTTAAGATTGTGTGTGTGTGTGTGTGTACACACACACACACACACACACACACACACACACACACACACACACACACACACACACACACACACACATATATACATATATATATATGTACATATATGTATGTATGTATGTATATATATATACACACACATACATACATACATATATATATATATATATATATATATATATATATATATATACACATATATGTACATATATATACATACATATGTACATATGTACACACACACACACACACACACACACACACATATACATATACACATACATATACACACACACACACATACATACATACATACGTATGTACATACATACATACATACATACATACATACATACATATAGGGTTTTAGATTTGTAATTGCAGTTTGATCTTACCAATCTAATATATCAATATTGGATGCATTTTTTAACCAAATAAATATATGAGTATGTGTTGAGCCTATATGTTGTCATTCATACCTAAAATAAATTATTTTGGAAAAAATAAAGTTGAAATGGAGTAGTTTATTGTATACCTATATCAATAGTCTTGTGCTTCTAAATGATTTTCTAATAGTTTCTCGTGAAATATTGTAAATCTATAATGCATATAAGGGGTTCTATTATGTGGATTAGAGATAATATCTTGTATACTACAATGATAATATTGGTATGCATCTTTAGGGGGTTTATAAGGCATTACATTATACAAATTGACCCATTTGGTGTTAACAACACTCAACGTGAAAAAAAGAGTAGGAGAACTTAATTGACCAATCATGTCAGTAAGTTCAACATGAATTTTTTTCCAATACAATATTGTTCTACATAGAGTGGACATGTAGCACATAAAGTCTTTGAAAATTTTATCATCAAGCATTACATGAAGCTATCCTCAAAGACCCATAATTGTAGTTGATAAATTGTCCTCTTTTTGTTAATAACAAAAACAACACCTATTCCTTGGGTACAATGACACATCATTTGATTAAGTATAAAATACTTAAATATTGGATGAATACTAAATTTTTTATAATTATAACACATCAAATGAAGTGCATATTCATGAATATGAATATTTTTTATGCATATGTAATTAGGGGTCTTAATTAAGATATACCCTAGACCACTTAACACTCATGATACATAGTGAAAATGCAATAAAATGAAACAACAAAACTCTTATTTTCATTATATTTCAATGGCAAGAATTATAATATGGACATATAACAACACATTATCGCATAATCTCAAAATGATTTGATCCGTATATATTTGATTGCTATTGCATGTATAACTATTTTAGAGAAAAATCTCAAAATCATTCCTCCAACTCATAGACCTATTTAGTCAAGTGTAGGGGCATGTATATATAGCCACAAGACCCACCAAATTATAATAATTCTCAACAACCCATTAACATCAAGTAAACACATCTTAGTGTGCCATAAGTAATGAATGTCTAATACAATTCCAAGACACGATATCACATTATAACTTAACACATCTTGACATACAAAATCACATGAAATATTAAATGAATCCCTATAAAATTCCCATGATTTAATGAATTAAATGTAACAAGTATCTCTCATAACACATCACCATAATATATGTGTCCCGACCAAGATTCACATGAGACAAGTCACATGAAAGTTGTAACCTTTTGAGGCTAAGTCCCAAGACTTCACAACAAAAAAATGCATTAGAAAACTCTTGCACCATGTTCTTAATATATGTCAATAACCTTACTTCACATCATCACAAGCTCCCCAAATGACTCTCAAAGCATTAAAATTCTTTCATGGTGAATAAAAAACTCCTCCAAGAACTCTCACCAACCCTAGTGCTTCTACTAAAAGGAACTAACCCAAATGAAAGCTTTGATGTTCTAGAAGTTATTTGAAACTTATAAAATTTATTTATACATCTATGAAAGATTGCACTTGAAAAATTAAAAAAACATAACTTATTACATAGATTCATAATCATATTCATATGAAAAACAATTACAACTATGTGCAACAATAGGTGCATGGAACATTACAAATAATAAAGCTATGTCAGCTCATAGGCTATGCGAAAAACATAATGAGGCTTGTGTACAACTCAGGATTTGCATAAGCTTATAAATAAATACATATAAACAACAAGAAACTTGTGAAAAATATAAATTTTCTAAGTTTCCTTAACTAATATATTATTGGTTGATGCAAGATTTCATGTGAACCTAGATGCTCATGTATCATACACCCTAGGTTACAAAGAAACTTGAGCTCTTGTTCATGTGCCTTCTAAGATATTTGATAATTGTACTATTTTTTTTCTTATATTTTGATGTGATTATCCATGCCACATATTAAATTAATTATCCTTTCCACTTTATCCTATATTATATATATTCCTTTTTGCATGTAGTCTCTCCAACTCACATGCCAAATCACTTGTTCCACTTCAATGTGCTTTTTTTAATGCCATATGTGCTATCCAATCCATTTATTCAAAATTTGTATTTGTTATTTTAATACACTACCCTTCATAATATGATACAAATAATCTACATTTAAAATATGTGATTTATTAATCCCATTAGGTAACTTTATTTTATATGCATTTTTCATAAACTTTCACAACACTCTACATGCCCAATTTTCTTCCATTTCAACTTATTATAAGTGAATTTAGGAAATATATATTTCATTAAGTGTGTTAAGACCAAATATCCAAACTAAAATTCTACTTTTGTATTCTTCACATCTACGTGCTATTTTAATTGTGCACTACTTTTATCCATCATTTTGTGCACTTGCTTATGCACTTCTCGCATATTCTCTACAAAATTATCTGCTACACAAAATATTTCTTTGCTCACTTATAATGTCTCATATCTCCATAACTAATCTCAGTCTCAACCTATACATAATATAAAATGGTGTCTTCCTTGTACTCTTATTCATTAAATTATTATATGCAAATTCAGCTTACGCAAGAATATTATCCCATGTTGCTTGATTACATTCAATAAAACATCTAAATAGATTACCAAGATTTTTGTTGATTACCATTATTTGTACATATATCCAAGGATGATATATTATATTAAAATATAACTTGGTGTTAAAATTATTCCACAACATCATCTATAAATGTCCTACAAATTTCACATCATGTCTAATACTATTCTACTTGGTAAACCACACAATCACACTTCCCTAAAAAATAAGTTAACAATGTTTGTCACATCACTAATATTTTTACATGAAAAAAATGTTTCATCTTATAAAATATATCAAATATAAAATATGTAATAATTTATTCTATGTGTTACATGCAATCCTAAAACAAAATCCTTATATTCTCCCATGGTCTTTCTAGAATAGGTAATGGTTGATAGAACCCTGCATTTTGACTTATCCCTTTTACCAGTTGAAAAAATATACAATCCTAAACATAATTTTGCACATCCACACTCATTCATTGCTAAAAATGTTTCTCCACTACTTGTGTTAATGTTTTTTCATAACCAAAATGACTTGTCAAACCTCTGCTATGATTTTTAATCAAAATTTCATGCATTGAACCTCTCGATATACATAATTGTACTCATTTTAATAATAATCCATCTTGAACAAAATAATCTAACATGGTGTTCAATCACTGCTCACTAGTTTTGAAAATTCTTGCCATTCATCTATGAAATATTCATCTTATCTAAACATCTCTTTCCTAAGATCAAATCCTACAAGTTTCACTCTTAATTCATTCAACAAAAGATATCTTCTACTCAATGCCTATACTACTTTGTTTGGTTTTCCACTCTTATGCTTCAACAAAAATGAGTATCTCTATAGGAATTGAACCCAATCATATGTATTTGATTTAAATTATATTGACTATTAATGAGATGTAGGGTTTTATGGTATGTATACAATACAAACCCTTAGGTAGCAATTTATGTCTCCACTTCTTTAGTGCTTGCACAATTGCCTAAAAATCTTGACCACACACTGGATATTTTCAATTCATGTAGACACAAATTAACATTTTCTAATTAAAAAATGTAATTATGACCTCTCTTTATAAACACTTAACTCATCCCTATTTCCATATTCTTTTGACTTCTATTCCTTCACTTCTATGTGGATGACCCATTCCTTCAAGCAACTAATGATCTTAAAATGTCCCTATTTCTCATTCCAAATAGCTCAAGCTTACTCTCTAATTGTTACACACTTCCAACTCATTTGTCCTTGCTCCTTAGACAAGGACACACCATTAGGACTATCTCACGCATCAGTAATGTGTGATTGTATTGGTTATGTCCTCTCTCTAAATAACAACTAGTTGCTAAAATTTAGCCAACGGGTCATCCTGCATGTTTTACAATCCCCATCTAAAGGAATTCTAAAATGATCACGAGAAAGCCACATTTTCAAGACCTTATTCACTAGAGGCTCATATGATTTTAAAAAAACTAGAATATGTAACTCCAAATTGAGATTAAAACATTTATTTTTTCCAATTCAGGGTCCACACAACCCTAGTAGCCTTGAGTTAACTCTGAATACACCTCCAAGGTCATCGTCATTGTTGAAGTAATTTAACACATCAGGATTGCACCAATATTTATAATTTCAAAATCGTATTTCACACACAACATTGTAACATGAGATAACTACATGGAGTTTGATTCCTCTTTAGAGTATTAGTATGTAATCAACACTCAACATAGGGGGCATTGAGGCCAAGCACAACTTGAACCACTAACCCCTTTTTAACCTGTGATTGCATTGATTTTCATGTGTGATTGAGATAGGGTTTTGGTGAAAAAGGTACATAATGGATTCCACAATAGATCGAGATATCCCATATAGTCAAACATGACATACTTGTGTCAATAACCCTGTCATATCATTCATATAGAGAAAACCCTCATAGGATGTAAGCATGCCCTAAGGACACTAGCACAAGATACCCATGTCTGATTCTAATGGACTTATCCCAAATATAAGTGAAGCCCTATTCATTATTTATAGCATTATCACACAACAACACAATAGTTTTTATAGTTATAATTATAGTCCTACGCTTCTGATTTCTAGCTAAGTTATATTTATTTGGTACTTTCCTTGTTTAGCATATTTCTAAATTTAGTAAGTTACAAATAAGTTTGTGTCATTTATTACATATTTGTAGTAATATGATTTTTTGAAATAGTTTTAACTACTTAAGAATTAACATTTCTCTAATTCCTACATTTTATAAAACATATTGGTTAACCCTTTTATTGTTGAACATTAAACAAACCCTAGTACCCCAGGATTATTTTTCCTTCATTCTAGCATTACCATTAGGGTTTTTAGTTACCAATTTTATACTTTTTTATAATAGTCATGAAAATAATGACTAAATCTATCTATTATTCTTGGTTCAAACCTTGTTAATCTCATTATCCTGTATCTTGTCATTAATATGTAAAATATTAAGTTGTATGTAAATCCATAGATGCAAAATTTAAAAGAAAAGATAAAATCCCAAATTAATCAAGAGTTTAATAATGAAAATTTATATAATGTTTATTGTTCCATGGCTCAGTTTGAATTACCACTCGTTACCACCATAAGGTAGAGGGCTCAAATGGTTCATTTTATTCCATTTTACCCTAAACCTCATAGCTATCTTAGCTCATAACATGCCTCTACTTTTTGGCCTAGGCTTATAGTAGATCACACAGTTTGAGTTGTTGTCACTAGAAGAGGTTGGGTGCCACATCAGGAAAGACAAGAGGAACAAAAACAAACAATACATCCCCATCCCAAATCCAATCCAAAGAGACCTATGAATCAATCATAAAGGTATGATATTATTGATTAGTTAAAGAATACACTAGGTAATATTTCTATGTTAGAACTACTTTGGAAAACTAAGTCTATTTTAAAGGATATTTTATATCAAGCATTGAATCAAAAACCTATGCCTCATGACATAAAGCCTTCTTATTTTTCATCTATTGTAAATAATTGGAAGGACACTGAGGATGTTAAATCTTTTAAAAAACAATGATTTTATTGTACAATCTACTATTTATCAAAATCTTCCTTTTGTTTATCAGATATTGTGCAAGATTATAAAATTCACCACTGAGAATCAATTACCATCAACAACCCATCAATATACTATAGTTACACAACCATAAATTATACCCATAAAACATATGCATACATAAGAGGTTGGAAAATCAAGTACATAGGGTCCATAACTATAGTGTATGAGTGTTTCTTATATACCACTATCACTTAAAAAGGTATACCAAGAGGAGGATGTAAAGGACTTACCTTTAATAATTAATTCAGAGGATCTAAACTTCATCTCTATAAAGGATGTTGATGATGTTTATGATGCTACTGATGATGATGATACAAATGCAATACACATGAAAATTAATGACTAATTATGTGGTTTGAATTTTACACCAGTTGGCCCAAGTGAATATATAGATGATTCAAAGGAAATAATTTTGGATGTCGATAAAGGCAAGAATATTTGTTGCAATACAAATATTACACAAAATATTATTTTTTCATGGGTACCATGGACTAACATCTTTGTCAAATCTAGTATTTCTTGAGAGAAAGAACAAAATATATAAACCAATACATTATAGGCATAGACAAGTCATCATTCAAAAATTCAGTAATAATGTTGAACTCATGGATATAAAACCAATCATTAGAATAATGCTAACAATGCATAGGATATATTAGATGCTATGTTTTTGATAAGGTAAGGTGGCAAACCAGGGGATAAACCCTTCACAGAGCAAAAAAGACAAGAAGGTAATCAAACAAAATATGCCTTCAAAGAGACGACGGCACTAGCCGAGAAACAACAACCACAAAAACAAAACACAAGAAATAGAAAGACTAGAGTCAGAGAGGACTCTCCTTACATAAACATTGATTTGAGAAGATCATTAAGTTTCTTAGTATTCTCCACATTGTCATCATGCCCAGTATTACCCACCTTTTTCAGCATATACATGTTCAGGAGAATTGTATTCCGGAGTCCCTTGGTGAAATTCTGCTCTAGCCTCTGAATACGATCCTTCAGGGCCAAACTTTTAGATTTCCAATCAGTCTCATTCTCTATTTCCTCACCAGCTTCCTTGACATACATTTTCCCCTTATTGTTAATAGTTTCCATAGTGTCAGCACCATGCTCCTCAGTAACCTCAAAATCCCTAGTCTCCTGCTTCCCTCCAATGTCCTAAAAAATTTCTTGGATTTCTAGCTCCTTAGACTCTTCCTCTTGGGTTGCTTCCTCTGAAGCACTTTCTGACTAATCAATTAGTCTGGCCTTCGAGGTGGGTTTACTAGCAATTCACCCTGACCTTCGAACTCTGGAGGAGAAGCCTTCCTTATTAATTTTGGAAGACTTATAAGATTTACCACCTTGGCCCCGCGTGGCCCTACCTGAATTTTTGTGGGTCCCCTCCGTGGTCTCTCTAATATTCTCTTCCTCCTCATCAACCTTTATCTTCTTACCCTTCTTACTCGCAAAGGAGTTGGGGGTGTCAACATGGGTCTCTTTTGGGGTGGAGAAAGAAACATCTTTTGTTTTGATAGGAGCAGGGGAAAAATAGGACTCATCAATAGCATCTCTAGACACCGGATTGGAAGGAATGTCTCCACTATCAATTATGATAGTCTTGGATGGCTCAAGGGCTCGGTGAAAGTTGTATAAGCAGAAAATTAGGCCCTGGTGTAGGGGAATAGGGTTCATATTTGGCTTCTTAGCCATTTTAGCTCTCACCCTAAGGACATAGTGTTCTAAAGAGGAGAGCAGGTAAAAAGGGAAACTATTAATAACATTGTGCTTGAAGTGATTTAACAAAGGGAGGTGGTAATTGTAGAACTTGGTAAATTGACCTTTGAGTGTGAAGTAATTCATGAGAATGAAGCACACTCCATCCCATGGCTCTAGAATTTTAGCATGCTCGAATCCTCCTTGATACGAGATGAGTTCTTCTCCCTCTCCCAAAAACAGTTTGTGGCTTGCAAGATCTATAATTTTTTTTTTCCTTTGAAGTTTTATTCCCTGCATGGCCATTCCCATGGCCATAACAATCACCTTTTCAGAGATTTCAAAATTGATTTTTCCCACCATGACCTACCTATTTAACCAGGATCTCGCAAATTGCTCAGACAAGTTTTTGTCGAACCCATTAAGCCTTTCCAGACATGGGCTGATTCCCCCTTCTTTACAATAATGCCAAACCAATAGATTATCTTTGAATTCACAGTAGGAGATTGGTTCTATTTGAATATGGTCTCCTCCCATTTTGTATTTACAAACCCAAACTGTAGAGTTCCTAAATTCAGCCTTCAACTTTGAAATGGTTGCTAACCCTTGTTTCCGCTTATGCATAATGAAGATGTGATGGCTCATTATTTGAAATACCCTGCAGAGATGATGTTGTCTACTCCCATGCTTGGAAATTATTTCCCATTGATTTTCATAATGAGACCCGCGCGCCTCAACCTCATGATACAATGAATCATGAATGATTTTCAAACAAATACCAAAGTTATCAAGTTTCAAAATCCACGATGGCCCTCTCCAAATGGACTGCCTCTGAGAGCTATCCTTGTCATAAATGTGCCTCATCCTTGACAAGTCATCTCCTTTTGAATAATATCCCTAATGTTTAAGGGAATATGAACACCTTGTCGCCACACCCTCCAACCTGAAAATTGCTAACCAAGATTGGCACAAGCATCAGCAACCCTGTTTCCCTCTCTGTAAATATGGGAAATCTCTACTCTGGAGAACTTCTATAAAAGAAATTGAATATCTATAATGATGTCTTTTAGCTTAATTCCCATATTTGATGCTTTATTAACTAAATCTATGACCATTTTAGAGTCTCTTTGTATACTCAAGTTCCTTATTCCTAAGGATATAGCCAACTTTAACCCCCATAGTAGAGCCATTTCTTCAGCATAGTTGTTGCTCTGGCATCCTATTCCACCAGCATAGACAACATCCATCCATCCTTTATCATTCCTTATAATTCCTCCTCCACTAGCTTTACCATCTGACTTGGATACCCCATCAAAGTTGAGTTTCATCTAGTTAGGCTTTGGGGGGATCCATTTAGTATTTAGTCTCTGTAGAATTTTGGAGTTATTATACCCAGGGATTTGGTTTAAAACCTTCCATTTGGCTGAAATTTGGTTTTCAATTTGAGATAGGGGTTTCTCTGCAGCATGAATATGAGCTATTGTGACACTTTCCATAATGGTCTTAACAAAGGAGTGAAACACTTGAGATGCATTTCTAGCAGTGTCCCTAAAAATTTTGTGGTTGCACTCTTTCCATAAAATCCAGCTCAAACATGGAAGAGTTTGCTTCCATAATTCCATAAGCCAAGGATGTGTGAAGGTTGAATTCCAACTGAGGATTACTTCTTTAAGGTCAGAATTATAGACCCATTCAATACCAAAGTTATTAAGTATTGTGCCCCATAATTCCTGGGCAAAATCACAGTGGATGAAGAGGTGTGAAACTGATTCCTCTTTTGAACCACACAAAAAACATCTGTTAACTAGGGTAAAGCCTCTCTTTTGAAGTTTATCCTATGTTAGGATTCTGTTATGAGCAGCAACCCACCAGAACATGTTAATTTTTGGAATAAGTTTATAATTCCAAACCTTTTTCCATACATCTTTATTCTGAGCTTCAAGAATGAGCAGATTGTAAGCAGATTTGATAGAGAATGATCCATTCTTATTTGGATACCAGTATTGTTCATCTTTGTAAGGAAAGAGAGGGATTTTGATCTCCTGAATGCACTATTGGATCTCCTACACTCTAGGGAAAAGCTCAGGCCGGTGATCACAGTAGTCCAATAGATTTTTCCAGCTCCACATCCCATTGTTATTTTCCATACAATCACTGACTCTATCTCCAAAAAATTGAGTAGCCAAGTCAACAATCTCTCCATAGTTTCCTTGTGTGATGAGAGCCTTATCCTTTAACCAGATATCATCCCAGAATTTAATATGCTAGCCATTTCCAAGTTTCCATCTAATTCCCTATTTAAGAAGGCTTCTATTTTTTAGCATTTTATTCCATATCACAGATCCTTGGGGTAATCCCATCTGTTGAAGAAAGTTGGAATCTTCAATTTTATGCATGTATTTGGCATACATTATTTCCTCCCAATCATTATTTTTATGGATCAGGCTCCAACTAATTTTTGAGAGAAGGGATTTGTTCATGTTCCTGATAAACCTAATATTGAGTCCACCATGAAATTTTGGAAGACACACTTTTTCCCATATGAATAAAGACATTCTCTATTTGTATTCCACCCCCATCCATAAAAAAATTCTTTGGATTTGTTCTAGTTTATCAGCAAAATACGTAGGAATTTTAAAAAGAGATAGGAAGTATGTAGGAATACCTTGCAGCGAGGCCCAAAGAAGTTGCAGTTTACCAGCACTGCTAAGGAGTTTCCCTTTCCAACCAAGAAGTTTCCTCTATGTTCTTTCCACAATTCCATTCTGAAAACTAGGAGATACCTCTTTGACTGTGAGTGGGAGACCCAGGTAGGTAGCTGGTAGAGCAGCTTCAGCGCATTCTAATATATCAATGATTATATGTCTAAGGTCATTAGGAGTGTTGGAGAAATACGCATTGCTTTTTTGGAAATTTATCCTTTGTCCTGACTCTATGTTACAAATGTTACTTGATATGGAATTAAGTATGAAAAAGGCACAATTCAAAAATTTAGTTAATAATGTTGAACTCATGGATATAAAACCAATCAATATAATACTAGCTAGCATTGCATAGGATATACCGCATGCTATGTTACAAATGTTACTTGATAGGGAATTAGTTGTTTTGACAAAAATAATGCATAGATCTACTAATAGATTTTCAAATCAATAGGGAAAACCCTTTTTTCATTTTTATAGAATAATATGGCATGCTAACGATACTTGTTCAACATTACAACAAAAAAATCAAAAAAATAAAGATAAAATCCTTATTCAAATTATATAGCCCATACTAAAACCTACTAGGGATTAACGTTAGGGTCAAACTTGCATATTTTATAAGCATTCCAAAATGAATACTTTGGCTAATTAGGATTTTATTTAGAATATAGACAACATGTGGAAATATATGAGGACACATAGCCAATTGTATGTAGACATGCATTTCTTCACCACATAGGTCATGATCAAGATGAATACCATAAAGATATATATAAATGGAAAGATAAAATAGGACACATTACACTACCAATTTCACGTGGTCCCAAAGTTATGGACATGTTTTTTGTTAGATTAATAGGAAAGCAGATAAATGTCACATTAGGTCAAACATGGTTACACCAATTGGAAGCTACAAATGATAGGTTACATTAGTGTTTCAAATTCAAATTTGAGGAAAGTATAATTTGTATTATTCATGAAGGTATTGATGATGGTTGTAGATTCAAAAATGACAAGAAAGTATCAAAGTTTATTTATCCAAAAATACCCCATGAGGCTTCCTACATAATAGAGAAACATGTTATATGCTTGTGCAAGATTCAGAAAAATGCAAAGGATATGGATACAATTATTGAGTATGAGTGGCATAATGATAATGATCTATGGGAATTCAAAAATATTTAATATACATAAATCAAACACCTTCCACCAAATCCACCATTTGACTATTCACACCCATTAGATCGTTATTTGATGCTTAAACTTCAAATTTGTCATATATAATTGAAAAATAAAAAAAAACAAATATTAAAAAAAAACCATGACCTATACATGTTATGTTTAGATCATTTAAATCAATTGATTTGTGCTTAGTATATGCATTACTTCTCTATATCCATTTTTAAATCAAATATGCTTCACAACTGTGTTTGAGTGAGATACAAAACATACAGATTATCATTCCCAAATTCAGTTGTAGGTGGTGATATCATCTTAGGCCCATAAATTTTACAAATAAAGAACTACTCTAACTCGAACAATAACATATTGTACTCTTGTTTGATTCCAATAATTTATCCCAATGAACATAGGCTCTATTTTTTTAGATTTAAACCAGTCATAGGCTCTCTATAACTTATCTATATCATAACAAATTCATTGGGGGCATCCTCTTACATATGTTATATTGTTCTATGAATATACCTAGTGTTCATACCATAGTACATTACATTGCATGATTTATTATCTCACTTACTTTCACATTGATAGACTAATGGATACTTGAGTTCCTGAATATACTAGAGTTACAAGTTTCTAATGTCAATCAACTTTGCTTAGTCATGTATGCTTTTCATGTTTGTTTTCTTGATTTCTTGCTTATTTTTTGATTTTACGATCTTACAACTGATCTATAGAATATACACAAGGATGCAGTTTGGAACTGCATTGTTTACTATATCTACATTTTTGTTTTCTTCTAAAAAAAATCACATAAATGTAAAAAAATAAGGTAGTTGTATCCTAAACAGTTACATTTTGGTATAACATTTTTATAATAATCATGATATTTTATTTATCTATCTTAATTTTTGAAAAAAAAAAATCATGCGTAAGAACCCTTTCACTTATTTTATTTTATAAATTTAATCCTTATAGATTAGTGAATAGTTCAACTATGCAATTGCAGGAGAGGTAATAACAATTGTCAACAATTTCACATGAGAGTTATATAAAGCATTGGATTAAGTTTTTAGAAAATATATTATTTTTAAAAAAATTACACTCATTAATTGTATTTTACCTTCCTAAGAAGACATGTATCAGATGAATGTTTGGCAAAATAAATGTCTATATGAATCAAAATAGTTAACATGGTTCCTCACCTTCAAAAAATGATGTCAAAAGTACCAGTGCAATTTTTTTCTTTGCCGCATGGTAGGTCAATGGTTTTCTTTTCCATGTGGTTTCGCAAGAGTTCTAGTATAAAAAATCACTATTAATTGTAAGGGCCCCACTACTCCTGATTTGTATTTTTAACACTAGAACCAATTTAACAGTGAAAAATATATGTTTTTATGACCCATAAATACTGAATTTCCCCAGCTAATTACTCATATCATTGAAGTTCAATGAATAGATATTAAAATTTTTAATTTATTTCTTATTTTTCATTACATATATATTAGACATCTAATGTTAATATCTAAAAATATGAAGAAATATGTTGTTTTTATTGGTTACACATTTCCTAATACAAAATAATCTAGTTAACCGATTCCTATAATTACCTAGACATAAAGTGCTAATAAAAATACTAATAAACAAGAAAAGCAAAAGTGAACTTTTAATTTTAAAAATACACAGACTATTTAATAAGCATTCTAAATAGAAATACTAATAATAAAAGGAAAAGCTATTACAACTAGCAATTGTACAACACAGGTGTAATGCAAATGTTGATAGAGTAAGAGAAATAAAGACCAGTTTAATGAAGAAGTTTCAACAATAAATATAGTTAGCACTCTTCTTTTTCCTTGATGTGGATGTACACTACATCTTGAATTCTTGAATATAGTTCAAAAGAGAAAGCAAGTGAAATACAAAGGTCTTGCAAGGATCGTACTCTTGACATTGCATTAAAAGAGGGCATGACATTCAAGATGCAGTGTACATCCACATCAAGGAAAAATAAGAATCGGTCAAAAGAGAAAGCAAGTGAAATACAAAGATCTTGCAAGGATCATACTCTTGACATTGCATTAAAAGAGGGCATGGCATTCAATATTACTAATATCAATTGTTAGATTTTTTAATGTTAATCTTGGTGACTCATGTATTGTCAGAGTCAAGGGCCTTTTCAATGGAACTTTTTTAAGGTTGCCTTGAGTTATGGGATAGATCGACACATTTTAAAGATTATTTGTATCCCATGTTGGTCATGTACATTTTTTCATATGTACAACCATAAACATTGGCAATTTAAATAATTTGGTGTCAATGTTATAAATGTAGACACTAGAAATCGTACACGACAGTTCTAAATGTCGAAAGGCCTCAAGATTCCTTATGGACTACCCCTAAACCTTCTTGACTCACTAACCAACCCATCTAACCCTAAGTCTAGTTAGCTACTTAGCTAACTAAACTCACAAATTCACTAACTTACTAACTTAACCATCACCCAACCCCTTTTTAACCTAACTTGATCCCTTTTCCTTTGGACACTTGATTGTCGATAGTCATCTTGACCACAGATGGTTAGCCTGACCATCGACGGTCAAGTCTTCCTCGTTCTTACATAAATACTAGCTATGTGCAAGCTAACACAACATAATTAAATATGTCCACCTTTCCCATTACTAAAGAACTCCTAAGCATCGAAATCAATAAGCCAACATACTAGGGAACCTTCTATCGTCCATCTCTCTTTGACTATAAAAAGAGGAGAGTAGGAGGTGAAATGGATCCATCATCACAAGAATTCTTGCACATAGGTATTCAAGTTTCCCAACCAATCTTCTTCCAATAATTCAATAATAACAATAGATATCTAAAACTCTACCAAAAGTTCTCTCAAGGCAAAGTATTATTACTCTACCAAAATTGCTCCAATCATCAACCATCAAGCCACAAGTACAATTTGTGTTTTAGTTCTATTTGGTTTCCAATTTTTAGGCCTAAATCATATCTACTACACGTATCTTCTGACTTCCCTATCCCTAATCAGGTCCTTAATAAAACCCCTATCTAATCAACAAACTATTCTACAACTCTTTTCTAAATATATTCAAAATTCCATAGGCAAGCATTGATGATTAGCACAACTCTCGATGGTCACCTCCAACCATCGATGATTACCCAACTGTCGAAGATCAACTTAACCATAGACAATCACTATGTTAATAAATAATAATAAGCTATTTTTAACCCCTTACCCCTAACCAAATTTGACTTTTTGTGTCCCTGTCTGTTCACAGACCCCTGCTTGATTTTCTAAGCCTAACTTGATCTTTTTTATCACTAGTATTGACCTGTTATTTATATCTTTAGTTATTTTCTCTATCAAGCATTCATTTTCTTCTTGTATTGCATTTTGGTTATATTATGTTATTTGATGCAAGTATCTTAATTTGATCTCTTTCAACTTAATTATTATTAAAGAGTGGATTGACAGCCTCCTAACAAGTGCATACTTCTTAGATCTAGCTCACACTAGGTAGTCCACCTAACTATCTTTCTAACAACCCCTTTTGTTACTGATTTCTTAACTATAGGTCATCCTTCTAAGAAAAAAAGGAGATCTCCACACTTGTTTGGATCATGCATGCATAACAACTAGGTTCTTCAACCACACCCTTATTACTAGTTTCTTATCTTTTTCCAAAATTAAGAAATAAATAAAAATTAAAACAAACATTTTGGCATGCCCAGTGGAACCTAGCATCATCTAGGTGCCCTTTTATTCCTTTATTCTATGCTCATACAATGAAATTTGAAATTTATTTTGGGCTTAAAAGGTACATATATTGATTGCTTACTTGTTTTAGTTCATCTAGTTAACTTAAAAGTAAAGTAATTAATCATATTTTCACTCTTGTTATCACACACTTTACCAAACCACATAATCAATCAACACATCAAAACAAACTTGAGACAAGGCCCAACTAGGATTACATCACCTAGTGGTAACCTTACCCTTTCTTGACAATCTCATTCGGAGGTCATTACCAAGGGGAGAACCAACTCAGCTCTCTGGTTGAGTATAAACTCTTAAATTTAGTGTATCTTGGCTAAGCACCTGACACCCTTATCGCTACAATGTGTGAAGTGAGGGGGTAGGCCCCAATATCAAGCCACGTATTGAATTGCAATATAGATTTCTTTTTGAGAGCCTTTAACACCTGAAACCAACCTTAGACTTCATCTTTATTACCTGATCTACAAACCAAATTTTCTCTTCACACTCTCCAAGGCATAAGCCAAAAGCAATCTAAAAAGTATCCTAAGTTGTTAAATTTACTTTAGTTTATGTTTTGATTGCCTTAAGATCTTTCTTTTGCTTGTTTTGTGTTTGAGTTGTGAGTTTTTTGTCATTTATTTTCTATTCCTCACATGGTATTTACTAGATAATAGTTGAGGAACCAAACTAACCAAGAACCATCTTCCTCTTCCTCTTCTTCCATGGAGTATAATTCTGATATTGAGGGTTCTCCTCATCTTTCTCCCCCACTACCATGCCTTGGATAGTTGTCGAGGGTGATGCAAATTTCACTAGCTTCCTTGATAACAACCCCATGGACCTCCAACATTACCTCAACACCTTATCTCACCTCACCCATACTGCTTCGATTCCTCTTACGGATCCACCGTATGGTATGCCTCCCCATCTTATGGTTGGTGCTACCTCTATCCAACCTATGATCACCCAAACATCTTCTTCCACCCATAACCCATATTCTACCACCACCCAAACTCAATCCAACATCCCAACCAATATCCAAACACCCCCTACACCAATCAATTCCTTCAACATAGGAACAACCTCACCTCTTGTTACCCATTCCTCATCCACCATGGGGGTATTTTCTACCCCTATTTCCACCATTCCCTTTATCACTACCAACCCACCAATTTCCACCCCACTTCAAAATTTGGGACTTTCCATACCTCCTACCCTTCCACCTATTAGCACAAGATTTACCACTCAACCCGAACCATCTACCAACCCATCCATACCTCCAAATCAACCCATATCAATCCCTCAAAAAATACCCATGACATCCTACCAATATGTTACTAATCCTCAAGGATACATATCACCTTCCACCCAACCTTTTGTTGCCATTAACCCTTATGTGGCATCATCCCAACCTTCTATGACCACATACCAATATGTGGCATCTTCTCAACCTTCCATCACTTATTCATATATTATTTCCACACAACCTCAACTGAACTTAACAAACAATTATGGAGCTTCCCAACCTCAAATAGATTTGGTCAAAATGTTAATGGATAAAATGACCAACCCGGAGTCATCTATCTCTAGGGCTCATAACCTTTTATCTTATTATCAAATAAGAAATGAACCTATTCACCCATCCATCCCTATTTGATCTTATCTTCATCAATGGGAACTACCCAAGTTTTCTAAGTTCCAAACCAAGGAGGACCCCCAACAACACTTAAGAACATTTCACCATTCTTGTTATTTGATTACATATGGTGATGTTCTTCTCCTTCATACTTTTCCTATGTCTTTATCAGGACCAACCTTAGATTGGTATAGTGCTCTCACCAAGCACTTCATCTTTTCCTTTTCCCAACTTGTCTCTATTACCAACCTCTACTCCATTAGGCAAGTTGATGATGAATCTATTATCGATTTCATATATAAATGGAGAGGTCTTATCAACAAAATCTCTTCCTCTTTACCCCAAACTAAGTTGATTGAAATCTTCTCTTGGGGTTGTGACAAACATATTTACCCTACTCTTCAAGTTCAAATTTTCAAGACTTTTGATGAGAATTTCACTATGGCATGCATATTAGAAATCAGAGACATTAAAGAGGGAAAATTAAAATCGAGGAACAAAAATTTTGACTTTAAAAGATAATGACCCTCCTTCATCCAAAACCACTAATCAATCTAACCATTCCAACACCAAACCCAAGGCATCCACAAACTCAGCTGTCCTTAAAAATGATCCACCACCAACTGTCAACCAACCCAACCAACCCAACTCCTCTAACTCTTCCAACCAACAAAATTGAAATCAAAACTGAGCTGCCCCAAAATAATATACTCCGATAGGGGAGCCTCATGCTTTAATTTTGGACAAATTTATCAAAGACAACATCATACAACTTCCTCCTATAAAACCTCCCCAATAGTTTGATGCTTCTCACCGTACACCTGGTTGGTACAATGAAAATGATTTACGTGCTTTCCACCATGTCATTGGACATGATGTTAGTAGGTGAAACACCTTTAAAACCATTATCCAAAATATGATTGATAAAGGAGAACTTGTATTTGATAATCCCAATGCACCCACAAATCAATCCCTTGACATATTTCATAAACCTTTCCCCAATCATGCCCCTTCTATGAACTATGATGATAATAAATTGGAATCATCTTATGCTCATGAGGTCCATATGATTAATGTCATTATTAGTGAACCTATCATTAAGGAGACCATTACCTCAAATGCCTCCTCCTCCATTTCACTCATTGAAGTGGAAAACTCACCCTATATTCCTTTGGACACCCAAATAGAGGAAGAAACCACCCCTATTTATTTACTTGATGAGACCATGGACTTCTCCACATCTTCTTTGATAGATATAACAAAGCAGGTAACCATTGCTTCAACCACCTCTTCTCCCACTCCACTTATTTAAGTGGTGGAATTACCCTCTATTCCCTTGGACACCTAAACAAAAGAAACAACCATATCTGATCCTTCACTTAGGGCCATCACACCTTCTTCCCCTATCATAAAACCACCCATTTTCTTTTTATAAACTATCCCAAAAGAAGAGATTAACTTGTCTACACCTTCCATGGAGGAAAGATCCTCCCAAGCCTTGAAACGTTCCATTAAGAACAAAGGTGAAGAAACTATTCCCTCACCTCAACCTAGGGGCTTAATATTTTAAACCAATGACCAAGGGATCAAACCCATTTACAAGCCTTTTTCTAGATTGGTCCAAAGTCTAGAGTTCACTTCTCAACCCAATCTAGATAGAACCACCTTTTAGCATCATCTTGGACTCCCCTATCAAAACAAACCTTAACCTTCAAGCTCTCTTGCAACCACCATCAAACCTATCATCACCTTAATACCTTCATCAAACACTTCTCCCTCTAAAATTGTAGGGGAAACATCCAACCCACCTCCCTCTAAAATTGTCAAATCACCTTATGCCTCTCTAACCAAACCCATCACAAATCTAGGAATACTTCCCACACCTAACCTTGCTCACCCATATTTGAAGTTGGACTTAAACCCATCTAGTCCAAAAAAAAAAACCCCAACCAAACCAACTGAGAAGGTGGAGCCACCCAAACTCCCACCTCAAACCGGAGCTATACCACCTCTTTCCCTCTTACCATCTATCTTAGGACCCCATCCTTCTACCATCCCACAAGCTTATACTTATACCAAGAAGGTAAACCCTCTCACAACTACCTATTACTCATATAGTAAACCTTTTCCTTTTGCTCTACCTACACCTACCTCCACCAAATCATCGAACCCCCCATCATTCTTAACTAACATATCCACCTCTACCTTCCCACCTATCTCCAAACCTTCATCATCCACCTCAAAACTGAACATAACCAAATAATACCAACCAAAACCACCTACCAAAACCCTTCCACCACCTACAAATTCTATAATAAAGCCTACTTCTAAGAAGGATCCCACTCCTAAAACCAAAATCCCAACACCCTCAACACCTTTGCTCGAATCTTATTTAACCAATCTACAAAGGTTGTTTCAAACCTCTTCCTTAATCCTACCACCTATCAAACCTTTCAACCATTCAATTCTTAAACCATCTTGGTTCAATGACAATTTAATTTTATCATACCATAGGTCACACAAACACAACATGAAGAACTATAAATCTCTCCAAGAACTTGTTCATAACTTATGGGATGATGATGGTATATTATCAGATGAACCTCCCTTGAGCTCATTACCAACCCAACCACCAACTCAACCCATCCAACATTTACCTACTCATCCACTCTCATTTGAAAGTGGGGAGGAACTGAAGCAACCATCTAACCCAACACTTCCCTTAATTCACACTATCCATATGGTTAACTGATCTAGGGACCAACAAAAAGATAAGGGAAATGCCAAAGTGTGTATACCATGAACATAACCTTCCACCCATTAACCTTCTAACTAAACCTAAGAACCCTCACCTTTACCTTCACCTTTACTAAAACCCAAACTATGGGTACCTCTCCCTCTAACCCTTCTGAATCCATCTAGCGAGTAGTGTTAAAATAACTTCATCAGACACTGGTGAAGATGAGCCTTTATGAACTAATAAACCCCTCAATCCAACATCACCAAGCATTGATATAGGCCCTAAAATCAATAGAGGTTCAACTAGAATACCCTCAAACTCTTACATCCTTTGTTGGAGCCCTTCAACTTTCTACCTTCATCACTTTTTAGGATTCAGAAATACCCTTTGTTCCTTTTGAAGATCCTGATCCTCCCCTCTTCATCACTACATACATCAAATAAAACTCACATAAAAAGGGTGATGATTAATGGAGGAACTATAATTAACATTACCTCCTCTCATGTTTATGACCAACTTTAATTTCTTAAGAATATCATGTCATAAACTACAATGGTCCTCTACTCCTTTCATGATACTATGGCCACTACCTTGGGGACAGTCATCCTCCATATCTCCTTGGGAACTCACACAATTCTAGAAATATTTTAAGTCGTAGAAGGTGAGTTCCAATACAACATATTACTTAGATGCCCTTGGATCCATGCCATGAGTTGTGTCCCATCTACCTTACACCGATGTGTCAAGTTTGAACATGAAGGTCAAGTTATTACCATAAAAATTGACCATTGTCCTTTCACATATTGAAACATGACATATCGACCCAATGACATTATTATTCCTCCCTCATCCACCTCAACACCAAAAAACAACAACTCTACCCCTACCATTGATGAAGCTTTAACTAGCTCATCTATACTTTCTTCTTAGATCCCCATATAGGACCCCTTAGAACCCATGTTTCAACACCTCTCACTGGGGGAATATAATATTTTATCCTTGGATGCTTTCCCTACTCCTCAAAAGTATGAGAACCTTGACCATGATCCTAGTTATGACCCCAACATCATAACCATCATCCCTTACAGGCCTGATAACCATCAAACTAACTTAATCTATGGGGGATTTGATCACCCACTTCTTGCTTCCACCACTACCTCTACCACCTGACCATTTACCTCTAACTTCTCCTATCTAGACAAACCTGAATTTGCCAAATCATACCTTCATAGGTGTGCTTAGAAGGGATTCAACCTCGACTGTTATTAACATATACCTCATGAATTACCTTCCATCAAAACCCAAAAACCTCATGAGTTATTTGGCCTTAGGTTCATACCACAAGAACCTACTCATTCACCAAAACCCATCGCCACCATTAATGATGACATCCCATCCTCACCAATCCAATTTCCTTCAAAGTTTGAGGATTTATAAATCATTCCTCCTAGCTTTTTTTTAGTCAATACTGTTAGTTTGAGCCCCCTACCTATCAAAAGGATGGCTGAACTAAAACCCTTCCTCTCATTCATATTGAAATGGTAGAAAATGATTCTCTTACCATCAACACCATCCAACATTAGGATGATGATTCCATTATCACCTACCTTAGTGTAGGGAATTATTCTATCCACAAATCCCTTCCTCTTGAGACCCAAACCATGTTGAACAAATCCACTATTGATGTCAACTTGGGTACTCAGGATAACCCTCACATTGTAAAGATTGGTCAATCCTTAGATTCTATGGAACAACAAGAT
Source organism: Torreya grandis (assembly GCA_037957365.1). Taxonomy (NCBI): domain Eukaryota; kingdom Viridiplantae; phylum Streptophyta; class Pinopsida; order Cupressales; family Taxaceae; genus Torreya; species Torreya grandis. The sequence goes on along the minus strand of JARHVA010000964.1, from coordinate 2,430,628 downwards.
TACCCTTATTTCCTTCATGATCAAAGCATAGAATTTTCTTGGTCCTATTAGGATATGCCGAAAATTGACCCTTCCATATCCTTCCATAACATTGTCACCCATCTTGATGCTAAGCTTGTTAGGCAAAAAATTCATAGGATGTACCCTCGTATCATCCTTTTAATCAAAGAAGAGCTTTAACATCTCTTATCTATTGAATTCATCTAATCCATCAATTATCCTCAATATATTTCTAACATCATTCTCATTACCATGCCTACATGGGGATTTGCCTCTATATTGAATTTCATGACCTCAAACATACTTGCCCAAAGGATGTCTTCCCTTTGCCTAGCATCGACCAACTTGTTAATCTTATAGTTGGCCATGAGATGTTATCTCTAATGGAAAATTTATCAATATATAATCAAATCTTGATTTCCCCCAGGGATCAACATAAAACTTCTTTCATCACCTCATAGGGAACCTTCTGCTATAGGCTCATGCCATTTGGCCTGAAGATTGCTAGAGAAACTTATCAGCGTGCGATGACCTACATCTTCCATGATCTCATCCATAAAATCATCAAAGACTATGTAGATGATCTCCTTTGGAAATTTAAACATTACAAGGATCATCTATCCATTCTCACAATCATCTTTGATCACTTAATCCATTTCCACATCTGACTCAACCCCAAAAATTTGTTTTTGGGATCTTATCTAGAAAGCTTCTCGACTTTATCATTTATCTTCAAGGAATTGAGGTAGACCCTACCAAAGTCAGAGCAATTTTAGAGATTCCTCCTCCAACCCACCTTAAGCAACTCCACATCTTGTAGGAGAAGCTTCAATCCATTCGTCACTTCATCTCTCAATTATCAAATAAATGTCAACCCTTTCACCAAATTTTCAAGAAAGATACATATTTTAAGTGGACTAAGGATTGCCAAATAGCCTTTGATTCACTCAAAGAGTGTCTTATTTTTTCACCCATTATTACCCCTCATAAAGAGGACCAACCCTTATACCTTTATATTTTCATCACTAATGATTCCTTAGGGGTAATGCTCACGTATTGTGATGAACAAAATAAAGAGCAAGTTGTCTACTACATAAGTTGAACACTTATAGAGTATGAGACTTGGTACACCCATTATGAGAAACTTTGCCTCACCTTAGTCTTTGTGGCTTCCAAACTTCATCATTACCTTCTCAATCACAAAACTTTCATCATCACTAACACTAACCCACTCAAGTACATACACTTTAAACCATACCAAAACCAATGCATGGCTAAGTGGTTTATGCTCCTAGCTAAGTTTGACCTTGAGTTCCTCCAATAGAAGTCAATTAAAGGGTAAGTTATTGCTAACCAATTGGCCAAAGCTCCTCTACTAGACAACCAATCACTTCCTCTTGCATTTTTGGATGAGTCCATCATGACTCTTTTTAAAGAGGATCCCACCTACCAAATGATCATGTTATTTGATAGCTCAAAATGCCAACATGGTGGGGGTGCCAGAGTTATTCTCATTCCCCTTGATGGTGAACCTCTCCCCCTTTCCTTAAAACTTGATTTTGAGTGCACCAACAATGTGGCTAAGTATGAAGCCCTAGTAATAAGTCTCCAAACCACTCTAGCCTTTGGATTTAAGACCATTAGTATCTTTGGTGATTCCCAACTTGTGGTTAACTAGGTTAATAGATCTTACTAATGTAAGAATGATGTCTTTCAAAAGTACAAGTAACTCATAGATGTACTCTTAGCATTATTTGATCATTACCTTATCTAGTCTATTCCATGATCTACCAACAAGTTCATGGCTATAATGGCTTCCCTTGCTTCCCAAATCCCATGCATACCTGCCAATTCTAAACTCTTTATTACCATCCACCACTTTATCAGACCTTCTCATATCCATTCCAACCTTCCTACCATTTTTAATGTGGAAGCATCTCCATCAGATATATGGTATGAACAAACTTTTAATTACCTCAACCTCAGCATCGTTCCTCCCAACCTCTCTAGGAATGCCAGAAGAGATTTTGTTTAGAGTACCTCTCGTTATACCATACTAGGGGGAATCCTTTAAAAGCATGGCTTTGATGGCCTCCTTCTCCCTTATCTACATAGTCATTAAGCTTCCTATTATATCAAGGAAATGCATGATATAATTTGTGGGGGACACTTTAGTGGTTTATCTATCGCTAAACATATCCTTCACCTTGGATTCTATTGGCCCACCCTCAACTAGGACTATTGTGACTATGTAAAGAAGTGTGTTAAATGTTAACAACATGCCAATTTAAATCATGCACTTGCCCATGGCCTTCAAGTATCCAAATACTATTGTCCCTTCTCATAATAGGGACTAGATCTCATTAGAGAAATCAATCCCCATTATTCATATTTGTACCAATCCATCATCACCACCATCGAGTATTTCACTAAGTTGGTGGAGGCTATTCCTCTCATCTCGACCAAAGTTGAAAAGATAGTTGACTTTGTTAACCATCATATAATCTATCATTTTGGATTTTCACATAAGATCATCACCGATAATGGCAAATATTTTAAAAACAAGCAAGTCCAAAGTCTTTAAGATGCATTTTGCATCAAGTTAAGCTTTTCCTTGCCTTACCATCTACAAGCAAATGGACAGGCAGAAACCTCTAACAAAACCCTCAAAAAAAAGTTAACCAAAGTAGTCAGTGCTTCAAGTCAGGATTGGCACTTACACATCCCTTTCTCTTTATGGGCCTATCACACTAGAATTTGAACCTCTACGAGTGCTACCCCTTTCTCTCTAGTCTTCAAAGGAGAGGGAGTCTTGCCTATCAAAGTCTAGATTCCTTCTCTTTGCATATCCTTACAAGATATCATTTTTGAGAGTGATTATGTTCAAGAATGTCTAACATGACTTGATCTCCTTGATGAGCATCACCTATAAATACTTAACCATCTTCATGTCTACCAAGAGTGAATCAAACATGTCTATAAACAGCACTTGAAAGAATGAGAGTTCAATATTAGAGACCTCATCCTAAAGGAAGACAAACATGTAACCAATATGGATTAAAGCAAAAGAGGAAAGTTAGATTTAAATTGGCTTGGACCCTACATCATAACCCATAAGTATGGATCAGTAGCTTACCATTTACCCTCTCTCAAAGGCAAACCAAAACCCGAGCCTCTCAATGCTTCACATCTACATACTTTATTTTGTTAAAAAGGACCAAACTCATCTTCATGTCTAACTTAAGCTCATTCCATGATTTACAAGATTTTCACCTTCACTCCCCTATCCCTATACCTTTGAGGACAACTGGTTACAACATAGAACCATGTGATTAAATATCACAGTCATAGCCTAATCCTAAATATGGGTACCATGGCTCTACCCATATCATGGTTCTCATGGATACTTTTCATCTCTAATCAGATGGAATCCCATTGTCATTGTCTCTCAAAACCACCCCTTTCACCTATCATTAACCTTTTGTGCTAAAGTTTTTCTCTCATAAAGTTAAACCTCTAAGCCTATATAGACTTGTCCATGTCTAAACCTAGCATCAAAATAATTGGGGATACCAAAATATCACTTGGGTCATATATCTCTAACATTACAGACTGCTCCTTTGAAGGACAACTACCTAAAACTAAATTGCTTAAAAATATAGACTACTCCCTTGAAATACATCGACCAAATAAACAAACCCAAACTTAGATCACTCACTTGAAGGATGGCTAAGTCAAATGGGTCAAAATCAATCATTTGAACTTTGTCGCATTCATCAGCTTCACAAACTTATCAAAACAATGACAATAACAAAAGACCCTATATCAAAATTAGAACAAGCTATCCCAAGAAAGCTATAATCAGCTTTCTTATCTAGCATTAGTAGACTTCCTGCATCAATCAGTCTACACCTTGCATGAAGACATGGACTTGTCTAATATGGTTCTTAGGTCACCTATAGAAGGGGAAAACTAACTCACATGAGGTTACCTTACCTATTAACCCATTTACCCTTCACCTACCACCTACCTCCCCTTTATATCATCTACAAATTAAGGGATAATGAGCTTACTTGACACAATTTGATTAAGACACCTTTTCATCAACCAAAGCATGCTAAAGCAAAGCATTTGAAAGGCTTATGTTCCTTAAGCCAATGTAACTTTAGTTTTATTTTGTCCTTATCAATGAAAAATCATCACACTTTTTCCTTATCCTTATCATTGGTTTTTTTAGATTTATGTCTCATATTTCTTATCTTTTTTCCCACATATAGTTTGTTAATCTAACTTACTTTATGTGCCTTCATTAACATCATAACAAAATTTAACATGTCACATCCATAATCAATGAAATAAATCACATCATATAAACATCATATCGTAAACCATATCAATAACTATAATCAAACCATCCATAATCATCAACATCATATCCATGAATAAAACATAACATCCTCCATAATCATCACATGCCTAAGCTACTGAGTCCACATCTCATAAGCATAAATCATAAAACATCAAAACATTTAAGCCATGAAACATATATATACACATGACATCTATATATCATCATGAACATACATCACTTCTATATATACCATCATGAACATACATCACATCATCATATACATCATGTCATCAAAATAAATAATACATGTAATAATGTATGTAAATATATCTCTCTCAAAACATGTACATCTCACTAAATTGGCACACAGGCTAGTATCAAAATCATGTACATCTATATCTATACATCATATCATATCATATATCATTCCCTTGGGTCACCACTACCACTAGCCCCACTTGCACTACCATTGCCATTTAGTGTCGATCCTTCTATGATGCCTACCTGTCCACTCATCAAAGCAATCCACTGACCTAGAGTTGCCACAAATACCACACTTACTAAATTGGATCTGTACTCACCCCATCAGGGCTATTAAAGACATTGTACCAGTACTATGGTCTCATAATACTTCAAATCGTCCACTATGGCCAAGTATCATGCCCTAGGGATGGTACTTGGTGGTCCTCCTAGAGATGCCACTGCTCTTACCCTCTATCTCAAGGTATCCCTCTCTTGGGTCACTAAGGCTAGTGAGGTCCTACCTGATCTCTCTCACCTATAGCGATGGTAACCTAACCCTATAAATTCATAATTTGGCCCTAAAATATGGCCACTTATCCCTATTACCCTATAATTTATGCCTATGCAGTAGCCATTATTGCTCCTACTTATCCATCAAGGCCACCACCCTATACCTATACCTGTAGACCCCTACCAGCTAGATCCACATCTATGGCTTATCATCCCCCATCATCCCACCCAAAATTGGCCACTACATAAATATCTTGGTACCATGCCACATAGACATTAACAACACTGACATCATTAACCCCTACTCTAATAGGTAGCTTCTCATGATCTAGGACCACCTCCTCTAGTTATGGCTTGGGTAACAAAAACTCAGCATCCTCCCTCTTGTACCATGGCAACAGACTTAGAATCCCCTACACTAGGCCAAACTACCTCTAAAATCTATCAAAAGGGATGAGCTCAGTCTCACCCTCTCTCCTCTCATAGATCCATCTTTGGCTCTACAATGAAAATGCATGATAGCCATAGAGAGGCCACCTAGGAAAACTAACATATGGCCTCCAAACCACATTTCCCACAACCAAGCCATCTAGTGCATCCCTAAACTAGTCAATATCTCTTAACCCTCCTCTAACTCCTATCAATGCATAATCTCCCTTCCACCACATGAAACCCACTCTGAAATCCATCTAGGCGTAACCCTCCCAAGGTAGCCTCAATGGTCTTAAAACCTTAATGTGCTCGTATACCTAACAATGGAAAAAAAAACCCCACACTGATCTCATACCTCCTATGAGATTGAAATGCTCAGAGTTCCTTATATATTTGAACTTACAAAACTGGTGCCCACCCAAACATAGTCCTATCAATCAACATCTCCACCAACACTCCTAGTAGTAGATAGGGAAATTACCCACTATTCAAATCTAGAAATGCAAAACAATACACTACCATCATCATCATAGTTATCAAACACCTCTCATCTAGAGCCCTCTGGTACAATGGCCTATAACCAAAATAATTGGCATGTCACTTGGCAAGGGTCTAATCCTCATCATACAATATCTCCATATGCTCATCCCTGTCCTCACTCTCAATATGGTAAACTAGCTCCCCCCAAATGGGCAGTCATGTAATCCTATGAACATCCTCTAGTATGATGATCATCTCTTTTTTTAGTAAGAAGGTGTTCGTGGCTAGATCCCATCTCTCAATGAGGGCCATGTTCATCACTACATCTCATGGCAAACACTAATACCATCTCATAGCCTTGAGGTTTACCTCCTTTATGTGTGTCCAATTGTCCTTAGTCATCCCTCCATGGATCTTTGTAAAGATCCTAGGAACCTGATCCTTCATCTAGATATGATCTCATGCCTATAAAAAAAATCAAAGTTAGCACACACACTTAGTTTTCCATTTTCATTTCTCATTTCCATTTAATTCATTCATTTTACCTACATCAACCTCTTTATCAACCTAAACCCACCTAACCCAACCTATTCCAATACTAACTCACAACCATTACCTTTACAACATTACCTCTAGCACTTGAAAGTGACCCTCACCCAAAAAAATTTCAAAACCTACCTGAACCCATCAAACAAAATATCTAACTCTTTTATCAAAAATATCTACCCTCACCCTCCAAATTTCAACACCTTACCTAAAAACCAACACCGAATTCTACCCAAAAACCATTTCAACACATCATTCCTAATTGAAAATTGCCTTATTCTAACTTACACTTGGCATTTTAACTACCCCACACCCCTTAAAACATTTTAAAAACATTTTTCATATATATTTTTATTAAAACATACCTTCCTCAATCAATTGACTTCTGATGGTCATTACGACTGCCGATGGTCAAATGACCTTTTTTCTTTAGTTTTCAACCACTGATGGTCAAGTCTGTTAGGTTGTGGAGCTAAAAGCTTCAACTATACAGACATGGAGGAGGATGCTGAAGTTTCAGAAGTACCGGCATTGGCAGTATGACCGATGTCAGTCATGATGAATGCAGAAGGCAACCGGCATCGATAGAGAATCAACCGACTTCTGTCAGCACCAGTTAGACAGGGACCGATGTCGATCGCCTGTGTGTTCCAGAACTGTTTGTTGCACGAATAGTTAGTTAGTTGAACGGGTTGTTTTCATGTTAAAGGCTATTTCGAGTCTTGAGCTACGTGACTATTATTAGTAAATTAAGAGTCTAAGTTATTGTTTAAGTCTAGGATCTATTTATAGACCCATTGGCATGTATTGTAATTATGAGCTGAAAAGGAAGGCAAGGAAAATCCTTCCATTGTAAGATCATTGAGTTGCAAGTTGTTGCAAGATCATAGGAGATCTACATGTGTAAGTATGGTCTATTGAATTGCAGGTTGCAGGTTCATGAGAAGATCTACTTGAAGTAATTTTGAGTGCTTGGTGTACTGGCTAGGTTATTACTGACTGGTTGGAGAGGTGAACACCAATTCTGTGTGTGAGTTGTGTGTTGGGACTTTTTTTGGTAGGAGAGTGTTTTGAAGAAGAATTACTATACACTTGGGGTGTGTGAAGCCTCTATAAGGTGGAAGAGAGTGACGTCTCTTTATTGTATTCTTTTCTATACAAGTATTAATATAAGATTGTATATTGTCTCTCATATTCTGTGTTATGTGTGAATTCTAGTTACTCGTACTTCTGGATAATTTTGCATGTGTAATTGCTTGTATTTGGTAATCATATTGTGCTCTTTCTGAGGAGCAAGATCCTAACAAGTGGGATCAGAATAGGTGTGTTTGTTCTTGGATTCCCCATCAACTGGTATCAGAGCATGTTTTTTGTTCTAGGGGTACCTGACAAGTGGTATCAGAGCTTTTGGTTGGGATACTAACAGGTTGTATCAGATCTGGTTAGTGTGTTTTGATTATAGGTTACTCACAGGGATTTCTGTTTGAGTGGAAGTAGAGCAATGACAGAAGATAGTAAGCTAAGAATGGAGAAGTTTAATGGCAGGAGGTCCAAGTCCAGGTATGGCAGAATAACCTACTGGAAATGTGGAAAGAAAGAGCAGCGAAAAGAAGATTGTTGGTTGGTAGCAGATCAGCATGAAGGACATGAAGAAGAAGCAGATGTTGCAGAGTTCGTTGCACAGGATGCTCTGGTATGTTCTTTGGATAAAGTAGAATCTTGGGTTTTAGATTCTGGTGCCTCTTTTCATGCATCCCCAAATAGGGAATTTTTTCATGAGTATGTCCAGGGAGACTTTGAAGAAATTTGTTTAGGGGATGGTAAGCCTTGTCAGATGGTTGGAAAAGGGAAAGTGAAGCTGAAATTGCAGACATGTAACACATAGGTGTTAAAGGAGGTCATGCATGTCCCAGTTCTGGAGCGGAATTTAATTTCTGTAAGAATTTTGGGTGATGAGGGTTGCACAGTAACTCTCACAGCAGACTCTTGGAAGGTTACCAAGGGTGCACTTGTTGTAGCAAGAGGCAAGAAGGTAGGTACACTTTATCTATCTACTTGTATTACTGATTCTCTTTCTGGGTTATCTACTTCAGCTGTAGATTCGAAGATGTGGCTTAATAGGCATGGTCACATGAATAAGAAGGAGATGCATGTTCTTGAGTCAAAGGGTATGCTTTCGGATTTGAAGAGCATAGATCGAGATTTTTGTATGCAGAAGAAGAAGGTAACATTTCTTGAGGAATCTGATGTTCATGACAAGAGCAGGAAAGCCTTGGTTTTCAAGGAGAAGATGATGGACAGGTATCAGTCACAAGGGCTGAGGAAATTTGAGCTGAGCAAGGGTGATTTGGACAAGGGTTTGATCCAAAATGAGCTCGCGGGAAAAAGTCAGTTCTCACAAGAAAAACACAGAGACCGACATCGGTTAGAAAACCGATGTCAGCATCCAGACAGGGACCGATGTTGGCTATGTGCAGCCCGACATTGGTGACTCAGGGCAGATAAACATTGGTGTCAGTCAGGGGGAACCGACGTCGATCAGGTGCAGACTGAGATGTGACTGGCATCGGTCACTGAGATGGATTTTGGGTGGACAATAAGCTGTCAAGGAGTCTCAAGCACCCATATGGAGGACTTAAAGGGTAAATAAGCCTCAAATTCATCATTTCCCTTCTTTACACTACTTGTTGCTCACTTATGGTAAAGAACCAAGTAGTTATTAAAGAAGCAGAGTAGGTAGATCCAGGAAACAGTGGGAGCTTGGCATGGATGAGGATGTGATTCCTTGGAGAAGAACCAAATGGGAGTTTTGGGTGGAGTTGGCAGCTGGAAGAAAGCACTGAGAGACGAATGGATGTTCAGGATAAAGAAGAGCATAAATGGATACATGAGATGGAAGGCTAGGGTATATGGTCTTGAATAAGCTGCAGGATAATGGAGGTTTGATCATTGTGTTTCTCTTTACCCGGTTAGATAATATTAGCTACATTATCCTATTACTGTATGTTGTGCTTGTAGCAGGATTACAAATACAAGAAGTTGTTGAACTAAAGGTAAAGCTAGTTCAGAGATTTGTCATGAGGAATCTGGGAGCAGCAAGATTCTTTGGCATGAGTGTGTTCTAGGGACATGGAAGATCACAGGTTGACTTTGTTTCAGGATGATTGTGTGATACCGGTTAGCATGCTGATGGTTGGACAGTTCTATGAAGTGTCTTGATTCACATAATGAGGTTGAGTACATGTGTACTAAACCTGAGTTTTCCCAAGCAGTGGGAGTTGTCAGAAAGTTAGGAGCCAATCCGGGAAAGAAGCATTGGAGGGTAGTTCAGTGGATTCTTACAAGGACCAACAACAGGTGCACATGCTATGCAGGGTCAAGTTATTTTCTACATGGGTTTGTAGATGTGGATGTGGCAGGTGATTTGGATGACAGGTTGTGCACCACAAGTTTTGTGGTGGTTGGTCTTCAAGGGTGATCTTGAAGAGGGATATAGAGCCAAGGGAACAAACTAGATGGTGTACAGGTATAGGTACAGTTGCAACTATTTATCTCCAAGTGGGAGATTGTTAGGTTGTGAAGCTAAAAGCTTCAACTATGCAGACATGGAGGAGGATGCTGAAGTTCTAGAAGTACTGGCATCAACAGTATGACCGAAGTCAGTCATGATGAATGTAGAAGGCAACTGGCATCGGCAAAGAATCGACCGATGTCTGTCAACACCAGTTAGACAGGGACCGACGTCGGTTGCCTGTGTGTTCCAGAACTGTTCGTTGGACGAACAATTAGTTAGTTGAACGGGTTGTTTGCATGTTAAAGGCTATTTTGAGTCTTGAGCTGTGTGACTATTATTAGTAAATTAAGAGTCTAAGTTATTGTTTAAGTCTGGGATCTATTTGTAGACCCATTGGCATGTATTGTAATTATGAGCTGAAAAGGAAGGCAAGGAAGATCCTTCCATTGTAAGATCATTGAGTTGAAAATTGTTGCAAGCTCATAGGAGATCTACATGTGTAAGTATGGTCTGTTGAATTGCAGGTTGCAGGTTCATGAGAAGATCTAATTGAAGTACTTTTGAGTGCTTGGTGTACTGGCAAGGTTATTACTGACTGGTTGGAGAGGTGAACACCAATTCTATGTGTGAGTTGTGTGTTGGGACCATTTTTTTGGTAGGAGAGTGTTTTGAAGAAGAATTATTGTACACTTGGGGTGTGGGAAGCCTCTGTAAGGTGGAAGAGAGTGGCATCTCTTTATTGTATTCTTTTCTGTACAAGTATTAATATAAGATTGTATATTGTCTCTCATATTCTGTGCTATGTGTGAATTCTAGTTACTTGTACTTCTAGATAATTTCGCATGTGTAATTGATTGTATTTGGTAATCATATTGTGCTCTTTCTAAGGAGCAAGATCCTAACAAGTGGGATCAGAACAGGTGTGTTTGTTTTTGGATTCCCCATCAACTAGTATCAGAGCATGTTTGTTGTTCTAGGGGCACCTGACAAAGTCTGACCATCGACGGTCATTGTGTGTGACTATCGGTGGTAAACCACTTAACCCTACCTTCCTAAAACCAAAAAAACCAACAAAATTTAATAAACAAATTACCTAATTCTATCTTATAACCTACGCCCATACCAAATACTTCCTCAATTTCAAAATTCATGGGCTAATTTTTCTAATCACAAGAAAAACCTAAATCTAGGTCAAACCCCCTAAAACTCTACCAACACAATCACAAACTACCCAAATTCAAATCCAAAATAACTAAATAAACTAAACTAACAATTTTAAAATACCCCCTAACTCATTCCTCATTTGATGTCAAGGATGAAGCCCATGTCTCGCTGCTCAACCACATCCTCATCCACCCTGCATCCTCAATCCTATTAGATCACATCAACACACACCTCTAACCAATCAATAATCACCACATCAGCAAAATGCTTAGTCAACCCTCTTGCACAAATTGCCAAATCACCAGAATTCACAAAAAGCATAGGCATCAACAAGTTAAAATTGAAAATAACTTTTATTTTTTACTTTTTATCCTCCATCTTTTTAGGGTTCCCCCTTAACCATCAATGGTTAAGGTGACCATTGACGATCGATCTTAGGACCCTTGACCATCGACGGTCAGGAAACCGACATTTAAAAACAATTTAGGTACTAAAACCTAAGTGCCAAATTTTTAGAGATAACCTTTCTCTCCCAAACCAAAACTTGAAATGTTGGAGATTACCCTTTTTGAACCAACAATTAGACCACATCCACCTCGATGTTGGCCATTTTTGACTTGAACCATAACATACTTTATGACAACCTTGCCTATGTTTTTGACCACACCGACTAACCCTACCATGTTGAAAATTTAAATTTGTACCACCTCATGCACAACCATACCATTTATGTTTTTCAAAAGAGCACTTTATACTTTAGATACCTACGAGAACACCAACCCTGTCTCAAAGACTTGATAGGAATAACCTGATTAGTTATGCCTAATGTTGTGGCCTGATTACCCCATCACCAGTCCTTCTAGAATTGACCTTATTTTTACCAACATTGGAAATTTTAGTCTATGTGTGATCTTGTATATCACACTTAGTTGAATTTTATGCACATGTTTTCATTTCAAATGCCCAACCACACTTTTCTCACCAACCTCGTGACTTATCATACATCACTTATCAAATCCTGACTCAATTTTGATTTCACCTCATCGACTCCTAGTTTGAGGGGGAATACCTCCTCCCATACTCAGGGCAACTAGACCTTCAATCGATCAATTTGTTTTTATTTTTCATCTTGTTAGTTCAAAGCTACATAAAAAATGGGAAAAATGTAAACACTAGAAAACTACACATGATGGTTCTAAATGTCAAAATGCCTCAAGATTCCTTAGGGACCACCTAACCCTTCTTGACCCACTAACCAACCCATCAGACCCTGAGTCTAATTAGCTACTTAGCTAACTAAACTCATAAATTCACTAACTTATTAACTTAACCATCACCCAACCCCTTTTTAACCCACCTTAACCCCTTTTCCTTCAGACACTCAATTAATAATGGTAAACTTGACCATCGATGGTTAGCCTAAATATCAACGGTCAAATCTTCTTCATTCTTACATAAATACCAACTACGTGTAAACTAACACAACACAATTAAATATGTTTTCCTTGCCTATTGCTAATAAACTCCCAAGCATCAAAATAAATAAGCCAACCTACTAGGAAACATTCTATCCTCCATCTCTCTTTGCCTATAAAAAGAGGGGAGTAGGAGGTGAAATGGATACATCATCACAAGCATTATTGCACATAGGTATTCAAGCTTCTTAGACAGTCTTCTTTCAGTAATTCATCAACATCAATAAGGATCTGAACCTCAACTAAAATTACTCTCAAGGAAAAGTACCATTACTCTACTAAAAGTGCTCTAGCCAACAACCATCACCCATCAAGCCATAGGTATAATTTGTGTTTTAGTTCTATTTGGTTTTTGACTTCTAGGCTTGAATCAGATCTATTACAACTATATTTTGACTTCCCTATCTCCAACCAGGTCCTTAACCAAACCCCTATCTAATCAACAAACCATTATGTAACTCCTTTTTGAATACCTTTAGAATTCTACAGGCAACCATCAATGGTTAGCATAACCATCGGTGATCACCTCCAACCATTGATAGTTACCCAACAGCTAATAGTCAGCTTAACCATCGATGGTTACCCTGACCAATGATTTTCACTATGGTAAGAAATAATAGCAATTTATTTTTAACCCCTTACTTCCAACCAAATTTGACTTTTTGAGTCCCTGCTTTTTCATATACCCCTACCTAATTTTTTGAGCCTGACCTGATCTATTTTAGCACTAGTATTGACCCATTATTGTTATATTTAGTTATTTTCTCTATCAAACATTCATTTTTTTCTTGTAGTTCATTTCAGTTCCTTTCTATTATTTGATACAATTATCTTAATTTGATCTCTTTCAACTTAATTGTTATCAAAGAGTGGATTGATAGCCTCCTAACAAGCACATGCTTCTTAGATCTAGCTCACGTTAGGTAGTCCACCTAATTTAATTTCTAAAAACCCCTTTTGTTAGTGTTTTCTTATCTAGAGGCCATCCTTCCAAGACAAAAAGAATATCTCTACACTCATCTGGATCACACACGCATAACAATGAGGTTCTTCTAACACACCCTTATTACTAGTTTCTTATCTTCTTCCAAAATTAAGAAATGAGTAGAAATTAAGAGAAACAATAAACTATAGCATGAATTTTACCAAGATCACCATTGACCAAGCCAAACTTGACCCATAAATTCATTTTAAGCATATTTTTTTGTCCTTTTGAAATGAGAATTTTGGTCTTTAATTGGTCTTAATAGGATCTCCAAAGTTCCTTTTCCTAATATGATTTATGTTACCCTGTGTAGTTGGCACATTTAATGATTTCATCATTTCCTTGTTATGTGTTGACACTAAAATATTTGTTTCAAATCAGTGATTTGATAAATTAAATGAAAGTTATTTTTCAAAAGGTAAGTAGCTATTTGTTTCAGACATTAATAATTTTAGTCTTCAACTTTTGGTTCAATATTTCATATATTCAACAATAGATTTTGGAAAGTTTTTTATTAAGGTTAAAGGGGGTATTTTTTTAAACTAGGGTCCCCAAACCCTAGAATAAGAACAACCCAAAAATAAATAAAGGTCTACCAAATACCATATGAAAGACATAGTCAAAATAGGGCTAGAAACAACTAGAACACAACCCATATACATCAAAAGAACAATATAAAAAATAGAAACTTGATCCATATCAAGATTTATCGAGATGTCTTCTTAATAAATTTTCATATTTTTGATATTAAAATCAATTTGTAAAAATAATATGTCTTTATCAATATCTTTTTGGCAACTGCTACACTGAATCTATTTGCCTTTTCCTTTGCTAATGGTCTTTGTGTTAAATAGTTCTCCTAAGTGAGCCCTAAAATTATCAATGTTTTAAATTCGCTCATTCATGGCAACCTTGATTCAATTTACCAAAAAAATGATATTATTTTTTAGCTTCTAATTCTCATTCTCAAGCATGTCAACCTTAAATTGAAGACTATGAAACTATTGGTTATCCTCCTTGGCCACATTGTCTTTATTTAATATGTCATTATCCTGATGTATAAACTTAACCTTCCCTTTGAGATCAGTCAACTCCATAATAAACCATCACAGTATGGACTTTTGAAGATCCAATTCTTCAACAATATTTTCAGTATTTTCCTTGACTTTTGGTGAACTAACTAAAGTATTAAAATTCTCATTTAACCCTTAATGTTGTTTATTAGGGGAGATTTTACCTTTATCCTTATCTTCATCTCTATACTTCCTCTTACCTACTTCATGATGCTTAGAATAAGGGGTATTACCAATACCACTAAGATCCTCTTATTGAATAATATCTTCAATTCCAATCCTATCTTCTTCAACTAAGATAGAGTCATCTATCATCTGACCAGTTTTACCCTTCTTGTTTAGTGAATTTGTGGGCACATTAGGACACCTGGCCACACTCCTCAGACACTTTTTGGTTTTATATTGACTCTTAGTAGATTTAACCTCTGAATCTTTAGTTACTTTAATAACTGGGCTCTTAGAAGGTTGGTCTTCAGTATTCTTGTGACCACCTCATAGGTATTTGATCCAAACCTTCTTGATATTCCTAATGTCTGTAGGTTTATCCTCAACAATTTTCTTCTGAGGTTGAGAAATATCAAGATTTATCTTATTCAGGCCCTTGAAGTATTTATGGACTAAAAATATAACCCCTTCATGCCTGGGAATAGGTCCTTGCCATTTTTGTATATCAAAATGGAAGCTTCTAAAGTGTGAAGGATGTAGAAGGGTAGGCTCAATGGAACAACATGTCTAATAGTTTATAAAAATGAATATGGACCATCTAAAAACATTATACCTAACTTCTAGTGTGATGTATTACATTAGATGAAAGGCAACTTCTCCAAATGGTCTAGGCAGAGATTCATCATCAAAGCCATTATGCAGAATCTCCAAAGTTTCCCCTTCTTCCAAAAAAACCTCCTTATATCTTTTATAATCTCTAGAGTTTAAGATTTTTGTTTTCTCTATTTCCAAGCCTCTTATGTGAGTGATTAATTACTCTATAATTTCCAATATGATTTCATTAATGTTGATTTTTCTATCTTCCTAAGTGTTAGTAAATATAATATGTTTTTCATGCCCTTCAATTTTTTTCATGAAACCTGCATAACCCCCAACATGTAAATCCTCCCAAATTATTTCATTCTTCTTAACTTATTTAGGAAATTTTGGTTCAATCTTGTTCAATAACCCATCATGATCACAAAGAATCTCTAATAGGGGAGAAAAGCCTTTCCCAACTCCAATAGGTAAAATAACCAACAAACCCCAAAGCTATCTTTTTGATTTGTTTGGTTATTATAAATAAGACAAGAAGGATAAATGTAGGATATAGAAGCTTCTCTAAGAGTCCAAAAAATGAAGTAAGTAAATATAAAGGACTAAGACTATATCCTAGTCTAAGGTCCTAAAGTCTCCTCTACCTAGGCTTGGGGATATTCCCTATTTCCTCAAATATTAGTCACATTAGACAACACTTCACTGTTTATCCTTTGGTTGATATCCCTAAGAAGATCTTAAAAATCCAAATAAGTAAAGTTATCGAATGAGGCCACACCCCTATTTGTGAACCAATCTGATATCATGTTCCCTTCATGATAAATGTGTTGAATTAGTACATGTTGCCTGGAATCTAGAATGGAGATTGCTTCATCTATCACTAGTTTAATAATCCAACTAATAATAGTTTTCCTAGATAGATAATTCAATATATTAAGATAATATCCTTCTATTATGAGAAATTTCACCCCATTTATTGATCCAATCTAAGTCCCCATAGGGCAGCAAGGGATTCAACTCAATGGTTGGACTTGACACCCATATACCCAACATATGCTACCAAAAAATTACCCTACTGGTCTCTTAGAATACCACCTCCTCCAACTGGTCCTAGGTTCCCTTTGGAAGCTCCATAAAAATTTATATTTAACCATCCCAAAGTGGGGATGGTGGGTCCATTTAGTTTTTTTTTGAATCTCATCTTCAGGATCCATCTTACCAAGACTAGAAGTGTCAATTTTCTATTTAAGAGATGGAATTTGTTCAAACTAAAGTAGGCTTTTACCTTTATTATTAGGTTTAATGTTGTAGTTCTCTAAGATGGCCTCAAATATCCTTTTGGATAGAACTTCACTGATACATTTCTTTTCTCTAAAAATCATATTATTGTGCTTTCCCAAAATGCCACAAATGATATGAGGCAAAGAGAGATTCCATATTTTATTGAGAAAAACATTCTAAAAGGGACAATCCCATGACTACCATACTTCTGATAGTGTACCTACCTAAACCTAGATAACATTGAATTTAAGAATAAAATAGATCGAAATATCCTGAGAGTAAGGACAATCCACAAGCAAATGGAATATGGTTTCATTATCTTTTTCACAAAGAATGCATACATTGATCAAAATGTAACATTTTTTTATTAGATTGTCCATAGTTAGAATTATATTTTAGACTACTATCCAAATGAAAAAATTAATTTTGGGAATCAACCATTTATCCCATAGTATCTCCCACTTAAAATTAAAGCCAAGATTCTATTTTAATAGTGAGTAACCTAATTTTACTTGGTATTTACCATTGAAAGAATCCTTCCAAACAAGATAATCTTCTCTAATACTAAGAGGTAAATGGAAATTTCTCATCTAGTTATTCAAGTTAGATAATCTAAAAGTGTATTCATGATTTAAGTTCTCTAAATTCAAAGTTTTCTAGATCTTCACACCTTCAACCATCTACTAGTAATCATGTACCTTATGACCATACTTATTATGAATGTCCTAGCCTGGATTGGAAAGTCACCTAGCTTGGATTGAAGCCTTTTTGATAGAAAATCATGCATAATGTGATAACAATGTTGAAGTTCTGCCAAAGGGTTGAAGCATATGATGTTTACACATACATTGGTATATCGTGTAATAGAGGGAGATAACCTAAATCACCATTGAGAATAATAAATCTTACAACAAATGGCTCATTTTTGTGCTATGGGAAGGCCTATCACAAATTTTGAACAATGTGTTTCAATAGCTTTGGCCCTATAAAACTCATTTCATTGATTAGAAAGCTTTGGATATATTGTAAAGATTATTATAAAATTACAAGTGCTTGCCCTTCCAATGGTTCATTTCTTTTATAGGTATGCAAAGGCTTCAATGGAATATTTAAGCATTAATATTAAATGATGCAATATATTTTGGTATGAGCAATAGAAATCATGAATTATGGTGAGTTGCTTGTTAATTCAAAAATGTCTTATTTTATTGTTAAGTTATTATTTTCTTGTATCCATAATTCTCTAAAAAATTGTTTCGCATTGATTGTAGTGGCACATAATAATATCAATAACAATTTATTATTATACAGATAACATACTTAAAGTGGATGGACTGATAGAATGGGATTCATAAATTTAGTAGGTTGTTTGATTTAGTTCTATAAAGGAAGTGGTTGTTTCTTGAAAGGAAGCTGAAATGTTACTATCATTCTAGTTATGATGAATATCGAAGTTGTGATAACCAAGAATATCAAGCTCATTAATTTTATTATCATTGTTGATTGTATATGTAACAAAAGTTTCCATTCATCAAGTTATTTGAATTTGTGGAAAATAATGTCTTCATCTAAATCTTTTTCCATAAAAAAATCATTTTTAGAAATTGTATAGTGAATATACCACTAGTGGTAGGATTTTTTCATGCTTTTCCATTTTTTAACTATTTATTTAGTACAATAATGAATGTATACAATGACATTGTGGAAACATTTGTACATAGGAAGTTCTCTCCAACATAAAAATGCATAAATAATATATGTATGTATGTATTTGAAGGAATTACAAAGAATGATGGTGAGACTTGAATAGTAGTTGGTACCTTTTTTTCCATTTTTCACCGTGAGAATTTTTTCATATGACCAATTCCTTGATGCTTCTATAAGTGATAGTAGATCTAATTAAGGAGTTCAATCCATATATGAATCAATGAAGGATGAAGTCTCAAGTTAAATAGATGCACTAAAAAATATGAAACATACAATCTTCTTGACAATAGTTAATTAAAAAAATGATTAGCTACACAAAAAAAGAAGACATTTTTGTAAAAGATGGAAAAATTCTTGTGCAGTGATGTCTTGATAAAAAATACCATCATTTAACATTTTCCTAAAGGCATTTGAATATGGTTCATGTGAAATTTTTCATTATATAAAATTCTTTTTAGCATATGGTGATAGATTTCAAATTGGCTCTTTGATTTTGAAGAATATTTTGTAATTTATTTCAATAAAAATTCACATAAAATAACATGCTAGCAATCAACATTTGCTTTTCAAATTAAAAGCATAGATAGATTGTGAGTATTAAATCTATAATCATAATGAAAAGGATTTTATTTTTTGAATCCATTATTTTTAATGACTATGGAAGATTCTCAATGCAACTCCTAAGGCATTTTGTACCATCATTGAAGAATCACTCATTTTTTTCTTAAGCATGTTTTTTAGAAATACACTTAGTATAGCTTTGAACATGATTAAAAATATCATCATAACTAAGAGAAGGATTTATCGAAACTATCTTAGTTATATTTAACAAACATGGATCATCAAGAGAATAATAATAAAATCATTTGATTTATATGAAAGCTACCATGTGGATTTTAAGCGGATATATATTTTTCTAAATAGGCTTTTAGATTTGCAATTGTAGTTTGATCTTACCAATCTAATGTATCAATATTGGGTGCATTTTTTAGACAAATAAATCCATGAGTATGCATTTAGCCTATATGTTGTCATCATACCTAAAAAATAATATCTATTTATATGAGATTCAATAGAAGAAATTAATTTGATTAAAAATAAAGGTGAAATGGAGTAGTTCATTGCATACATATACCAATAGTCTTGTTCTTATAAATGCTATTTTATTTTTTTGTCATAAAATATTATAAATTTATGATTCATATATAGGGTTTTATGATGTATATTAGACCTAATATTTTGTATATTCTAATGATAATCTTGGAATGCATCTTTAGGGGGTGTTGAAGGCATTGCATTATACAAATTCATCCATTTGGTGTTAACAACACTCAACATGAAAAATAGAGAAGGATAACCTAATTGATCAATCATGTCAGTAAGTTCAACAAGAATTTTTTTCCAATACAATCTTGTTCCACATACAATGGATGTGTAGTGCATCAAGTCTTTGAAACTTTTATCAGCAAGAATTACATGAAGCCATCCTCAAATACCCATAATTGTAGTTAGTAAATTGTCCTCTTTTTCTAATGACAAAAATAACACATATTCCTTGGTTATGATGACACATCATTTGATTAAGTACAAAATACCTAACTATTGGATAACTACCAATTTGTTATCTCATGATAGCACATTGAATGAAGTGCATATTCATTAATATGATTATTTTTTATGCAACTGTGGTTAGGTGTCTCAATTAAGAGATACCTTAGACCACTCAACCCTTATGTTAGATAATGAAAATACAATAAAATGAAACAACAAAACTCTAATTTTTATTATATTTAAATGACAAGAATTATAATATGGACATATAATAACAACACATTATCTCATAATCTCAAAATGATGTGTGTTACAACATTTGATCCATTGATATTTGATTTATAAATTATAATATTTTCACATATATAATTATCTTAGAATAAAATCTCAGATCATTCCACCAACTCATTGATATCTTTACTCAAGTGTAGGGACATGTTTATATAGGCACAAGACCCACCAAATTAAAATAATTCTCAACAACCCATTAACATCAAGTAAACACATCTTAGTGCACCATAAGTATTAAATGCCTAATGCAATTTGAAGACACCATATCACATTAGAACTTAACACATATTGACATACTACATCACATAAAATATTAAATTAATCCCTAAAAACTTCCCATGATTCAAAGAATTAAATGTAATAAGTCTCTACCATATCACATCACCATAATATATGTGTCTCAACCAAGATGCACATGAGACAAGTCACATGAAAGTTCCAACCTTTTAAGGCTACGTTGTAATATGTTACAACAAAAAAATGCATTAGAAAAATTTTGTGGCATGATCTTAATATATGTCAAGAACCTTACTAGACATCATCAAAAGCCCCTCAAATGACTCTCAAAGCATTATAAAACTTATGTGTAGAGAATAAAAAACTCCTCCAAAAACTATCACCAACCCTACTCCTTCTACTAAAATAAACTATCCCAAATGAAAGTTTTGATGTTCTAGAAGATATCCAAAACTTCTAAAATTTATTCATACATCTCTGAGAGGTTGTGATTTCAAAAAAATGCAAATACCACTTATTACATAAATATTCATGTGAACAATAATTACAAGTATGTACAACATCATATGCATGGAATATTAAAAATAATAAACATATGCTAGCTTGTAGGATATGCAGAAAACATAGTTAGGCTTGTGTATAACTCAGGATTTGTGTAAGTAGATAAACAAAATACATATACACAATAAAAAAAAATCAAAAAATAAAACTTTTCCAAGTTTCCTAAAGTAATATAATTTTTGGTTGATGCAAGATTGCATATGAACCTACATGCTCCTGCATCATACACCCTAGGTTACAAATAAACATGAGATCCTAGTCATGTGCCTTATAAGAGCTATACTAATGGTACTACTTGTTTTTTATATTTTTATGTGCTTATCCATGACATGTATTCAATTCCTTAGCCTTTCCACTTTATCATATATTCTATATATTCCTTTTTTCACATAGTCTCTCCAACTCTCATGTCAATCACTTGTCCCACTTCATCGTGCTTTTTTTATGGCATCTACCCTATCCAATCCATTTATTCAAAATTTGAATTTTTGATTTAAATAATTCCTTCATAATATGGATAAAATAAGCTAAATTGAAAATAGGTGATGTATTAATCATGTTAGGTAACTCTATTTTATATGCATTTTTCATAAACTTTCACAAGACTCTACATGTCCAAACTTCTTCCATTTAAAATTATTATAAGTGCCTTTTGTAAATATCTATTTTATTAAGTGTGTCAAGACCAAATATCCAACTTGATGTTATAATTTTGTTTTCTTCACATGTACGTGCTATTTTAATTATGCACTATATTTATCTAGTAGTTCGTGTACTTGATTATGAACTTCTTTTATATTCTCTACAAAATAATCTGCTACAAAACTTTTTATTTCCTCACTTCTAATTCTCATATCTCCACAACAAATTCTCTTCTACAAAACTTTTTCTTTGCTCACTTCTAATGTCTCTTAGCTCCACAACTTATCTCGAATCAAACTATACATAATCTAAAATGGTGTATTCATTTTGCTCCTATTCATTGAATTATTATATGCAAATTTAGCTTACACAAAAATATTATCCCATGTTCTTTGATTACATTCAATAAAATAGCTAAATAGATTACCAAGATTTATATTGATTACCTTGGTCTATACATCTATCCAAGGATGATATATTATATTAAATTATAACTTGGTGTTCAAATTATTCCACAACATCCTCTACAAATGTCTTACAAATTTCACATCCATGTGTAATATTATTCTACTTGGTAAACCACACAATCACATAACTTCCCTAAAAAACAAGTTAGCAATGTTTGTCACATCACTAGTATTCTTACATGCAAAAAAATTTGCCATATTTTAATCTCTATCAACTATAAAAATATGGAATAATTTATTCTATTCATTATATGCAATCCTAAAACAAAATCTTTACTTATATCCTCTGATGGTCTCTCTGGAATAGGTAATGGTTGATTTAACCCTAAATTTTTACTTGTCCCTTCTACTAGTTGAAAAAATCTATAGTTATTAACATAATTATGCATGTTCAAACTCATTCATTGCTAAAAATATTTCATTAGTACTTGTGCTAATGTTTTTTCATAACCAAAATGACATAACAAACCTCCAACATGATTTTTTTATATCAAAATTTCATGCATTGAACCTCTCAATCTACATAATTATGCTCAATTTAATAATAATCCATCCTAAAAAAAATAATCTAACCATGGTATTCAATCACCACTCACTATTTCTATGTATTATTTCGTTCATCTCTAAAATCTTCATCGTATCTAAACATCTCTTTCCTAAGAGCAAATCCTATGAGCTCCACTCTTAATTCATTCAACAAAAGATATCTTCTACTCAATGCATCTACCATTTTGTTTGATTTTCCACTCTTATGCTTTGACAAAAATCAATAGCTCTATAAGAATTGAACCCAATAATATGTATTTGATTCAAATTATATTGACTCTTAATGCGTTATTTGGTTTTATGGTATGTATTTAATACAAACCCTTAGGCAACAATTAATGTCTCCACTTATTTAGTGCTTTCTCAATCACATGAAACTCTTAATCATACACTAGATATTTTCACTTCATTTAGACATATAAATTAACATTAATTTCTAAAAAAATGTAATTGTGACCACTCCTTATGCACACTTATCTCATCCTTGATTCCACAGTCTTTTGACCACCATTTCTTCACTTCTATGTGGATGACCCATTCCTTAAAACAACTAATGATCTTAAAATGTCCCTATTTCTCATCCTAAATTTATTAAGCTTACTTTATGACTATTCCACACTTCCATCTCACATATCCTTGCTCCTTAGGCAAGGCCATGCCATTAAGACCATCTCTCTCATCAATAATGTCTAATTTTATTGACTACATCCTCTCTTCAAACAATATCTAGTTGTTCAAATTCAAATTCAGCCAATAGGTCATCCCACATGTTTCACAAGCCCCATCGAAAGGAATTATAAAATTATCACTATAAAGCCAAATTTTCAAGTCATTATTCACTAGAGGCTCATATGATTTAAAAACACTAGAATATGTGACTATACATTGAGATAAAAACATATATTTTTTTCCAATTTAGAGTCCACACAACCCTAATAGCCTTGAGTCAAGTTTGAATACACCTCCAAAGTCATAAGTCATTGTTGAATCACTTAATCACAATATGATTGCACCAACATTTAACATTACACTAGTCTTTCAGGCACACCACCATAACATGGGAGAACTACATAGAGTTTTATTCTTCTTCAAAGTATTGATATGTAGAAAACACTCAATCTAGGAGGTGTTGAGGTTAATCACAACTTGAACCATTAACCCATTTTTACACTGTGATTGCATTCATCTTCATATGGATGATTAAGATAGGGTTTTATTAAATAAAAAGGTACCTAATGTCTTATACAACATATCAAGATGTTTCACATATTTAAAAATGACATGTAGTTGTTAGTGAGCCTATCATATCAGTCATAGAGAGAAAAACCTCATAGTACATCAACATGCCCTAAGGACACTTGCATAAGCCACCCCTATTTAATTCCAATAACCGTGTCCCAAATCCAATCAAATCCCTATTCATGATTCACAATGTCATCACACAATCACACAATCATTTTTATAATTGTACCTATAATCCTATGCATTTAATTCCCAACTAAGTTATATTTATTTGGTACTTTTCCCTTCTAGCATATTTCTAAATTTAGTAAGTTTCAAATAATTTTGTCATTTATTACATATCTATAGCAATATGCTTTTACACAAAAAATTTATCTAATTAGGATTTAACATTTCTATAAATCCTAAATGTTATAAAACATATTGGTTATCCATTTTATTGTTGAACATTACATAAATTTTAGTACCCTAGGATTCTTCTTCATTCATTCTAGTTTTCCCATTAGGGTTTTCAATTATTAATTTTTTAAATAATAATCATGATAATAATGACTAATTATATCTATTATTTCCTAGTTCAAACCTTATTAGTATTATTCTCTTGTAGTTTTCCCTTAATATGTAAAATATTAAGTTGTATGTAATCCCATGGATGCAAAATTTAAAAGAAAGCTAAAATACCAAATTAATCAAGAGCTTAATAATCAACAATTCTATGATGCTTATTATTGCATGGCTCAATTTTAATTACCATTTGTCACCACCATAATGTATAGGGCTTCGATGGTTCCTCTTACTCCACCTTCTCATATACCTCATATCTATCTTAGCTGATACCCTGTCTCTAATTTTTAGCCTAGGTTTATAGTAGATCATGCAGTCCAAACTGATGTCACTAGAAGAGGTTGAATGCCTCATCAGGAAAGATAATAAGAAAAAACATAAATGATACATCCCCATCCCAAATCCAACCCAAGGGGAATAGTGAATCAATCAAAAGGGTATGCTATTATTAATTAGTTAAGGAATACACTAACTAATATTTCTATGTTAG
The DNA here is from genome assembly GCA_037957365.1 of Torreya grandis. NCBI lineage: Eukaryota > Viridiplantae > Streptophyta > Pinopsida > Cupressales > Taxaceae > Torreya > Torreya grandis. The sequence goes on along the minus strand of JARHVA010000964.1, from coordinate 2,405,514 downwards.
AACTACTTTGAAAAGTTACTATTTTCAAGGATATTTTATATCAAGCATTGAATCAAAAACCTATTCCTAGTGACATAAAGCCTTCTTATTTTTCATCTATTGTAAATACTTTGAAGGAATTTGAGGATGTTATATCTTTTGGAAACAAGGATTTTCTTGAAAATCTACTATTGATCAAAATCTTCTTTTTTTCATACAAGTTAAAATAACAAGTACAATAGTAAAAAGGTTTTTGATTGATAATGGTTCAATATTGAATATTTTAAATCTTAAATTCTTACAAATGATGTCTATTAACATGGATTCATTGAAAAAGACATATAACAATATGAAAGGATTTGATGATGTGCCTCATCAAGCTTTGGGTTCTATCACTTTGGATATTAGAGTGGGGCCCAAAGTGTTATCTACTCAATTTTAAGTCACACCCAACCATTTTCACTATATTTTATTATTAGATAGATCATGGATACACGTAATGGAAGTTTTACGTTCTACTCTACATCATTGTGTCAAATTATTACATGATGTATACTTATATGCATGGCCTACTAATAATCAACCATTTAGATATTGAAAGATTATAGAATACACCACTACGAGTCAATTTCCATCAATGGCCCCATCAATATACTATAGTTCCACCACCATAGATTATACCCATCAAACATAGACATACATATGAGGTTGGAAAATCAAGTACACACAGTCCATATTTATAGTCTAAAAGTGTTTCTTCTATACCACTATCACTTGAAAAGGTATACCAAGAGGAGGATGTAAAGGAATTACCTTTAATAATAAATTCATAAGATCCAAACTTCATCTCTATAAATAATGTTGATGATGATTCTGATGCTACTTCTAATGATGATACAAATGTAATACACATGAACACTGATGACTAACTATGTGGTTCAAGTTTTACACCAGTTGGCCTAGGTGAATACAAACATGATTCAAAGGAAATCATTCTTATGAACACAAGTAAAGGAAAAGCAATGATTTCATATGTGGATAAAGGCAAGATATTTGTTAAAATATAGATATTACACAAAATACTATTGTATTAGAGGTACCATGGACTAACATCTTTGTCAAATATAGTATTTATAGATAAAAAGAGGCACAATATATATACCAATACATTATAGGTATGAACAAGGCACTATTCAAAAATTCAATCAATAATTTTAAACTCATGGATATAGGACCAGTCATTATAATATTGACTAATAGTACACTAGATAGACCACATGTTATGTTATAAATGTTACTTGATAGGTAATTAGTTATTTTTACAATAGTAAGGCATAAATCTACAAACATATTATAAAATAAAGAGGGAAAGCCATTTTTACATTTTCATAGAATAATATGGCATGCTACGGATACTTGTTCAACATTACAACAAAAAAAATTAGAAATATAAGGATAAAGGCGATATTCAGATTACACAACCCATATTACAATTTACTAGGGATCAAAATTAGGGTCAAACACATATAAATTATAAATATTCCAAAATTAATCCTTTAATTATTCATATTTTTATTGAGAATGAATATAGACAATATGCAAAAATAGATGATGACATAGATCCAATTGTGCACACACTTAAATTTCTTCACCAAATATATCATGATCAAGATGAATTTCAAAAATTTATATGTCAATGGCAAGATTAAATTGGACACATTACACTACCAGTTTCATGTGGTCCCAAAGTTATGGACATGTTTGTTGTTATACAAATAGGAAATCAGATAAAGGCCACATTAGGTCAAACATGGTTTTACCAAATGGAAGCTATAATTGATAGGTTACATTAGTGTTGCACATTCAAATTTGAGGAAATTACAATTCATATTCTTCATGATGGTATTGATTAAAATCATAGATTAAAAAATTATAATCAAGTATCAAAGTTGATTTATCCAAAAAAAGTCTACGAGGCTTCGTACACAATAGAGCAAGAGGTTATATGCTTGTATAGGATTCAAAAAATGTGAAAGGATATGGGTAAAGATATATATCATGAGTGACATGATGGCCATAATGATGATGATTTATGTAAATTTGAAAAGATTAAATATCTATAATTTGAACACCTTCCACCAGTGGCAAGATTAAATAAGACACATTACACTACCAGTTTCATGTGGTCCCAAAGTTATGGACATGTTTGTTGTGATACAAATAGGAAATAAGATAAAGGCCACATTAGGTCAAACATGGTTTTACCAATTGGAAGATATAATTGATAGGTTACATTAGTGTTTCACATTCAAATTTGAGGATAGTATAATTCATATTCTTCATGATGGTATTGATTAAAATCATAGATTCAAAAATTATAAGCAAGTATCCAAGTTGATATATCCAGAAAAAGTCTATGAGCCTTCTTACATAATAGAGCAAGAGGTTATATGCTTGCACAAGATTCAAAAAATGCGAAAGGATATGGCTAAAGTTATAGATCATGAGTGGCATGATGGCCATAATGATGATGGTCTATGTAAATTTGACAAGATTCAGTATCTAGAATTTCAACACCTTCCACCAGTTCCACTGTTCCACCTTTTGATTATAAACACCACTATTCAAAAATACAAAAAAATCAAATATTATATAAAATTATAAAAATAAAGGATTAAAGCAATAGGCTCTATTTGAACATAGGCTCTATTTTTCCAAAATAATGTGTTGTTGTCCAAGTGAACATAGGTTCTATTTTTCTAGATTAAAACTAGTCACAGGATCTATACAACTTATCTATAGCATAATAAGTTCACTGAGGACATATTTTTGTATAGGTTTTATTGTTATATGATGATCTCTATTGTTCATACTTTAGTATAGTAAATTTCATGATTTATCATCTCACTTATTTTCACATTGATAGACTAATGGATACCTGAGTTATTGAATATACTAGATTAAAAGTTTTTAATGTTGATCAACTTTGCTTAGTCATGCATGCTTTTCATGATTGCTTTCTTACTTCATGTCTTGTGTTTATTCATCTTATTTGAATTATGGGCATTTGAAAATGTCCTTGATTGTGGATCTAAGCCTTCATTGTATGTTTCTATGTGTGTGAGTGACATTTGAACATGTCCCTTGTATGTGTCCCCTTGACATTCTCTTATGTGCTTTTATGTATGCATTATGGCCATAGTTACTCAATTTTTTGATGTCACAATGAATATCATTCATTTCCCTTTTTTTATAATTCCATGATGGATATCATGCATCTCCCCAATTTTCCAATGCCATGTTGGATGTCATGTATCTTCCCTAAGTGGTTTTATTAAGTTTTAAAATTTTAGTTTATGATCATTGTTCACTACATTTCTCATTGATAACATGTACCTAGACAAGACACTATTTATATTTGGTTCTACATGAATATTGTGTCAATATATTTCTCAGTTACTTATGATGATGCCATGATCTCCAATGTTATCACCACTAATTTGAATTTCAATATTTTTTGTAACATCATTTTCATAACTTTATTCTTTTGAGATAACTTATTATGTAAGATTCACAAATCACTTCAAATTAAGGGGAATACATGCTAGATTTTCTTGGACACTAAGCTACAAAAACACACTGCACAAATAGAAAAATGTAGGTTGTACTTAGTTGATTACAATGCACACCTATAAATCACCTAGAAATTAATATTAGATAATAACATTGCATTTGGACAAGGGTGTAGGATGAACATGTCCAAAAAAATTCATTTTTGTCCCAACAATTAAAAAACAATGATTTTTAGAATTGATTATAATCACATATAGTTACATATTAGTTTTTAACATGTATACAAAATTATTTCAGGTTTGTCTCAAATTTTTCTTAGATTGGGAACATCATGTGTGGCATGTGTTCCAAAATTCACATAGGTATTTTTATCAAAACATTACAGATATTACTTAGTTTTAGAATCCATGTACACCCATATATTATATTGGAGGCATGTCCACTACACATGATTACCTTATTTCTCAGTTTTAGCACCACTTTCACATAAGGAATGGGACACATGACCATCTCCTTGCTCAAGTTTTGCACCAATTTCATATAATTAATGGAAACTCATGTCATTATCTATGTTTTATACACTAGACTCATATTATTTTATTTTTATACCATTTTTTTTTTAGTTTTACACCGTAAATGAATCTTATTATGTCTATAGTATTTGATTCACCTTTTTCACTAGTTTTGCACCAGGATGATCTATTACAATTCATATAATAATTATAAGATACTCTACTACTTTGGGTATGAAATGATAGATTCAATCACACCTTAAGTTATTAAGCATACTCTCTTATCAATTAGGATTAGGTCATGCACAATCTAATCCAAGTGTTTTAATGAAGAATAAATATCAAAGGGTTCTAGCCTCTACAAGCACTAATTGCACACCAAAAAATACAATGGTTCATGTACCCAATCATGGGTATTTGCTCCTTGTTATTTTATATATACATTTCTTGTCTTTTAATTTTATATTTTTATATTAAGGACTAAGTTATACATTTTGCATTACATGTTTACACAAAGCACAATTCAACATTGTGCTTGCATATAATACTATTCTTCATAGGTGAGTTTAAGTATACACTTTTCATTTTACTCTAAAACTTTCAATTTTGATGCATTAATAAAATAAAAGGGGATAAAATTAAAACACATAAATCAACATTTATTTCTAAAATAATGAAATTATGACCACTCCATATACACATTTAGCTTAAGCTTGATTCCACAATCTTTTGACCACCATTCCTTCTCTTCTATGTAGATGACCCAATTATTCAAGTAACTAATGATATTAATATGTCCCTATTTTTCATTCCAAAAAACTTAATCTTACTTTCACTATTCCATACTTCCATCTTAGCTATCTTTACTCCTCGGATAAGGTTGTCCCATTAGGATTGTCTAGCTGACCGGTAGTGTCCAATTCCACTAATCACACCCTCTTACCAAATAACAACTAGTTGCTCAAATTAAAATTAACCTAATCAGTAATATGGAATGTTTCACAAGCCCTATCTGAAGTAATTATAAAATGATAACTATAAATCCACATTTTTCAAGACATTATTCACTAAAGGATCATATGATAGAAAAGTACAATAATATCTAACTGCACATTAAGAGAAAAAACATCTATTTTTCCAAGGTCACAAGTCATTTTTAAATCAATTATTAATCACAAAAAGATTGAATCAATATTTAATATTGCACCAGTCTTTCACACACACCACTATAGCATGGGATAACTACATAGAGTTTGGTCCCTCTTCGAAGTATTGGTATGTAGGTAGTGCTTAAAATAGGGGTTTTGAGGTCAAGCACAAATTCAACCACTAACCCATTTTAACCCCATGATTGAATTCATCTTTGTGTGTCATTGAGCTAGGATTTTGATGAAGAAGAAGGTACATAATGGTTTCTACAACAAATCAAGATATCCTACATAGTCAAATAGGACATACAAGCATAAGTGGACCTCTCATATTAGTGATAGAGATAAAAACCTCATAGGATGAAGACACACCCTAAGGACACCAATGCAAGCTACCCTTATTTGATTTTAGTGGCCTTATCCTATATTTAAGTGAAACCCTATTCCTTATTCATAATTTCATCACACATTAATACAATAATTTTTACAATTATACTTATAGTCTTATGCATCCAATTTTTAGTTTAGTTTTATTTATTTGGTACTTTCCCCTTATAGTATATTTATAAATTTAGTAAGTTCCAAATCAATTTGTGTCATTCACTTCATATATGTACTAGTTTGATTTTTCACATTAGTTAAATTACCTAATTAGGATTTAGCATCTCTCTTACTCAAAAATTTGATAAAACACTTCATATCATTTGAAATCTCACAAAAATATATGATATGTCTTCCTTTTTGACTCATCATTGCTCTTATTGCCATGCCACTTGCATCATAATATGATTTTAATCGCTTACTAAAATATAGTAATGCTAAAATTAGATGCTCTGGTATCTTATTAATCAATTGTTGGAAACTATATTATGCTTCCACTATCCACACAAAATATTTTCTATATTTTCACATCACATTAGTGATCACTGTGTAAATACCATTGAAATCATTGATGATTTTCTAATAAATTCTTACCAATCCATGAAAATTGCGTACCTCAAATGTACTTTGATGTGCAATCATGTATATCTTGAACCTTTTTTGATCCATATTAAAACTTTCTTAGGGAATAAAAAAATGCAAATATACCAATTTATCTACATAAAATCACATTTATTTAAATTTTTGACCAAATTTTCAACTCAAAAATTTTATAACACTTGGCACAAATATCACAAGTGTTCTTCCTTTTTTCTATAAAAAATAAATATATCGTCAAGATACACATTAATAAACTTACCTAGAAATGGATTAAGAACTTCATCAATCTCATGAATGTACTTAGTGCATTAATTAACACACATTCCATAACCAAACATTCATATAATACTTCTTGTGTCATGAATGTTATCTTCCATTTATCACATTCCATTATGTGAATTTGAGGATATCCAGTCTTCAAGTCAATCTTTGTGAATTATCCTTCTCCACTCAAGTAATCCATAAAATCATCCATGTGTAGAAATGGAAACCTATATGTAATCTTGTTAATGGATTTGGAATCAATGCATATTATCCATTCTCCATTATTTTTAGGTGTTAATATTTTAATTACTACACATGGGATCTAAATTTACCTAATCAACCAAAAACTCTTGAACTTGTATTTTCAATTTTGTATTCTCCTTTCATGTCAATCTATGTGTCACTTTATTTGGTAATATTGAACCTATATTTAAATCCATGTAATGAATAACACTTCTCATGGGTTGTAACCAATCTTGTAAATCATTATAAGTAATCTTACAAAATCACTTAGTATTTATTTCACTTCATGTGGAAGTATTTATTCTACTGTTGCACCTATGCTCTCTTTTTGCATTAGCTTAGAAATTAATGCATAATATGTGATATGCTCTTTCATCTATTTCAAGAACTTATTTTATAAAATCAATAAAATCTTTGGACTCTTTTCCACTTATTCATACTTATCTAGCAAAAAAATTAATGTATATGTCTCACCACCTATTGACAATGTGTACATATTTGTATGACCAACATGTTATGCCTTGTGATCAAATAGCCAAAGAATTCTATGAAAAATATTATAAACATCCATGGGTATCATCTCAAATAAAATCATCCTTAGATTTACCAATATTAAAACTTATCAGACTTTTTTCATTCACTAGAACTTGATGTTCCTTCAACAATCATGAAACCTTATATGGATTTAGATGCACAATCCTATATAGATAAATATTATGTACCATATCTTGTAAAATAATATTATCTATGTTTCCACTATCAAAAAATATTTTTTAAAATTTACCTCCATAATTATAAATGGTTTTGAATAAATTATTTCATTGCACAAGACTATTATCCTCATTTGTAGGTTTCAACAACACCATATTCATCACAAGAGATTCTTCAATTTCAGGCTCTACTATGTTATGAATAGATGAAATATTATCCTTATCTATTTGTGTGATATGTACAATTATATAAGTTCTCCTACCAATTTCATTTTGTGCATGTTGATAGTTAGATAATTTATGTCTAGTTTCACCTCATCTAAAACATGTACTAAGGAATCCATGATCTCTATGTTGTCCATAGTACCCTTTATCTCTAAAAATTCATTTTTCTATTTGAGCAATAACATCATTATACTAAAAAGTGTTTGCTTAAAATTATTATGTATAATAGACCCTTCCATTTTCAGCTCATTCCCACATCCATACATGAAATTCAAGTTTCCTCATGTCATTTCTTGTAGTTCGCATGAATGTGAACGGTTATGAGTCAGTCCAAAATTTACAATGTGTTATGACTAAGTTTGAAATCCATGTGAACAAGTATTTCAGTGTGTGTGACAAAGCATGAATTCAAAAACCAATATTTCAATAAAATTGGTTAAGTAAAGATGATTTGAAAGAAAATGTGAAGGAATGAAACAAGTCAATTACAAAGCTTTACAAAAAAATTAACATAAACTACCCAATTTTTTTAAGAAATAAGATCCCATAGTTTGAACTAATTATCCATATACACAAAATAACACTTAAATTTTTTCTATAGTAAGCCTTATATAAAAATAAGGTGTATAAAGTGTATTACTTTGGCATCTAGGGTGATTTTCTAATAGGAATGGGGGATATCAAAAAAAAAAAAATCATCAATCAAGTGGATGAGGTCAAGAATACTTATGATATGTCTCCTTCCTAATAGATAATCACCCTAGGTTCCAAATTAATAGATGTCAGACTAATCTATTGAGATAATGACCCAAAAAAATAAAAATATATCAACCTAGAAATCAACAATTAATACAGTGGAGCATTATCTTTATTTACATCAAACTTTGGAGAATCTTATGAGAGACATCCTGACTTTACCTCAGATTTGTGGGAATCTTATGATGCTCAACCTTAACTAAATTCATATTTGGGGGAGTGTTACAATGCCTACTACCTCAACCAAAACCTATTTGTGTGGGTTTTATAACAACCACCCAACACCCACTAAATAAATCATAACAAATTATATTATAAAAAATATACTACATGGTGTAATACTAAATTCCTAACATTTACCCTTTTTACATCATAGTCCCAAAAATGTGAGATAATAAACTTTATATGTGGAATGTGACATACACACAATCCGATACACTAAAAATCAATCAATCAATGATGACACACTTGTATGTTTATAAAAAAATATCTTAATTCATGGAATATGACATAATCTAAAGTCTATACACACACTTGTTGAACAAGAACATGCAATTGTTTATAAAAAATAAATATACACGTGTAAACATGAACACACTCAATTATTTACCACTGAAGACTATGTGTGAATAAGGATGTACTAAAATGTTTTTAGAAAACAATAGAGTGTATTTGAGCCTCATAATTATATGAACAAAGACACACTCAACTTTTTATAGTAGAGTACTTTATGAAAATAGGAACACACTCAACTATTCATTAAAAATAGAAGTGGTATTAGGCATCACTACACTTCTTCAGTGGAAAACAACCTCACTAAACAATATGTATGAATAGGGACACACTTTATAATTTTTAAAATGTAGAAGTGGGATTAAGATTTACTATGCTTCCTAAATGGGCACAAAGCCTCATTGAACATTAATATTTTTGATTTTGTCTCAAGTGGGAGTTGGGCCTCACTGAACAACAACACATTTTGAATTATATTTAGAAGGCCAAACAAATTATTCAATTCAATAAATAAACTGCTCCTCATCATGTGTAGTAAGAACACAATCTTCATCATCACATTCATTGGCGATCACTAGTTTTAGCATATGATTAAAAACAACTACTTTATAATATTTTTCACGTTAGTAGCTTACTATATGGCATGCAAGTAGATCACTGAACTAGGTCATGGAGGTAGTGAATGCAAAAAATAATGTAAACATTAGTTGGGAGCCCTTAGCTAACGTTGGTGGCCTAGTGGTTGGGGAAAACTAGATGAGTGAGACCATCTACATGATACTTGCCTCTTTGATATGACTATTTAATTTCTTCTTGGTCTTATAGTGTTTTGTTAATTTTATGGTAAGTTTATTTCTTTGATGATTTCGTAAGTCTTTTATCCTATATGTTGGAATTTGGGGCATGATTTCACGCTTCCCATATTGATTGATTAAGTTTATATTTTTGATGTTTTAAACTTTTGGGTGTGTTTTCATGCTACCCACATTTTTTTGGGGTAAATGGTCCATAATATTTTATCAAAGTAATATATCTTTATTTCATTTAACAAAAAAAATGATATGACAGGAGACATTTAGCTCTATTTCAACAAATATCTAAACAACTTCTGCTTTATAATGTTTTTTCAGATTGTTGGTAGCTTACTAGATGGAAGTAGATTACCAAAATAGTTCACAAAGGTAGGGAATGAATAAAACACTGCAAACACTAGTTGGGAGCCATTGCTTGAGGCTAATGAGTTCTTGGACATTGGTTAGGTAAAACTAGGTGACTGAGATCTTCTACATGCTACTTTTCTCTTTGTTATGATTTTTTAATTTCTTCTTGGACTTTGTGTTTTATTGAATTTGTGGCAATTTTAGCTCTTTGATGATTTCATAAGCCCTTTATCTTATATTTTTGACTTTGGGACATGATTCCATGGATCCCATCTTAATTGATTAAGTTTAGCTTTTTGATGTTTTGAACTTTGAAGCACGTTTCCATGATACCCAAAGTTTTTTTGGTATATAGTATAAAATATTTTCTCAAAGCAATATATCTCTATATTTTATTTAACAAAAAATAAATGATATGACAAGTGATGTTTAGCTCTCTTTGAGTGTACTTTTGAACAACTTATGTTTTATAATCTTTTTCACATCAACAGCTTACAAGATGGCATGCAAGTAATCAACAAGATGGCTTAGATATGCTAATATAAGACTTCTTATCTACAATAAAAGTTTTTTTATGAAGCCAATTTTGTCACTTAGATGGAATTGTTCAACTCCACCAATTTGGTGACAGAAATTTTATATTACATTTAAGATAAAAGCATTGATATATAATCAACAGAAGGGATAGTTAAATCCTAACTACAAACATTCAAATTCTATTGTTGCAATACTAAAAAGGCATAATCAATCCTTAAGATAAAGGAAAAATATGTGTACACTCTCTGACATATGTTTGTTTCAAGGAGAAATAATTTGTCTTGCACTAAACAAATTTATAACATATAATAATAATAAGATGTGAAAAAATATAATAAATAATATATATGGAATAGAATCTTATAAACAATAAAATATCTCTAAAAATTGTTTTGGCACATTAATTTTGAGGTGGTTAAGTGATACTAAGTGAGGACATCTTAGACATATGTAGTTTTTCTTAACAATGACAAGTTGATAGCTCATCTTATTATGCCATCAAAACTATTTAAGATATGTGAGTTAAATATTCATAACATGTTGGGATAAATTGTTTAGATACAGACCTTGAGAGCTTTATTTTTCATATATATGTCAATTTTTTAAGAAAAATAATGTGATCACAAATTATTGAAAATGATTTTTTTACTCAAACAATTTATGTTTATCCCTTAGCTAAGCTAAATTATTCTTTACGATAATTTGCATTAGGAACTTGTACATAAGCATGGAGATGAGACGATGCCATTAGAAATTTATCTAGAATTAAAAAAATGAAGAAGTTGATCAAGAACTCTTCAAGCTATGTGGGTTATTTCCAACCTACATAAGGTCAAGGGAGGAAAAAACTGAACCTTATCATAAGAATGGTCTCAAAATGAAATGATGGTTGAACTATTGTCTTTTTGAATCTAATTATTATGTTGTATTTATTTAATAATATTAATTATAAGGACAAATAATTAATTTTTGACTTATGATCAATTAAACATAGCGATATATAATAAGTAATGTAACTCTATTTCATTTAACAAAAAAATGATATGACAAGTAACCTTTAGCTCTATTTGAGCATAGTTTTGAAATTTTTTTCCTTTATAATATTTTTGATGTTTGTGGCTTACAAGATGGCAGCATGAAAGTAAATTTCAAAATATTTCATGGAGGTAATGAATGAAGAAAACAGTACAAACACTAGTTGGGAGCCCTTTGTTAGAACTAGTGACCATTGGATGTTGGTTGGGAGAAAATTGATGATTAAAATCTTCTACGTGCTTCTTGCCTCTTTGCTATGACTGTTTAATTTCTTCTTGAACTTAAAGTGTTTTGTTAAACTTGTAGCAATTTTTTCTCTTTGATGATTTTGTAAGTCTTTTATCCTATATGTTGGAGTTTAGGGCATGATTCCATGTTTCCCATCTTCAGTGATTCAATTTATCTTTTTGATGTTTTGAACTTATGCTACCAGTATTTTTTTTGGGTAAATAGTTTATAATATTTTTTCAAAGTGATATAGCTCTATTTCATTTAACAAAAAAATATATGATATGACAAGTGTTGTTTAACTTTATTTGAGCATACTTTCAAAAAACTTTTGCTTTATAATAGTTTTCACATCAGTAATTTACAAAATGGCACACAACAAATCTTCAAAATAGTTTAGGGGTAGTGAATGAAGAAAACAATGCAAGTAATTGATGGGAGCCCATTCTGAAATTGTGGAGCTTTTTAATTGAAACAAACCAAATAATTGAAATCTTCTAAATGTTGCTTACCTCTTTACTATGACCATTTTATTTCTTCTTAATCTTTTAATATAAATGTTTTGTTGAATTTACAATAAATAACTCTTTTGATTATTTTTTAAATCTTTTATCTTATATGTTAAACTTTGTAATTCCTATCTTAACTGATTAAGTTTGTCATTTTGATGTTTTGAACTTTGAAACATGTTTCCATTCTCCTTGTGCTTTTTTTTTTAAAATATTGAATATCAAAAGTTTATGGGGTGCTATAGAGCACCGCCTTTCTTCAATTCCCCTTCCGTCTGTGCGTGGCAAGTCAAACTCATGCTTAGTCTTATGATAATCATTTCACTTACCAATGGACCGTGTGGCACAAGCCAACTAATATTGTAGTTGGTAAATCAAAAATGTTAACTTCATTGGTTTATTGTTCCTTTCCTTCATAAGCACAAGCTAATAAAATTTAAAATTAATTCGGATAAAATGACAATCACTTTATATATATATATATATATATATATATATATATTTTATTTTATTTTTTGTTTAGATTGAAAAATATAATTTGATTAATTTTTATAAAAAATGTTTTTAGAAATGATGATGTACAATTTTTTTTGGCTAAAAAATATTTACAAATTATTTTTATATTCAATATAAATTGGGAAAATATTATTATTCTATTGATTAATTCTTACCTATTTATAATTTACTTCATTTGATAGTTTTTGAACAATTTTTTATCAAACAATTAAAAAAAAAAAAATTAGTTGCAGTAATACAAGCATCACATACAAAAGTTTTTCAATCATTATTTAATTTTGTATAGGCCAAGCAATTGTAAGTCAGGTAATATACTTCTTTATTTAATACCCACAACAATGTTACAAAAATTATAAAATAAGACAATCCAATGCAAAGGAACGGACATTAATAAATAATATTCTTCTGAATTCATGTTTTTGATGTGTACCAAGTATAAACAACAAACCCAATCATAACATTTAATCTTGATTATCGATGTCTATATCACAAAATCGTTGGTTGCAGATAAAGTGATTTTATATCAAATAAGTTGTGTTACCTTTAAATGCAATTAATGTTTCCTAGAATGGCTCAGTAAGTTAGAATGTGGAGATTAACCACAAGGTGGGAGGTTCAAGCCCTTCTTCTAGTGTTATTAGAACATCCTCTCTTGACTTATTTATAGTGAAAAGAGTTACTAAATCTTGTATATGGGTTAAAATCTATATTTGTATAATATTGATTGGTTGAGTTTGTGATTAAATAAATTTCAAACACATCAATATTATCTAGTTTTGGTTTAGAAGATCAAACTACATAATAAGAAGTTTGACTAACTTTTTATATTAGTATCATTTAAAAGAATAACTTACCTTAATGTCATGTTAAAAGAAAAGCTTACTTTGGTTTGGACTATGAGATTTTTTGTTTACAATACGGATTTTTTTATCAAACCAATGTAGCTATTTAGATGAAATTGTTCAATCCCACAGGTTTGCTAAAGGAAATGTTGTATAAAATTTAGTATAAAAGCACTCTAATATATAAGGGGCAATTAAATCCTAACAAACATTCAAATCTTACCATTACAATACTCAAAAGGTATAAACAATGCTTAAAATAAGAGAGAGAGATGTATACACTCTTTAACATACGATTATTTTAAGGAGTAACATTTTATTTTGAACTACACAAATTTTTAACTTACAAAAGAGGTAAGGAAAATGAAAAAATATAATATATAATATATATAAAATAAAATCTCACAAAAAATTAAATATCTTTAAATAAAGGTTTTGGCATATTATCTTTCAAATGACCAAGTGATATTAAGTAATAACATCTCAAATGTATACAATTATTCCTAGTAATGAGAAGATGATAGCTCGCCTTGTAATGTTATCGAAATAATACCTTAATTTAATTAAATATAATATATTAGGAGAAATTGATTAGATGCAAATATTAAGAACTTGATATTATATATATATATATATATATATATATATATATATATATAAGAAAATAATTGCTAATACAAATTATTGAAATTTTAAAAAAAAAAAATCTAAAAAAAAAACAATTAATCAAAAACTCTTAAAATTATGTGGATTATTTCCAGCCTATATAAAATTAAAGGAGAAAAAAATGAACCTTATCATAAAAACCATCCTAAAATGAAATAAATATAATTTTTATATTATATTTATTTAATAATATTACTTATAAAATTAAAAAAAAAAAAAAATCTTTAAATTATGATCAAATAAACATAACATTAAATAATAAATAAACTACTATATAAATAATAAATAAATTAGTTATGCCAAGCATGATAAGTGAGGTCTTATGTTAACGTTCACATGTCTTTAACGACATCTTGAAATTTGTTGGAATAAAAACAAATAACAAAATAAGATAAGTACACAAATGAAAAATATATATAGTTTCATGACAATTAGTCGATGTAAATACAGTTAATGCCAACTAATATATATATTATGTATATTTTTACTTACTATTACTTACTCAACATTTCTATATTTATTTTATTTAAAAAAATATATATTATGTATATTTTTATTTTATATTATTATTATTTTTTATATAATTATATATTAATTTTTACATAATATATAATAAAAATAATTTTGATTTCTCAAAATAGAAGGGTATACAACTCATACTCATTTATATTATAATAATTTTTCAATTAAACACAACCTTTATATAAAGTATAATCATATATTTTTTGACATATTTTATATTATTTTATTTTCTCATATAATTATATATTAATTTTTACATATTAGATAATATATATAATTTTGATTTATCAAGATGGAAAGGAATACAAATCATACTTGTATTTATATTTTAACAAAAAAATTAATTAAACTCAATCTTTATAATAATATATTTTTTGACATACTATGTCAAAAGAGAGAAAAATCTATTGATTTAATCACATTCATATTCCTTGAGATAACATGATGAATGAAATTTCCACATTAATGGAATTTGATTACATTGCAAAATGGATAAATGAAACTGACTCAAAAAGTTGGATTCTCTTATGTCTATATATGCTTGTTATAATCATGTTAAAGCCAATTTAAGATAATTTTAAACATAATGACTGAATTAATTCCCTTGGCCTTATTTTTTGGATCTAGGTAATCAAAGAATTGACATTAAAATTTATCAAAAAATATTTTTTAGATATATGTCAAGTATATTTGAGGAATATTTAAATTTTGGGATTTTTTATACATCGTTATCATGTAAACATGTCTAGAGCACATGTTTTTTGTAAAAACGAAATCACAACTATAAACAATTGAAGTGGGTATCCCATAGAGGTGAAATATCGGATTAAGAAAGGTCCACAAATGGGTGGAGGTAGTAAACAGATGGATAAAAGCACAAAAATGAACATACATAGAGAAGTGATCCGTCACCACCACAATTATTGATTTTCATCTAGCTTTGGTAATCTTTCACATAATCCATGGAAATATCAGTCCATGCCCTAGTGGGAATAGGTAAGGGTTAGAACATGCCTTAGGTCAATACCATTTCCCCTTTGTTACATAGATAAGTCTAAATTGTTTTCATAAAATATTTGATGAGTTTAATTTCCTCCTCAAAAATATTCTAACAGACCATTTCATATATTTTTTAAAAATGTGAACTTGGCCAGTTGATGGTGAGGCATGCAGTTATAATATAATTTTCTCTTGTAGTGATGATTTGGAAAATAGTACTAGACAACCTTTGTGTTGTTAATAGTGACCATCCCAAGAGTAATCCACTTAATACAAAGGATTAGTAGTTAGTTGTTGGATGAGCTACTGAATTTTGGCATCTTGGGACCATTCTTGTTATATATTGCGCACCCTCCCTAGAATGGGGAAGGATAGTGTGCACAAAGTTTTTTTAATTCATACTTGCGAGACAAGACATATATGACAAAAGTGTCGTTACCTTTCTTATATGTAATCTCACAGTCATATCCCATCAGTATGGTTACCCCCTTATGTTGTCCGAGTGAAGAGACTTTACTCCAATAAGTATTTGGGACAATCGTGATTAATTTTGATAAAGTGTGTCCCGACCATGTATGGGCATCACTTGTAAATTTCATGAAGGATGGCTATCATTTCCTTCTCATATGTTGAACAGGTGAAATTTATCCTTGTAAGTGCCATAATAGTGAATGCAAAGGGTCAAATTTATTTCATTAAGACAACTCTAATTCTACTTCCTAAGGCATCATTTTCGATGAAAAGAGTTCAAAGGAGTCAGGCATACTGAAATTGGCATAGTAAACATTGATTACTTGAGAAGTTTGAAGTTTGATTTCACCAACTTTGACCAATAAAAAGCATATTTTTTAACAAAATCATTAATGGAGTTGTAATTTTTACATCATCATGATTGAAATTTATATAGTATCTCATGAGTCCCAAAAATATGCAAAGGATCCTGAGAATTTTAAGTTTAGGCCATTTTTTCATAGCCTCAATTTTTTCAAGATCCACTTTAACTCCTTCCTTAAAGCTAATGCATCCTATATACTCAATTTTTTTTTGGTAGAAAAAATCTTTGACCATTTGACACATGCATGGTTATCAAAAAGGAGTTGGATAGCTTTTCCTAGATGCATAAAAGTCTCCTCCCAAGAATGGAAATAAACAAGGATGCCATCAAAGAATCCTAAATTGATTTTGTGAAGAAATTACTGGAATATCTTGCTCATTAAGCCCTAAAATGTTGATGAATCAAATTGGCGAGGCCAAAGGGCATGATGTGAAACTAGTAATGGCTATCATGAATTTATAAGGTTGCATTATCTTCTTATTTGATGCAGATTTGATGATATCCTGACCTCATGTTGAGCTTTCAGAAGAAGCAGGGTCCATGCAATTCACATAATAGCTCATAAATCACCATAATTAGAAACGTGCCATTAATTTTGAGTTTATTCAGTGCTTGAAATTATTGATACAAAGGCACTAAAACCCATCTTTATATGTACTAATAATACAGGGGAAGAGTAAGGATTGATGCTTGGCCTAATGATTCTAACTTTGAACAATAATTGTACTATTTGTTCAATTTCATTCTTTTGTAGAAATGGGTAATAGTAAAGACAAATGTTTGGAAGTATACTTCCCGTAACATGATGAATGGAATGATATTTTGGCCATTATGGAGGTAACCCTTTAGGATCCTCAAAGATAACTATATATGCTTAGACAATAATTCCTATAAGTCTAGTGGCTAATTGAGACCACATGATTTATTGAGTTGGATGACACAAAGCTAGGTGACATCCCTTTTTCAACAACTTATTTATCTGAATAGAGCTAATGGCACTTGTTGATCCTTTAGATAACATTTATTCAAACACAATTTATGAATTTAAAACATTTATCATAATAAGTAGTGACAAATCAAGCAAACAAATATGAAAATAGCTTGTAAAACTCATCATAGTCCTCCCAAATGACACTATCCGTAGAGTATTGGTTCAATAAGACCATACACTATGACACTTCTCTATTTTTATATGAAGTTTAAGATTGTCAATTAATTTGATTGGTTCTACCATGACCACCCCAGGATCCAGAACTTGCAAAGCATTCCAATCCAACACATGTGAAGGATCAGTTATATACTTTTTAAGGTAAGACACATAAAAGACATAATAAAAAAGAGCTAGATTTGGTGGCAATACAAGCCTATGAGCTATAGGGTTGAACACTTCCAAAACCTTGAGGGGTCCCACATATATTAGTGAAATTTTCACTGACTTCTTGAATTTAATGAAGATTTTTTGAGGTTTAACCTGCAAAAACACTTTATCACCTACAAAAAATTGCCTAGCTCTTTTCAAATCAACATAACTTTGTAATCTATCATTGGCCTTGGCCAACCTCTTCCTGATTCTCCTAACTTACTCTTTCATTTATGAAAGCATCTCAAGTCCAAAGACTACCCTATCTTCCAACCTATCCTAACTAATTGGTGTTCTACACCTCCTTCCATACAATGCCTCAAACTGAGCCATCTTCAATGCTGATTGGTATGAGTTATTGTATGCTAAACTCAACAAATGGAAGATAATCTTCCCACTTATATTATTGATCCATGCATACATAGGAAGGATATCCTCTAAAATTTGATTAACACGCTCCATTTGTCTATTATTTTGTGGGTGATAAGCACTATTGAAATTCAAATGAGTACTCAAAGATGGATTTAAAGACAACTAAAATATAAAATTCATCTTCAGATCATGATTCAAAATAATCTTCTCTAAAAAACCATGCAACTGATACACATCTTTTATGAATCTCTTTGTAACAGTAGGTGCATCATCTCTCAAATTGCCTGGTATGAAGTGAGCTACCTTGGTTAGTTTTTAAACTACTACCAATATAATTTCATGTTTGTTCTAACATAATGACAACCCTTAGACAAAGTCCATACTGATTACCTACCACTTCCACTCTAGTATGTCATGTGGATACAATAATCCTAATGGATGTATATGTTCAGCTTTCCCACACTAACATTCTAGACAATGAGACACAAAATCTACTGCATCTCTCTTGATTCCCTTCCATAAATAGAGTGTTCTAAGCTTAGCCATAGAGTGGTCTTTAATATGGGGTATTATGTAGTTCTTTTAGCATTGTGCTCCTTAGATTCTCTCTGTCAAGTATATACATCCTACATTATACTGTAAAAGACCATCGCTCTCTGTTTTGAATCCCTTATACTTAGGATTTTGAGCATTCTCAAACAATGTTTTCCTAACTTGATCATAGAATTAATATCCTAGTGAGAATTTTATTACTTTATCTCTAAAAGTACTCTTGATAGTATCCATGACTGCTATGTACCTTATATGGTTTAGAGCATCAACTACTCTATTCTCCTTGCCTTTGATATAGTTAATATCAAAATCATAGTCAGACAAGATATCTAACCATCATCTTTGATGAGCATTTATATTCAGTTGGGTAAAAATGTACTTGAGTCTCAAGATATCATTCTTGATCTCAAACATTTTTCCCAACATATAATGCCTCCAAACTTGTAAAGCATGTACAATTACCACAAGTTCTAGGTCATTAGGGGCATAATTCACCTCATATGGTTTCAATTTTCTATATTCATAAGCTACTACTAAACCATCTAGCATAAGAACTCTTCCAAGTCCATCCCCAGATGCATCTATGATCACTGAGAATTGACCATCAAGATTGGGAACTCTTAGCACTGGTGTTAAAGTAAACCTCCTTTTCATTTCTTGAAAGGCTACCTCACACTTATATGACCAGATGATACTCTGATTATTATGTTGAAGAAAGGTAATAAAATTAGCTATCTTAGAAAAATTTAGAACAAATTTATTGTAATAGCCTGCTAATCCCATGAAACTTCTTACCTCATGCACATTTTTTAGTGCCAGCCACTCCATAATGACTCTTATATTTACTGGATCTACTGAAATACCATCTAATGAGATAATATGTCCTAGATACTACACTTTCTTCTATAAAAATTCACACTTAGAAAACTTTCCATGTAATCTATGCTTCCACAAATGTTGTAAAACCAATTCTAGATGTTGTGATTACTCTTCCTCATCCTTGGAATAAAATGAGGATGTCATCAAGAAATACCAACACAAAGTGATCTAGGTAATCTCTAAACACACTATTCATAAGATTCATAAATTTTTTTGGAGCATTCGTCAATTTAAATGGTAACACTATGAATTTGTAGTGCCCATATCTAGTCATAAATGTTATTTTTAAGATATCCTCTTCACAAATCCTCAACTAGTGATACCCTACTCTAAAATCAATCTTATAAAGACTATGGCTCCTCACATTTGATCAAATATATCATCAATGCATGGAAACATATATCTATTTTTGATCATTTCTTTATTCAACATCCTCTTGTCTATGCACAAGTAAAGAGTGTCATCCTTCTTCTTGATGAAGATAAATGGGGCAGCCCATGGTGACACATTCAGTTGAATCAGACCTTTCGATAATAACTCTTGAATTTATGATTTTAACTCAACCAATTCAGTGTTTATCATCCTGTACAGTGCTTTAAACTATGTTTTTGATCTAGGTATGATATCAATCAAGAAATCAAACTCTCACTTAGGTGGCAATCTTGGTAATTCTTCTAGAAACATGTCATGGAAGTTTCTTAGAAAAGGATAATCTTTGATAGATGGTTCCTTCAATTCTTCCATCTCATTTATCTTAATGATAAATTCTTGACATTCCTTCCTTAGAGCTTTCTTGATTTGAATTGCAAAAATATGCCTCAATTTTAACTCCCTTCTCTCACCCTAAAGTTGTATCGAATTTACAAAATCATCTTGACACTCAACCTTCTTCAAAAAATAGTCAATCTTAGCTTTACGATTCATAAGACAATTGACTCCTAGGATCACATTATATGATCCCAATGATGATGCATAGAGATATAATACTGTATTAAACTTAGGCAATCTAATCTCTATTTTGACTAGACACTTGTCAACTTTGACCTTTGACTCATTCCCATATTGTATTGACCATGCATTTGCCATTACTATATCCTTTCTAGATAATTTGCTAAGTACTCTAGGAGCAATGCAACATTATGTATCTCCTATATGAATTAAAATAGAAACTAGATAATTGAATAAAATACTTGATATCTCCATGGGTGAAGCTTGATGCTCAATTTATTGATTGTCAATAGCTACATGAATTCATTGTTGAAACGTATCTTGCTAGGAATCTAAACTCTTGTTCTTTAATTTGTCTTGAGGACATTCTCGAGCAAAGTGGTCACCTTCATAAATGAAGCAACCTCCAACCGGTCTTTTCTTTTTAGTCTATTGGTTTCCCTTGAAACCACCCTTAAAACCATTGCAAGGCTTCCTATTCCTTGAACAACTGTTGAACTTGGAATTTTGATTCTTGAACTAACCCTTAGAATATTTGTTCCTCTGCTTCCAGTTCTTCTTATTAAAATTTGGTTTAAAACTTCCAAATTTATTTTTGAACTTATTTATGACTTGGGAAATATATTTTAGTTTCTATTCTTACTTGACCACCTTATCTAAAACTTGATCCATGGTAGATGGGCCATGCACATCTACTTCATAGCCTATTTGGGGTTTCAATCCCATGATTAATTCCTTGATTCTAAACCTCTCATTTTCTAGATATTAAAGTACACACTTAAGAAGATTGGTGAGTTACTCCCAGTATTCATTTACTGACAAATCCCCTTGCTTAAGATTTTATAAATATATAACCTTTTTGTTCAACTATAGTTTTGAAATCCATCATGACCTAAAAAGTGTCATAGACTATTCCCAAGTGGTGGTGGCTAAGTCAAGGTTCATCTCGAGCTTCTTATTTTCCCATCAAGTCTCTACTTCACTAGTAAGATGATAAGCTCCCCAAACTAATTTCATGACTTTCAAATAATTCTAAATCTCTAAATACTTCTCCATTTCTATTAGACATGCTTAATCCCCATCCCCTAATATAGTTCCATTGAAATTGGATGGATTTACCTTTTTCATGTCAGGTGCTAACTCTATAGCTAGTTGAACTCTCACATCCTATGGCACTTCCTCATGCATCTACTCTTGAAGATGTTCATGTTCATTAGGATGCTCTTTAGGTTCTTTTTTAGCATTCTCCTCTTCAATTCCATGCACTTCATGTTTAGGGTCATGATTTGGTCCCTAGTATCTTGCATGGTTACAAAGATTTAGTCCAACTTTGTAGCTTAATCAACTACACACTAATTTGGATCCATAGGGGGTTTGGTATTCGAATTACCCTCACCTCTTAGTCTAGCGCACACCATTTTTCTTCCTAAATATCAAGATAATAAGTTTGGATTATTAGACACATTAAGTCCTAGATTTTGAACCTCAGCTCTAGTACCATAACGTAACAACCACACTAGGTTTTAACAAACTATTACAATAAATTATTAAAATTAAATACACATATTTAACATATAGATTTTACCATGAGAAATCCTTACTAATTATATTTAACTAACTGCATTACTTTAGTTAACTCTAAAGGTTATTGCTAATCTACTTAGCTAAGGATCACCATGAACAGATATAGAAATCATGAACAATACTTAACAATCATAAATACTACATCTTAACATTAATGATATAGTACAAATTTATCCAACATTGATACAATATTATAGCCTTTGCTATCAAAGTACAATATATAAAAGATACAATTTTAATAATATATAATAATATCTCAAATAATAAGATATGATACAAAGCTCCTCTGAGCAGAGTCTCCATGATTCAAGTATCAATACATAATCTCATGTGTAGTCTCAAATATAGTACTCCAACTAGGAGGGAGAGCATCATTCGAGTGCTTTTACATACCAACCAAAAACCACAGATCCCTCACACTATCTTCTAAATAAGGGGATGGTCCTCCCTTCATAGATGGGTAGATAATGACGGTGCAAGAATCCATAGCAACAAACCAAAACCTGTGTATCAAAGATATCTAATACATAATGTTTATCATAAATAAATCCATTCTAGTATGATATTTTACAAATATAAAAACTATATCCACATATAAAATGACAATGTTTATCAAACATTACTTTTGCCATAGTTTTCAATAATAAATGATCTCTAAGATCAGTCAAATTCATACATACCACTTGATCGGATTACCACTTATCTTGCATTGATATCACTAATTAAGCTAGTGGAAATCCATCCATTTCTTAATTAAGGTCATGAATTCAAGCTTCAGTAAAATAAATAATAATATTAAAAATTAAAAGATTCATTCTTAATATCACTTTAGTTAATAAAAAATACGTTAAATATAGAAATATCACAAACATTCATTTAATTTGTCAAATGAAGTGAATGGAATCCAAACATCTAGTTTATTATAAATAATAAACATAATGCAAAATTAGTCTTCAATATAACACACCATTTGGGTAATGAATATCTAGACCACCAATTGTATTATCCATTAAGTAACTTATAATATTATTTTTCCACAATATAATATTATAACCCTAGATAATAAATTTTTCATATTCCACATATAATAACTAGTTCATACATATAATTATGTTCTATATTTAATCTCATAAATATAATGAATGCTTTATATTTAAATATTCAAATGCTTTTACAACCACAAAATATAAACAAGCATCTATTATTCATTGTTATAATAATTATGATACAACTGTATGTATAATATATATATTTATATATTAATGTATACATGCAGTTACATTACACATACTTTGTTTATAAATTACACTACTAAGGTGACATCCACTATCTTTCACCTTAGAGCGTGCTATATACGTGAAGTATACAGTCAATTTATAAACAAAGGCCCCATAACCTTTTTATTAAATTGAGGAAATTCCATTTTCCATGATAAATAAATACTCATGATTTTTATAATTCAAACTTAGTGTTCATTTATATTTCAACATATTCAAATCATTTTAAATCAAAACAATCATTCATGCTTTGCAAATTGTATGAAATTCATAAGTGAAAATATAACTAAACACAATTTCCTTTACCCTATTCAGGTTTTAACAAAATAACAAATAACACATAGTTAAATACCTTCTCAGGTATCAATGGTAATATCTCATATTTGGTCGACTAAGACAACTCAACACTAATCCGAGTAAACAATATTATTATGCAAATAACCTGTAGGAACCCGTATACCTAGTCCCTTTATGAACTATGTAATATATTTACATAGTTGATCTTAATAACAACTATGCATAGTCCCATTCATGTATGAGCAATGTTTATAAAATAACTAAACTAAGCCATAAAACCTTATCAGTCAACTAATATTCATATTTTTATATATCTAAATAGTAACCCAATAGTTGAAATGTTCATCTACCCATACTCGGTAACACCAAATGATTATGTAGAAGATCCCAAATTTTGCATAAAATCTATTATGGATAATTAGGCTTTCATAGCCAAGCTTTAAAGTGCAACTAAAATTTAAGCTTAGTCAAATAAAAATATCATCTTCTAACTATATTACACACAGTTTTTTTAAAGTTCAACTTAATGAATTATACACACACACACACACATGTATAGTCATCAAATTTAAGTTTGACAGTTGAGTATAGGGTATATCTATATACTCTTAGATATATGTATACAATCACATTTAAGTTTGTCAATTCATCAAACATATATATGTGTGTGTGTGTGTGTGTGTGTGTGTGTGTGTGTGTGTGTGTGTGTGTGTGTGTGTGTGTGTGTACTATTTTATATAGAATCAAAATTAATCAAAAATATACTCATATATATATATATATATATATATATATATATATATTCTAACCCCAAAAAGAACAAATTGGTTATCAGTTGAATTATCTTAAAAACATACATAATTAAATCTATTTTTCAAGATACCCCAAAGAATATAAAATAACCTCATTTAAGATAATTAGCTCACCTAAATTGTATATATACCCAATAGAGTAAACCCCCATTTTATATAGTGAATTTAAATTGATAAGGGTAGGATAGATTTTTCAAGATTCTATTTATATCATGGCCAAGGCCTATTATTCCAATTCCAACCTTTCCAAGTTACCCTATGTTGGATATAGGATTCTATGGAGGCTGATTCCTCCACAAGGCCCTATATACAACCCAATGTAAATTTACAAAGCTATAGAAAATTGGATAACTAGTAACCTAAACATTTTGAAAAACCCATTCTTAAAAATTATCACACACAAATATTTAATTACAAAACTGACCTAATAAAACATATGATTAACAAAGAATATCAAGCCAAAATATGAGCCAATTCCTTCTTTTTCCTCTTCTCCACCTTCTAGATTTTCCTCTCCAAATGTCATGACCCATCCATTCACAATATTTTTATCTTACTTTATTTATTTTCCATCCTCCATTTTCTTCCACCACTCCATCTTCTTTAGCTGAATAAACTCATTCAAAATTATGCATACCCAAATAGCTTAACCAACTCATAGTCTACCTCCATTCATACTCAGCAAAACCCCATAATTTCCTCCTAAAACACTACTTAATTGAAGTCAATAGATGATTAGTTTACGTAATCATTAGTGATGCTTCTAACAATCCCTAATCAATCATATATTATTCCTTTATCAAATGTGCATGGAAATGATCCATCGTTGACCACCTCAATCACATAAGTCAAATAATTCTTATGTTATATTCCATGCACAACTTATCAACTAGTAAATGTCCAATGTATTTCCCCATGCAACGACTAACACAATATAATCATATAACTTTGGTAATGCAACAATACATAAAAAGACTTAGAGTTTATGTTAAATGCTATCCACTAACATATATAACAATTACAATGATTTATAAAATCATTCAAAAATTAACATTAATATATCCATTTATATATGTGAATATAAACACTTAAAACAAATAGTTAATCCAATATAATCTCTTTAAAAATAATGGCATTATCTTTCAACTTTATAATATAATTATCATAATAATAATATTTAATTATTATTATATAAATCCTATAAATCAAATAACTATTATGGAATTCGTCACAACATTATAATGTTTTACTATTCAACCAATATAATAAGGCAAAGATATAAGTAAACACAAACAAATTATTTTGTTTAGCCAAACAAGATGAGCTACATAATATCACAAAAATAGTGAAATCACTCAAACAATAAACATGATCATAATCAATAAGTAAGATTTTACTAGAAAGCATACTAACAATCATCTAAAGGAAAAGTACATAAAACATGTCATGCTATCCATATCAAACAATTAAGAAACATGATATACTAAGTTGTGTGTGCAAGGGTTTCTGGATTCATTCTCTATCAACACCCAACATCTTTATCTAACCATTCTCTTTGATGATACTCTCCCTCCATCACCAGTTGAGGGAAGAATTTTTCTTGCATCAAACTCATGCCAATGAAGATATTTAGCTCAAAACATCATTATATCCATAGAAAAATAATGTTATATAATAATCAAACATGATCACAAAGCATAGAATATAAGATTACCACTAACTCATAACATCTAATCATGTAAATTAACAAACACAAACTATGCGATAATTAGGATATGTCAAAGCTTAATGAAATATTATTTAATCAAAAAATCAAACACAATAATCCAAGGATTAAGCAAGTTATTTATCTTAGAGAGAAATTAGGATGTGGTAGACTATGTAGGTTAATGTTCCCCATGGGCAAGAAAAAGTAGTTTTGTCTTGATCCTCAGATACCACTATTATCTGATTATATCCTTTGAATTTGTCCAGGAAATAAAAGTATTTTTTTCTTGATAAATTATCAAGTACCTGATCAATAAAAGGAAGAAGGAAATAAGCCATCATAGTGGCTTTGTTTATTTATCAATAGTCTACACACACTCTTCATTTCCTATTTTTCTTTAGTATAATTACTAGTGGAGCAACCCATTGACTATCTCAGATGGGATAAATGAATCCCACATCCAATTTTTTTTCAAACTTAGTTTTTACTATATCCCTTAATGGTGGATTTATCCATCTTTTTGGTTATCTAACTGGTTTGTCTTGACTTGTATAAATGTGATGGGTACAAACACTCAAATGAATTTCTCTATTACACTATGTAATCCCAAACACAAGCTTTAGTGCATTTTTCTAGGACATCAAAAACATTTATTTCTTGATTAAAAGTTAACCAAAAATTTATATTCAATGTTTTTCCTAGTAATACCATAAATTATTTAGTGTCAAGATGGATATACTCTACTTGTTTGAATTCACTCATCAACGAGTTAAGAGGACATGGATGGGGTAATAACAAATGAAATGTAGTTATATTTTTTAAAAATCTATCTCCTAGAGGAATGATTCTGACTAATGGATAATGAAATGTAGTTATAAATTTAATTGGTTTGTCTTCTACCCAATTCCAAATACTTTCTTATAATGATCTATGGTCATATGTTGAATAGGTAATATGGTAATTATTCCCAACTAATGAGTCTGTAGTAACAAGTATGGTTGAGTCCATAGTTGATGGACTAGGGGAGTCTATAATCAAGAATCTAACAGAGTTCATAGCTAATGGACTTCCCAAGTCTATAGTTGATAGACTGACAAAGTCCATAGCTATCAAACTAACAAAGTCCATAGCTAGGCTCATAAGACTAGTGGCATCTTCTAGATCTTATGCTAACTTATCGGTTAATTCTTCCATGTGTCCTTGTACTATTATCATGACTAGGAATGAAAAGTTATTATTTTTTCTTTTGGGTTCATCCACACAAAGTGTTTCAGTATAATATAGTGAGGATTTTTTATGGGGTATAAACATATTAATTTTTATTTTAAGCCATATTAAATAGTCATATCCCCTCACCTAAAATCTATTAATGCTGCTATGGTAGTCAACCAAGGTCTTCCTAAAATGGGGGGGTACACTAAATTTTTGGTTTTGTGTTACAAGACCATAAAATCTACTAGATACTCCCATGATTCAATTGTTATAGTCACATCTTCTATAGTACCTTCTATTTTAACAACTGATTGATCAACCATTTAGAGAATGGTGGAGATAGGTTGCATCCCCATAAGATACAATGTATGTAGAGTATCAATCATCATTACATTGATTGGTGCACCCAAATATATTAGAACATTGGGTATTTCTTTCTTTCTTATGGTTACTATTATAATTGGACTACCTAGATCTACATATTTGGGTAGCGGTAGTTTTGTTGCTAAAAGATCTGCTAGTTTACTATCTACATGTATGGTATTTGGGTGTCATTTCTTTTTTTAGGTGTCTTGACATAGGGTTTTAATGACTATTCAATTCTAGAATATCCTTGATAGCTTGTAACAAGTTACTTTAATATTTAATTTTTTCAATTCTTGAATTAAAACAGATTATTGCTTAGTTTCAATTTCTTTTAATATTCAAGAAAAGGAACAGATGGAAAAATAGCTCCTTTGTCTTCTCTGGTGTTTTATCTAATTCATCTTTTCTGACTATGGATTGAGGTGGATCTATTTTTGGTTTTTCATTAGGTAATTTTGAGATGGTGATAAGAGGATTTTGAATTATTATGCCTAATCTAAGCTAAATGTTTGCAAATTCAATAGCTCCTAAAGTCATGGTTTCTCCTTGTTTATTTACATAGACAGGGGACGATGGTTTATTATTGGGGTTAGCCACTGACTGAATAGGAAATTAGGGCTAATTAACTTATTTTTCAAGTTGAGCAGCAGGAGGTGCCATCAAATCTTATTATGGTTGGAACCTTTTTTTAGGGTTAAATTATGGATTAACATTCTATTGTGTATTTATCCATTTTTTAAACTATGGTTGGGGCATTCATGGTTGTTTAGGAATCATCCAAATTTGAGTATTATCTATTCTTGATTATCCCATTGTGGGTGTACTTGTCCCCACATAGGTTGAGGTGCCTGAGTAGTCTAAGGTGTCATCCATGGATTAATTGGATTTCTTGGGCCAAACTAATTTTTGATCTAGCTTTGTGGAAATAGATTTTGGATTTAGATGTAATTCAGATCTTCTATGAGCTATGCATTTTTTTAAATTGATTTTTCAAAATAGAAAGATGGTTGCAATGGCTTGTGTTATGGTCTTTACTATCACATATCCCACATATTTCTATTTTATCCAAAAGACAATCTCTGAGAGCATGTTTTAACTTATATTTTGGATAGTAAATGGCTAAGGGTTCTATGGTGGAATTAACATTGGATTGAAGACCACCTAATGTAGTATTTAACTAAACTAAAATGTTAGTTTTTAAATTGGAAAATTCCTCTATCAATCGATTAACTTTATTGGATTTACCTCATTTTCCTTTCATGATGCTTGGTTTTATCCTTGAGTAATTAGTACATAAATATGAGATATTGTCAAATGTTAATTTTTCAATGTCTCCTTTACCCATCAAGTTCATAGCATCTCTAGATTCATTATCTACTCCCTTAAGAAAGATTATTTTCACCACTTCTTCTGTAAGTGGATAGCCACTACGTTTGAGAAAATGTGAACCTATCCAAATAATATTTTAAACTTTCATCTTCATTATATTTGATCTTTTAGAAATCATGTTCCTTGTCCCTTAATCTATATTGATATTTATACTTATCAATAAATGAAATTCCCATGTCTCTCCATGTATAAATAGAATCACTTGGAAGGCCCATGAACCACCTCATGGCTACCTCCATAAGTGTAGAAGGAAATAGTTTGAGTTTTTGACTATCAATTATAGAATCATAGGTTTGACATAACAATTTAAACTCAAATAGGAATTGATCTAGATCTTCTGAGGACTTACCACTAAAATTTGGTAGAATTAAAGGTGAAATGTTTTTCACATAGGTCTGATCTACCAGTTCTATGACTATAGGAAAGGAAAATGTTCTATCTTATTGTAGTTGCATTCTATTTTCTTTAGGATTTTATATATTTCCTTGATTATCAACCATGGTTTATATTTATTCCTAACCTATATTAGAGATCCAATTTATTACTTCTTCATAATCTTTCAAAGATTACGGTCTAGGACCTACTATTCCAGACAAAGGATCCTCTGGATTAATTCTTTCTATAGAATAAGATCTACCAAATGTAAGTATTCTTACAAGGTTTTTTTGTGAGGAAGATCCTAATTTTGGTGATGAATCTAAGTGTGATTCAAGTGTTTTTATTATACTTTCATATCTCTCAGTCAAATATTTTATTTTTTCCTCCTCTGGTCCTAACTCGAGATATTTGGAGATGAACCTTCTTTTAGCGTCTCTCGATCAGTCCATAAATTTATTTTTATTAGTTTTTTAATGTATTTTTTTTATTATATACCAATAATGGTTACCTTATTAACACCTAATTTTTCCCTACAATGGTGACAAAAATGATGGGAGTCATTTATCCCTTCATTTAATCAACTTTTACGTTGATGTCATTCAAACCAGGGGTGGTATCCAAAGTTGTCTACAACAAGGCTTATGGTTTTAGGTCTTACATAGATGGTTTGGGGTTTTTTGGTCTTTTAAATGTTTGTTCTAATTTATTCTATAAAGGATTTGCTTATGAAATAAAGAAACACACTTTTAGAATTTAAACAATCTGTTGAAAGTAAACACTCTAACTAGAAATAAATACACTTGATAAAAGTAAATACTCTTGTTGGAAAGATAAACACACTTGATAAAAGTAAAAACTTGATGGAAAGATAAACATGCTTGTTGAAATTAAACATACTAATTGCAATATTGATTTTAATCTTAGAACTTAAAGGATAATTTCCTGCAGATCATGAAAATGAAATATATTATAATTACTGAAAACTGTAAATACACATAAAATATCATACATAAATACATTCTTGATTCCTGAGGAAAGTGGGCCCTTATTCACCTTGGAGATTGGAATGAAAGGAAAACTTAGTACTTGAAAATTGGAGATATCTTCATTAATTGATCATATTAGAGTATATAAATATAACTATAATTTGCATTACTATGTTGGAATATCAATTGAACAATACAATAATTTTATCTCTTATATTAATTATCTGAGACACAAAGATCGACTTATATATAATGCTATAACTGTAGATCCCTAGATCTCAATGCTAATATTATGTTATCAAGACAAATCTCCTAATTTTAGTCGATCTTCAAAATAGATTATTGATGGTTTGAAATAGGAAGATCCATCCATTATAAAATCCACTGAATATCTACTAATAATAACTTCCTAGACCTATTAGATCGATTTATCTTATAAAATACTTTTTGACATATTTACAATGACTAATATATATATATATATATATATATGTATATGTATATATGTATATGTATATATATACATATACATATACATATATATATATATATATATATACATAGATATATATACATATATATATCTATGTATATGTGTATATATATATATATATATATATGTATGTATATATATATGTATATGTATGTATATATATATATATATATATAGATATATATATATATATATATATATATATATATATATATATATATATATATATATATATATAGAAAGTCTATTTATGGATTTACTATTTATAGTAACATGATAAATAGTAAGTGACCAAAATAATCTTCAAGTATGATAACAAAGATGAAAAGTACAAATCTTCAATTCTGCAAGCTCAAGAGCTAGACTGGAAGAGTTTGGAGCAATTCTGGAAGAATCTATAGCTATATCTATGAAAACTTGGTGGAGTCCATAACAACATACTTCAATGATCTTATATGTTAAGGACGTCCATAACAAGGCTACTAAGCTGATAAGGATGATAAAATGCTTTGATGAAGAGTGAAATCTAGTCTTGAACTTGTCTATAGCTATAGACTGGGTGAGTCCATAGCTATTGGGCAAGTTTGTAGTAGTAGACTATATGAGTCTGTAGCTACTGGATAAATCCTTAGGTGAGTTTGTATTAGACTTGGATGAGCCAGAAACATGCCAAATAAGTTTTTAGCTCACTATATGTCAAGATAATTCATATAGGTTTCCTTAAAATATCATCAAAAAGGTACTAATTATTTATAGACTATTGTATTATCTATATATCCAAAAAACTGGGAGACTAATCATGCAAAGAGTTAGAATTAAATGACATAAATATTAACTTAGACTTTAGTAACATTAAATTAGATAAAACAACTATTCACTACATTAGGATTAGATACAAGCCTAATATCCTTGCAATATTCAATCTAGAGGAGAGGTAAGTGAGGGAAAATAAAGAAAAAATGATAGTAATAATGAGTCATACTTTATAATCATCACAACATACATATGTGGATGAGCACATCAACCAAGAAGTAACCCCAAATGTTGAATCATCATAACGTTCTCATGGGCCAAACAATGCAATAAAGTGGTCGAGCCGAATCCTCCTCTGAACCCATCTCAGGTGAATATCTATAAATACATGTACAAGTGGGCCAACATGGTATGACCCCAAGAATACCTCATGATGTAGTCATCTATATCTCATAAAATAGATGTATCTGGTATAAAATGGACACACTTCCACCATCAATTAGAATGCATGATACTAATAGAGTACTAATGAACTTCCAAAAATGAGGAACATTAACCAATACAATATTTAAAAATAAAATAGTTGTATCATTGGAGCTATAACAAGCACCCTGAGTAGGACCAATCATATAAAGTTGTGCCTACACTATATGAGTTAGCCCATGACCACCCTACAAGGTCACACATCACCCAATAATTGACAATTGAATCTAGACATTCTCCAAAATAAATGTCATCTCCCCTGTCAAGAGAAAGTACAAGTATTTGAGTCTCAATGCTTGACTAAATTTTTCATCATATGTATGTCATAGGTCATCAACGATAACTTCCCAACATGTCAAAGCCCAAATTTATCTAGTGTAGCCCTGTCACTGTCAATAAATGCTAGTACACAAATGATCTCCATCATATGATCATGTCTAAAACATTAGGCCTACATATCAACTTGCAATAAAAAATTCACAAAAATAAAATTATCAATTTCATACAAAATGTTGGTCAACACAAAAAAACATATCGCCTACTAATTTTTTATGAAACACGATTGTGCTCATGTGGACAGGTCCACTAATAGGTATGACATGAACCAAATAGGTGCACAATTAATAAAATAGGTTTGCAAGCAAGTCTACATCTGTCATGGATAACTTTGAAAAAGGTATGAATAGGACTAGTGCCTATAAGATAGGATCCATAAAGTAAAAAATCATATAAAATACATAAAATGGTTTTATCACATAAGTTTTGCATAGATTCTGATGTACAATAATTCCCCATGCAACACCTAATGATACAATGGGAAAACCTCTTAGCTGTGGGACCTTAGAAAATTGAGGTTAACCTCCAGATAAGGCCAAATTACTTTCCCTATATCTGATGTAATTGTTAGGATACCAGTTCTATGGAAATTCTTCTCTTTTAGTGTCTTTTCTCCTAAACTAAAAACTTTGATGGGGAAAAGGGGAAGAATAAAACTTTATGAAACTTGAAAAGGTGATTGCACCATATATCTTAGTGGATCTTATTACTTGCTCAATGAACACAATGGAATAGAGAATTATATTGAAATGGGTCCAACACAAACTCATATGAAT
This sequence comes from Torreya grandis, assembly GCA_037957365.1. NCBI lineage: Eukaryota > Viridiplantae > Streptophyta > Pinopsida > Cupressales > Taxaceae > Torreya > Torreya grandis. Next base: position 2,371,800 of record JARHVA010000964.1, on the reverse strand, counting down.
GAGAAACTAGAGGCAATATTTAGTTACTTTCATAAAAGGTAAAATAGTTCTTTATTTTAATCAAACAATATTCTTAGAAGGGAAAAAATACCACAAATGAATTTCTTGTGACTGAAATAAGAACAAAACTTCCATAAATATTCAAATAATTGACATACAGAGAGATTTCACATACAAAAAAGGAAAATCCTTTAATTTATTTCTATTCTAAAGGTTACAGCTTGTAAAGAATACATTCAAAACGCAAAAACTATATTCTCTAACAGCAAAAAAATGGATTGGGCTAGGGGGTCTGTCCATTATTATAAAAATTTATCTCATGGATGAGATGTAGTTGTCTAAACTTAAACTCATAGAAAGAAAATCATGTAGATCTGAAACCCTCATGCAAAAAAGGTGAATTCTTCTATTTCTAGCATCCTGGACTTGTGGAACAGCTGAGAAGTGACATACAAGAGTTGGGCATGATATGGTGTGGAAAATTTCCCTACAATGTTTCTTCATCTTCAGTTAACTTCAAAAGGCTCTTAATGTAAAAAGAGGTACCCATAAAATAACTTGAGTTCCAAAATAAAAGATAACTTTGGATAACTTCAAGTTACCCTTTTCATGAAATACCTTAACTTACATAATGTAAGTGAGACTTTTACAACTTTAAGTCTTGCCACATTGTCAAAATGAAACTTTTAATTTGCACCTCATGCTTTTACACTTTTAACAATTCATACTTGTCAAAATAGAAAGTGTAATTTGCACTTTATGCTTTTGCACTTTCATGTTTTCTCTTTCTCAAAAAGAGTTATAAAAAGATAGATGTACTTTTTACAATTTGTTGTTCCTAAAATCAGCTACACTCATTTTATGGACAACCCCTATGAAACTTATCTATTTCGTAATCTACACTCTAAGCTCGTTGTTCGAGAAAATATTATCTTGATCTCAAGTGAAGTTGACTGACATCTTGGGAAAGTTTACAACACTCCCTCGTCATGATTTCTCAAAAATTGTGAAACCCATTGTAGTCTTTATCTGATCAAAATATCAATTTTGATAATTTATAAGGTGTTAGAAAATTTTCATTTTTTCAATGCATAGGTGGCACTTTTTGCCACTCTTGCATGTTTTTCATTTCTCAATGCATCGGCGGCACTTTTTGCCACCAATGCATGGCTTACCTCTGGCACATGTCAAGGCAGCAATTTTTGTCGCCCGAGTAGAAATTTTCCAAAATCTTGAATTTCACGTGGAATTTATGGCCACACACGCCAAGTTGTTAAAACTCATTTTGGGTATTTTTAATACCTTTTGATTATCATTTCTTTCATTTTAAGTTTCCTAGACTCCTCCTTGCAATCATTGAACTATGAAAATGAGTAAGATTTAAAATTCACCAACCGTCGAGCTTAGGACTTTGAGATTACCAAGTAAGTCATTTTACTTCTAGGTTTTTATTTTATTAATTTTTTTCCTTTAAGTCAGACTTTTTTTATTTGGTTTTTGTTTTCAGTAGTTCAACCCTCATTTTGTTTTTGCTTTACCCTAGTGAGCCTTAGCAGCTAATTCCACCAAACCCTCATGTGTGCCCTAGGTTATCCTACATATCGAGTTAGTGTCTTGACCTGACTTAGGTTTAGCATCACCATGTCTTGTTGAAAATCACCTTAAACTTCCCATCGTAAACAAACCATTTACATTGTCAGCATTTTTTTTGCTTGCAAGTTATAGCAAACATTTTTAACAAGTGCAAAGGTGGAAAATTTTACCACTGAAGCATTCCTCCCATTTCTTGTAGGAGCAGTTAATTCTACCACTTTGACATCATAACTTGAAAATTCATGCTTTATGCCTTGTAATCATTTTTTTCTGCTCCTACACGAAGAACATATACAATGGTGCTTATTTTCACCATCTCTACATAAAACAAAGTTTCTTCTACCTGCAAGGGTGGCAAATTTTGCCACCGAAGCAAATCCAAATGTTCCTAATATGCAAGGGCAATAAATTTCACCACTCATGCAAACATCCTCTTGAATTTTTCTAACTCTAAGATATTTTCAATTTTTCTTTTTCGAGCCCACTTTCCTCTAGTTTTTCAGCCTGCTTGCACTATAGCCCTTTTAAGCACATCTCCTTAGTCGTGATCATCGACATGCAGTTTTTCCAGATTGCCAATATTTTTCCTAATTGTATGAACATGAATTTTGTTGTAATTTCTTCTTTGGATCCTTATTCATCAATTTCTTTTGGTAAAAGCTCTTTTAGATAACTGAGTTTTCTCTAAAGAAGTTGAAAGCAATGAAGTATAAATATCAAGGTGTTTTTCAAATCACCTCAGTTACTTCTAATGTTGATGACATTAGAGATACAAAGATTGGTCATGTGGACATGGCTGAGTTTGTGGAAAGAACTAAGTCAAGCAATCCCAGCTATGAAATGAAGAAGATAATTGTCAGCAATATTTATTTGGTAACTTCTTTCCCTGTAGTGGCTCACAACACAAAATTTGTTCTCCAATGTGCTCAGTTATATAATAAGGATACCAGGGCTATGTTGGATGCTAATGGAAATATGATAATTAGACTAGATCTTGAGTTCATTGATAAAGTGTTCATGTACCCTCCTGCTACATAAGTGATAAAGCTTAATTTTCTTGAAGCACAAAAAGAGTATGACAAAAATCCTAAAAAAGTGAAGAAGGTAATCAACAATAAATGACTCAAGACTCCAAGGGAAAATTTGTCAAGGTGGCCACGAATTTTTCCAAGAATTGACTTTACAAAAGAATTTGGTGATCTAATAACTCTTCTCAGCATGGTAAGAGGTTTGCCCTCTTCCTCACAATTTCATGAATGGATGTATCCCTTCATCAAGATAATACTCTAAGGCAAACAAATCATCTTCTGGGGAGAACAAGTCACCAATGCTTTGCACGAGTAATTGACAAAGGTATCCACTATCTTCAAATTATACATGACTTCTTATTTGATGTATATTGTAGATTCAATGAGAATCTTTCTAAGTTTAACATCAGAAGGAGATAGGAGAGTAACCCCAATGTATCAATACTACTCTCAGTTAACATTGAAGGGTTTTATTCATCATTTTAGGAGAGTAGATGATGTTTTCTTTGTAGTATTTTTGTGTTTTTTTATCCTTAATTAGAATAAATAAGAGTGTCAGATGAGACCTGGACAGTTGTGAATGATTTTAGATGCATGTTCTTACAATTTCCTTCTTTCTCATCCCTGAGGGTTGACTTTTTCTAAGGTCATCCTTATATGCTTTCAAGATTTCCCTCAGATAAATTGGTCTTAATAAAACTATGTAGATAAATGATCATCATGCATAATAAATAGATGGAACTCAAGAAGCCTAGTTTTAGGTTCCCAGTTGAAATTGGCAGGTTTCTAATGTTAACCAATGGAAAGGCTAGAGTCATAGAAACTGAAATGCAGCTCATAACCTTGAATCAATTCAAAAGAATACCAAATTTTGATTACAGGGGTGTGAAGGACATAATCAGGAGGAAAACCCAATTTCATGAACCTATGATTGAGGATGTTTGGGTAGATTTGAGAATACTGGAAGATGTCAATAAAATAGACTACAGTAGGTTATTTCTTTAGCATATTAAATATCTGAGACTTGCTAATATCCTTAAAAATTTAGTGGATGATGGAAATTTGATTAATGATAGATACAATATTGAATAGATTGTTAATGCCCCTCTTCCTCCAATCCAATGGTCACAAAAGAGCTGACTTCTTTGAGAAAAATATTTGAACCTATATTGGCAAACACCAATAATTGGTTAGAAAATAAAAGAATTGCATTGAAAGAATTCATCACAGGTTCAAAAGCTGAAATTCAAGAGGAATCAAGAAGAAAAGCGGAAAATAAGATGAAGAACAAAATTGATGTCCCTTCTTCTTCCAAGCCAAATAAGCCTAAGATCATATTTGTGACGAAGAAGTCAAAAGTTATGAAAAAGAGTCAGAAATAGAAGATATGGAAGTTGAAAAACAAAGCACTGAAGAACCAGTGACATAACAGATGAAGAATGATGATAGGCCTACAAATCAACAAGAGGAGGAAACTTTGTCTCCACAAGAGAATGTGCAACAAGAAACAAGAATCTCTTCTTCCCCATCTGACACACCAATTATAGATCTTTCACCTATTTCTCCGATTAATGTTCCCTCTTCTAGATCACCCTCTCCTTCCAAAATAATTTTTGACAACCCTCAAAGCACTTTTTGAAGATATTATTCATTTCTCAAGGTCAATTCATAGTATTTCATCTCCATCTTTTGATATTGGAGATAGTTTTACTTTTTATCACTTGGTAAAAGGTGCAATTTTTAATGATACTCCACCTATTGTTTCCACTACCTATGCAAGTGCAGCTCTGGTGATGCCAACAATGGAGATAGATCCTAATGTAAGTACTTCTATGCTCCCACCATGGTTATCAGATTATACACCTAAAAGGAAGAAACAAGCCATCTCTCCAGATGAATTTGATTTTAATAAGCTAGTGCTAGTAAAACCAAGGCCCCAAAGAAGCCAATGATTCTTTCAAAAATGATTGGGGATAAGGGACACAAATTTCTAAAAATTGCAAGACCTCCACAGGATGCAACTATTAAAATTTTTGATATAAATGATTACTCTATCTCTAGAGTTGAATTAGGTAAGATAACTCATGAGAGTGCCAAGAGTGATATGCAGTCAGCCATGGACATCCTGATTCAAAAATTTGACAGAGAGAAAGAAATGAAGGATCACTACAAAGCAACGGTAGAACAATTGACTGTAGTGGTAAGGATAATCACTTTAACTTCAGAAACAGTAACTCCTGAGGCCATTTCTATAGAAGACCCCATTATTTAGAAAGTGAAAAAGACCTATCTCAAAGGAAAAGTACTTGAAGATTACTTGGACAAGATGTGTGCACAAGGAGTTTCCTTACTCACAGAGTTATCTGAGAAGACAGATAAAATGATAAAAATAAGAGCAAAACTTGATGATCTCATTAATGTTGTTTCTTAGGATATTAAAAGCATATAAAAGTATCTTGATAAATAGGTGGATATGAGGAAACTAAAAAAAAGCACTCTAATATCAATTGGTGTCATTACTGATAGAGACTCTTACACTAAAACTAAAGAGGCATTGACATATAAGAGTCGGGTGCTTAAAGAGTTGATCAGTGACCTCGAATCTTCAAAGAAACTTAGTGAACCAAGTGATGTCAGTCTTTTGCATAAATTAGAGGAGCTACCTTGAAAACTTACATCACAAGATAACCAATTTCTTTTAGTAGAAGAAATGATTTCAGAATTTAAAGGTATGTTCTAAAAAGAATTTGAAGTTAAGACATTTTCAATAGCCTCTATGGACAATATTTTGGATAATCAGTTAACTCTAGATAATCTAAAAACCAAGTTAACTAGTGATGCAAAATTAGTCATAGCAATAAGAGATACCATAGTTAGAGCTAAGATGATTTTCAAGAACACTGTTAGTCCAGATAATATCGGGATGCAAGCAACTTTCACTATATATGATGCTCACATAAGAAAAGGTGGGGATACAAATTGAAACTATTTTTCCCTTGATTTAATTTTCACTTTTCAGATGTACTTTTGCAACCGCTTTGGACATTTTTACATGTACTTTTTTCATATGTAATTACATGTAAAAATATATGAAGTCCTAAGTCAAAAAGGACTCTTATCTTTGAATAGGTCAAAGTAGTTAAGTTTTTCCTAAGAATTATCAAGGCCTCTCCCTATAAATAAAGAGGGCCTCTATTGTAATTTTTTATCTTTTAGTTATTTGAAGCAAAACTCTACCAAAATTGAAAGGCATTTTGAGACTTTGAGCTCAAATTGTAAATCAAATTTTATCAAGTGAATGAGAAAGCAAGTGACCTTTCAAACTTTGTGTTGAAATAACTTGTGTTGTGAAGGAAATTGTTCTTATGTATTTTTCCTAATACAATCTTATCCATTTGATTAAATAAGTAGTGTGAGTGAAAATAATCTGGGAGATGTTCTGAAGTTGATTGTGAAGATTTTGTGCTACTATAATTATCTTTATTTTGTGTTTAATTGTTTTAGAACAAAAGATATTAGAAAGGATTTGAACTACTTTTATCTTTTGTGATTATATACTTTGTTGTAGTTTTTGGCGAAGAATTTGGGCTGCACCTCATTCTATCATGTTCCAAGTTATAAATCAACAAAAGAAGCAATGATAGACTTTGTGCTCTCATGAGTTTCTCAGTTGTTTAATTAATATCAAGAAAGTTTTTCCTTTATGTTGTAAACATCATTTCTTAAAAAATATAAATGGATGATATGATCTCGCCCCTGAGTTAATATTTAGTTTAGATTAGTTTATGATAGTTTATAGGGAACCTCCCCTTACTGAGAGGAGAGATTTATCTCATTACACTGTGGCTAATATAACCATTTTACCTTCAGTTAGCTGATGAAAAAATATTCACCTAACATTTTTTGGTGACTTTGCTAGGGAAAAATGCACAATTTGAAGCCTCACGCTTTGAATTGAAGCATTTCTAGTTATTTTTCATTCTACATTCTAGTAGATTCATGGTATATGTGAAGCCAAAGATCTCGAGGTTTTATTGATCCTATATTTGAATTGATACAACAAAATAATTTTGATCTCTTACCTCTATGATCTCACCTTCAGTGAACCAAGAGTTTTCCTCCTACCAACACTAGATCTTCAATACCAGGTGAAGTTTCTAGTCCTAGTGCTAGCAGAGTTTTGTCTATTCATACTCTATAAAGATTTATTATCCCTCCTTTTAATAATCATATCATGGCATCCCAAGGCCCTTGGGGTAACACTTTTGGCCCTCTAAATCTAACTCCACCTTTTCATGAACTACCTTGTAGTTCAAGAAATAATTTTCTCAAGTTCTATGGTGATGGGAAAGTTCACCCTGATGAGCATATTGCAGCTTTTTGCATAGCCTGTAGTGTGGTAGGCATTGAACATAAAGATATAATAGTAAGATTTTTTGTAGAAACACTGCAAGGTGCTGCCACAAATTAGTTTTGTCATCTTCAAGCTCAGACTATAACCAATTGGAACACTCTTAAGACCAAGTTTGAGGCTAGGTTCAAACCCATAGAAGATGCACATGCCTTATTGGCTCAGCTTACACAAATGAAGAAGGAGCCTCATGAGCCTATGAGAAACTTCATTGCTAAATTCAATAAGATGAGAAATAGGATTCCTATAATTGCTCAACCAACACCAACAAATTTTAAGTGTTTCTTTATCAATTCTTAACTTCCCAAAGTGAGTTTTTTGTTAAGGAAGGTTAGCCCTACAGATCTTTCTGTAGCTCAAATTTTGGCTACCGAAGTTGAAGATAATCTTATCCTTGTAGGTAAGAAAAGAAAAGATTTTAACAAAAATATATTTTCCTCTTCTGCTAAAAATTCTTCCACAAACACCACTAATCCTATGGTGCAAAAGTTAGCAAATGAATTGCTAGCTCTAAAAAGGAAAATGTCCCAAGGTATGTCTGCTCCTCCTTTTTATCAGGATATACCAAGGAGGACATTTCTCAACAATTCATATCAAGACAATGCTGCCAAAAATCAAGGGCAACCCAATCATCTTCCTACCACATAGGGGAAGCTTACCATTGAAGTAGCACCGGTCAACTTAGAAGTTGGTTATTATGAAGCTGAATGTGATCATTCTTTCCAACCTGAGTTGGACCAAAAATATGATGTTAATCTCTTTGTAGAAGGAGAAGAAAAATTAGCTAGTGACTCCACTATTGGTTTTTTGAATTACCAAGATGAAGCTAGAAAAGAAGGAAAGGTGTATGATGGAGTATATGTTGTTTTTACTAGGTCCCAAAACCAGTCAACTCAGTAAGTTGATAAGGAAAAAGTAATAGAAGAACCTCAGCCAGTTATCTCAATTGATAAACAGAAAACTGTGATGCCTTTTTAATCAAAGGACCTGGTGGCAAATAAGTACATCTAACAATCTTGTATCTTCTGCTTCTATTCCTCAGACCATTACTAGATCAAATAAAAATTAGAATGATGGAATTTATTCCTCTATTTCTAGTTCATTCCATTTATTTGACATAATTGATCATGCTAGGAAGACCAAGATCTAAATGTTTGAAGTTGAGTACTTACAAGCTAATCCTGAATAGTTTGATAGGTTGGTTGAATACATCAAAAATAAAACCATCCCTATAGGACAAGATTTTTTAAAAGTGACTCATGATCCCTCAAAGAACAAATCCACCCAAAATAATCTTGTCTCTACTCCTCTTGTTTCCTCTATAAAAATAGAACCTTTCTATGTTTCTCTATTGATAAATAGTCATAAGTTGAGCAATTGTATAATAGACTCTAGAGCCTCTGATAATGTTATGCCCGCCAAGGTAGCAGATTCTCTCAGTCTTACCTTAACTAAGACTTTTGGAAGATGTTTCTCTATGAAAAATAGGCAAGTACCACTTTTGGGTCATATCAAAGATGTATAATTTGCATTTGCGACTTTTCCAGACAAGAGGATTAAGATGACAATCTTAGTGGTCGATGTTCCAGCTTCTTATGGCATTATGCTCGGACGTAATTTTTACACAGATGTAGGTGGAGAGTTGAAAATGGATCTATCTAAAGCAAGGATACCTATTAAAGGTGTCATGAAAAATTTGCTTCTTGAGAAAGAGTCAAAATATATTGTTACCCAAACGTCAAACCTCGAAGCTCAATTTTTTTTTGAATCCTTGGGAATGGGTAATTATTTTTTGTCCACTGAAGATGTTTTTAATTCATCATATGAAAGTTTATTAGGTGATATTTCAGAAAATTTAGATAGAAAATTTGAAGAATTTTTAGAGAAAATTTTAGGTAAAAATAAATCTTCCCTCATTAATGAAGAGGAGTCTTTAAGAAGATCAAATTCTAATGAGGTTTGGATTTTAGAATTTGATGGCAGCTGCTCCTCTACCAATTTTAGAGCTAGAATTGTTTTGATATCCCCATAAGGAGATATTTTCCCTTGCTCATATAAGTTGTAATTCAACAATACCAACAACATCACCGAATACGAATCATTGTTGCTTGGATTGAAACCTGCTCATACTAGAGGTGTTAATATTCTTCATGCCCAAGGAGATGTTGAATTGGTGGTTTGTCAAGTAAGAAATCTATATCAAACCAAAAATAAAAGATTTTGATATTATCGCAATCATGTATGGGATTGTATTGAAATTTTTGATGCTTTCAATATTTCTATAGTGCTAAGAGAGTTTAATGATTATGCAGATTCATTGGTTGTCTCCACAACCCTCATGGTTCCTCATAAAGATTTCAAAAGGAACAAGTACACTATTGAGCTGGTCTTTCAACCAAGTGTACATAATAATGCTGACCATTGGTAGGTATTTAATGGTGATAATCAAATTATTGTTTTTCTCAAAGAGATGGATAGCTTTGAGGAGCTTTATTTTGAAGGTAGTGAATCTTCACCACAGGAATAAGTTTCAAAAATAGATTCACAAACTGGTGAAGAATTTCTTCAATTGAAAGGGAATAAAATTCCAAAAAGTTTGGTTTCTCTTAAAAATATATTTGATAAGCATGACAGACATATCAAACAACAGAAACAAATAGATTCAAGTTCCTCTATAGAGTTTGATGAAGTGAATTTGAGTTCAGAAGCAAATCCCAAAATGGTCAACATTGGGAAATGTTGCACTACTCATGAAAAGTTCAAATTCATTACTCTTCTTCATCATCATATTGATGTTTTGGAATATTTTTATGATGATTTAAAATCCTTCAGGCCTAAATAAATTTAGCATATAATCCCTCTTAAAACTGGGTCATTACCTCACAAACAAAAACAAAGGCAATACAATCTCAAAATATCAGGTACTATCTTTTTTAAGATTCAGAAGATGTTGAATTCAAGGATAATTTTTCTAATTCATCATTCCACCTAGATCACGAACATATTTTTTGTAAGGAAAAAGAATGGAAAAATTCATATTTGTGTTGATTTCAGGAATCTCAATCAATCTTCTCTAAAGGATAACTACCCCCTACCCATCATGGATCAAGTATTGCAAATAGTAACTGGCTCAGAATGCAGATCAATATAAAACCACTTAGATGGTTTTTTTGGGTATAATCAAGTGGAAGTTAATGAAGCAGATTAATAGAAAACCACTTTCACTACACCTTGGGGCACATTTGCATATCGTAGAAAGCTTTTGGTCTGATCAATGTTGGTGCCACATTCCAAAGAGAAATGGACCTTACCTTCAGAGATGAAATAGGGAAGTTTATAATGGTGTATCTTGATGACTTGACTATTTTCTCTAAACATCATCCTGATCATGTGCATCATTTACAACAAGTGTTGGAATGCTGTTAGCAAAATGGTATTTCTCTCAATCTTAAGAAGTCAGTTTTTGGGTTTACAAAAGGTAAACTTCTCGGTCACATTGTATCCTGAGAAGGCACAAAAATTGACTCAGAAAGAGTCAAATATATTCAAAATCTTACTCTACCTGCTAGTAAGATTGCAATTCATTCCTTCTTTAGAAAGGTGAACTTTCTGCAAAGATTCATTCCTGAATTTGCAGAGAAAACTCACCACATTGTTTGTTAGGGTGTGGAGCTAAAAGCTACACCTTAAGGCAAACAGGAGGGTTTCTGGCGTTTGTAGTCACCGGCGTCGATAGGCCACACCGACATCGGTTAGGGGACGCAGAAGGGAAACCGGCATCGGCAGGAGATCGGTCGACGTCGATCACCTCCAGGAGGGCAGGGACCGACATCAATCACCTGTAGCGGTCTGAACTGTTGTTGATGAACAGTCAGTTAAGTGAACATGGAGTTTGCATGTTAAAAGCTTGTTCGAAGTCTTGAGCCGCAAGTCTAATCAGTGTATGCATGAGATCTATATAATAGACTCATGGGCTGTATTGTTAAGTGGAGAATTTGGAGAAGAGCTATGTGAAGCTTGGAGAGTTCTTCCCATGGTGGAATCAAGTAGGATTCCCCATGTATGTATAAGTAAGATCAGGTTTGATATGCAGGGATGTGTGGATGTAAGGGTCAGAAAGGAGATCAGCGGGGTAGCTAGATCCAAGGTGACAGTAATACTCAGTAGGATCATGGAGAGATCTACTTGGAGTACAGTTGTGTACTCGATTGTACAGATGTGCAATGAGGTGAACAACAGCTTGTGTTCGCTGTGTGTTGTGACCTATGAGAGAAGATTACTCTAGAGGGAAGTTTACTGTAAGCCCACGAAGTGGAAGAAAGAGTGCCACCTCTTTGTTGTAAATTCCTTTGTAATGAGTTGAATACAATTGTATATTGCCTCTCATATTCTGTGTGTTTTCTCATTGGTAGTTATTTTTTCTTCTAGATTTCGCATGTTTAGTTGCTTATACATTGGTAATCATGTGTGCTCTTAAATTTGACAAGTTGTGTCAGAGCTTTGGGGAGTTTCGGTCCTATCAAGTGGTATCAGAGCTAAGGTTGTAGGAAGCAGGTTTTGTGTTTGGTTACAGGTCACTCTCAGGGGTTTCTGGTTGAGTGGGAGTATAGCAAGGTAGAAGATGGTACAATGGAAATCAGGCACAGAATTATCACCACAAGGAGTGTGGTGGGTTGTCTTCAGGTGGGAGCTTGAAGAGGAATACAAGCCAGGATGCAGGTTGGACAGAGTACTAGTTTTGGGTACAGGTGCAGCTCTTTATCTCCAAGTGGGAGATTGTTAGGGTGTGGAGCTAAAAGCTACACCTTAAGGCAAACGGGAGGGTTTTTGGCATTTGCAGTCACCAGCGTCGGTAGGCCACACCGACGTCGGTCAGGGGACGCAAAAGGGAAATCGGCATCGACAGGAGATCTACCGGCATCGGTCACCTCCAGGAGGGCAGGGATCGACGTCGGTCACCTATAGCAGTCTGAACTGCTGTTGACGAATAGTCAGTTAAGTGAACATGGAGTTTGCATGTTAAAGGCTTGTTCGAAGTCTTGAGCCGCAAGTCTAATCAGTGTATGCATGAGATCTATATAATAGACTCATGGGCTGTATTGTTAAGTGGAAAATTTGGAGAAGAGCTATGTGAAGCTTGGAGAGTTCTTCCCATGGTGGAATCAAGTAGGATTCCCCATGTATGTATAAGTAAGATCAGGTTTGATATGCAGGGATGTGTGGATGCGAGGGTCAGAAAGGAGATCAGTAGGGTAGCTAGATCCAAGGTGACAACAATACATCAACAGGATCATGGAGAGATCTACTTGGAGTATGGTTGTGTACTCGATTGTACAGATGTGCAATGAGGTGAACAACAGCTTGTGTTAGCTATGTGTTGTGACCTATGAGAGAAGATTACTCTGGAGGAAAGTTTACTGTAAGCCCACGAAGTGGAAGAAAGAGTGCCACCTCTTTGTTGTAAATTCCTTTGTAATGAGTTGAATACAATTGTATATTGCCTCTCATATTCTATGTGTTTTCTCATTGGTAATAATTTTTTCTTATGAATTCCGCATGTTTAGTTGCTTATACATTGGTAATCATGTGTGCTCTTAAATTTGACAAGTTGTGTCAGAGCTTTGGGGAGTTTCGGTCCTATCATTGTTGGCATGATGAATTGTAAGGATATTTTCTATTGGACTACGGAAGTCAAAGTGGAATTTGAAGATATAAAGAAGGCTATTTCTCATGCTCCAATATTGGTTTGTCTGGACTATACCAAAGATTTCATAGTATACAGCTATGCTTCTAAACATACACTTTCAACCATTTTGGTTCAGCAGAATGAAGAAGGTGTGGAATATTTCATATCATTTATGATTTTTCCTCTCAAAGCTCATGAATTAAAATATTCAAACATGGAAAAGAATGCTTATGTTGTGGTTAAGGTGGTAAAACATTTTTTATTCTATATCCTGAATTCACATACTGTTGTTCTGGTGCCTGATACAATAGTAAAGTCTATTTTAACTCAATAGTAGTTCAGTACTAAAAGGGGTATTAGATTTATAAAATTCAATATTTTGATCATGATATCAAATCTACTAAGCTTGTGCAGGGAAGAGGTCTCTGTCAATTGATTGCCTATAACGTACCAAAAGAAATATGACATGAAGAAGCAGAAGTTGAGGACATACCAATAGTTCTTTTTGTCACTACTACTAATGAGTAGTATTCCAATATCACTCATTTTCTTACCTATGTTGAGTGTCCTACCCATCTATCTTATAAGAAAAAAAACTGTTAATTTGAAAGTTGCTAACTATGTCTTATGGGACAATGGTTTTTATAAAAGAAGCCTTGATGGAGTATTTCTTCATTGCATGGATAAAGTATAAAAAAGTAAACTTTTGGAGTCTTTCCATAATTTAGCTTATGGAAGACATTTTTTGGCACTTGTGATGGCTCACAAGATTCTACGAGCCAGATACTATTGGCTTACACTATTTTAAGATGCGTATAATTGGGTACGTAGGTGTGAGTTGTGTCAACAGTTTGTTGAGAAACCTAAGTTGGCCACATTACCTCTCAAGTTGGTGGTGATTGAAGAACCTTTTCATTAATGGGGTATCAACTTCATTGGCACTGTGAACCCATCCTCAAGTGCTAGAGATGACTATGTTCTCACCGTAATAGACTATTTTACCACATGGGTGGAAGCCATTCTAGTTAAGCATGCTATTTTGTAAGTGGTATGTAATTTCTTAAAGGAAAATATTATTTCTCAATTTGGAGTTACAAACAAGATTATAGCAGACAATGCTACTTATTTCTCTTCTCATAAGATTACTAACTTTTGCTAAAATACAATATTATTCTTTCCCACTCCTCAGACTATTATTTGTAAGGAAATGATCAAGTGAAATCAAGCAACAAGAATCTGGTTAATATTATCAGGAAATTGGTAGATGACAATCAGAGAACTTGGCATAAAGCATTATTTGATTCTTTATAGGTAGACAAGATTATGCATAAGAGGGCAATAGGTATGTCACCATTTCAACTTCTGTATTATCTAAATGCGGAGATACCAATTACCTTGGAACTACCAGCACTAAAGTTGGCAAAGGTAATGGAAGATAAAACTTTTGAAAATTTTATTGATAAGAGGATCATGTACCTAACTAAACTAGAAGAGCAACGAACTATGGTAGTGGACCATATTGCTAAACATCAAAATCAGATAAATAAACTCTTTGACAAAAAAGCAAGGATTCGTGAGTTTTAGACTAGAGATCAAGTCTTGTTGTGGGACAAGAGGAGAGAACCAAAAGGAATGCATAGAAAATTTGATTCCTTATGGAGAGGTCCATCCACCATTCATCAATTCTATGGTGAAAATAGTTTCTCACTAGAATATCAAGATGGAACATCATTCTCACTACCTCACAGTGGGCAACATCTAAAATATTTCAATCCTTGAAGTATCAGATAAGTTCATTTGTACATTTGTATAGTTTTATATTTTTGTTTAATTATTTGTATCTTTTTATTTTTGGTAGCTTAACTCTATAGCCCAATGCAATGGATGAAGGCACTTAGAGATTGGATTCTACTCCCTTCAATCGTTTCAAATTTCAATTGATGGAAGTTCCCCAACTGGAGCTAGTTGTTGTTCCCAAAATTAGCTAATCTCATTTTAAGGACAACCCCTACAAAACTTGTCTGTTTCGTAATCTACACTCTAAGTTCATCGTTCGAGACAAGATTCTCTTGATCTCAAGTGAAGTTGACTGACATCTTGGGAAATTTTACAATACTCCCTCATCATGATTTCTTAAAAATTGTGAAACTCATTGTAGTCTTTATTTGATCAATATGTCAATTTTGATCATTTATAAGGTGTTAGAAAATTTTAATTTTCTCAATGCATAGGCAGCACTTTTTGCCACTCTTGCATGTTTTTCATTTATCAATGCATTGGTGGCACTTTTTACTGCCAATGCATGGCTTACCTCTGACACATATCAGGGTGGTGATTTTTGCCACTCGATCAGAGATTTTCCAAAATCTCAAATTTTATGCGACATTTATGGCCGCATGCGCTGAGTTGTTAAAACTCATTTTGGGGATTTTTAATACCTTTTGATTATCATTTATTTCATTTTAAGTTTCCTAGACTCTTCCCTACAATCATTCGACCACATAAATGAGTAAGATTTCAAATTCACCAACTGTTGAGTTTAGGACTTCGAGATTTCCAAGTAAGTCATTTTACTTCTAGGTTTTCATTTTATTAAGTTTTCTTTTTCCTTTAAGTTGGAATTTTATTTTTATTTGGTTTTTATTTTTAGTAGTTCAACCCTAGTTTTATTTTTGCTTTACCCTAGTGAGCCTGCTATAGTAGTTCAACCCTAGTTTTATATTTGCTTTACCCTAGTGAGCCTTAGCAACTAATTTCACTAAACCCTCATACGTGCCCTAGGTTATCTTGCATATAAAATCGGTGTCTTGACCTAACTTAGGTTTACCCTCGCCAAGTCTTGCTAAAAATCACCTTAAAATTCTCATTGCAAACAAAGCATTTGCATTGTTAGCATTTTTTGTTGCTTACAAGTTATAACAAACATTTTTAACAAGTCCAAAGGCAGCAAATTTTATCGTTGAAGCATTCCTCCCATTTCCTATAGGAGTGGTTAATTCTGCTATTTTAACATCATAACTTAAAAATTCATGCTTTATGCCTTGTCATCATTTTTTGTCACTCCTACACGAATAACATATGCAATGGCAGTTATTTTCCCTGTCTCTACATAAAATTAAGTTTCTTCTACCTGCAAGGGTGGCAAATTTTGAAACTAAAGCAAATGCAAATATTCGTAACATGTAAGGGCGGTAGATTTTGCCACTCATATAAACATCCTCTTGAATTTTTCTAACTCTGAGATATTTTCAATTTTGCTTTTCCAAGCCCACTTTCCTCTAGTTTTTTAGTCTACTCACACTTTAGCCTTTTTAAGTGCATCTCCTTAGTTGTGATCATCGACATGTAGTTTTCCCAGATTGCCAGTATTTTCCCTAATTGTATGATCATGACTTTTGTTGTAGTTTCTTCTTTGGATCCTTCTTCATTGACTTCTTTTAGTAAAAGCTCTTTCAGATGATTGAATTTTCTCTAAAGAAGTCAAAGGCAATGAAGTATAAATATCAAGATGTTTTTCATATCACCTCAGTTATTTATAATGTCGATGACATTAGAGATACAGAGATTGGTCATGTAGACATGGTTGAGTTTATGGAAAGAACTAAGCCAAGAAATACCAACTACAAAATGAAGAAGATAATTGACAACAATATTCATTTGGTATCTTCTTTCCCTGTAGCGGCTCACAACACAGAATTTGTTCTCCAATGTGCTCAGTTCTATAATAAGGATACCAGGGCTATGTTGGATGCTAGTGGTAATGTGATAATTAGACTAGATCTTGAGTTCATTGATAAAGTGTTTATGTGCCCTCCTGCTATAGAAGTGATAAAGCTTGATTTTGTTGAAGCAAAAAAAGAATATGACAAAAATCTTGAAAAAGTGAAGAAGGTAATCAACAATAAATGGCTCAAGACTCCAAGGGCAAATTTGTCAAGGTGGCCATGGAGTTCTCCAAGAAGTGACTTTATAGAAGAAGTTAGTGATCTGATAACTCTTCTCAGCCCTCTTCCTCATAGTTTCATGAATGGATGTATCCCTTCATCAAGATAATACTCTAAGGCAAACAAATCATCTTCTGGAGAGAACAAGTCAGAAATACTTTACATAAGAAATTGACGAAGGTATCCACTACCTTCAAATTCTACATGACTTCTTATCTGGTGTATATTGCAGCTTCAATGAGAATCTTTCCAAGTTTAAAATTAGAAAGAGATAGGAGAGTAACCCCAGTGTATCAATACTACTCTCAATTAACATTGAAGGGTTTTATTCATCATTTTAGGAGAGTAAATGATGCTTTTTCACAATATTTTTATGTATTTTTGATCCTCAATTAGAACAAAGAAGAGTGTCATATGAGGCATGGATAGTTGTGAATGATTTTAGATGCATGTTCTTACAATTTCCTTCTTTCTCATACTTGAGGGTTGGCTTTTTTCAAGGACATCCTTATATGCTTCCAAGATTTCTCTTAGATAAATTGTTCTTAATGAAACTATGTAGACAAATGATTATCATGCATAATAAATAGATGGAACTCAAGCAACTCAATTTTAGGTTCCTAGTTGAAATTGGTAGGTTTTCAGTGTTAACCACTGGAAAGGCTAGAGTCATAGAAACTGAAATGCAGCTCGTAACCTTGAAGCAATTCAAAAGAAGACCAAATTTTGATTACAGGGGTGTGAAGGACATAATCAGGACGAAAACCCAATTTCATGAACTTATGATTAAAGATGTTTGGGTAGATTTGAGAATAGCAGAAGATGTCAGGAAAATGGACTACATTAGGTTATCTCTTGAGTAGATTAAATATCTAGGACTTGCTAATATCCCTAAGAATTTAGTGGATGATGGAGAGTTGATTAATGACAGATACAATACTAAAGAGATTGCTAATGCCCCTCTTCCTTCAATCCAATGGTCACAAAAAGTGCTGACTTATTTGAGGAAAATATTTGAACCTATATTGGAAAACACCAATGATTGGTTAGCAAATAAAAGAATTGCTTTGAAATAATTAATCACAACTTCAAAAGCTAAAATTCAAGATGAAACAAGAAGAAAAGTAGAAAATAGGATGAAGAATAAAAGTGATGTCCCTTCTTCTTCCAAGCCACATAATCCTAAGATCATATTTGTGATGAAGAAGTCAAAAGTTATGGAAAAAGAGTCAGAAATAGAAGATATGGAAATTGAGAAATAAAGCACTGAAGAACTAGTGACGAAACAGATGGAGACTGACGATAGGCCTATAAATCAATAAGAAGAGGAAACTTTATCTTCATAAGAGAATGTGCAACAAGAAACATGAATCTATTCTTCCCCACTTGACACACCTATTGTAGCTCCTTCACCTATTTCTTTGATTAATGTTCCCTCTTCTGGATCACCCTCTCCTTCCAAAATAATTTTTGACAACCCTCAAAGCACTTTTGAAGATATTCTTCATTCCTCAAGGTCAATTCCTAGTTTGTCATCCCCATATTTTGATATTGGATATAGTTCTACTTTTGATCACTTATTAAAAGGTACAATTTTTACTGATACTCCACCTATTGTTTCCACTATTTGTGCAAGTTCAGCTCTGGTGATGCCAATAATGGGGATAGATCCTAATATAAGTACTTCTATGCTCCCACCATGGTTATCAGCTTATACACCTAAAAGGAAAATACAAGGCATCTCTCCAGATGAGTTTGATTTTAATAAGCTGGTGCCAGTAAAAGCCAAGACCCCAAAGAAGCTAAGGATTCTTTCAAAAATGATTGGGGATAAGGGACACAATTTTTTTGAAATTGAAATACTTCCATAAGATGAAACCATTAAATTTTTTGATATAAATGATTACTCTATCTCTAGATTTGAATTAGGTAAGATAACTCACGAGAGTGCCAAGAGTGATATGTAGTCAGCCATGGACATCCTGATTCAAAAATTTGATAGAGAGAAAGAAATGAAGGATCACTACAAAGCAATGGTGGAACAATTGACTGGAGTGATAAGGAGAATCACTTTCACTTCAGAAACAGTAACTCCTGAGACCATTTCTATAGAAGACCCCATTATTTAGAAAGTGAAAAATACCTATCTCAAAAGAAAAGTACTTGAAGAGTACTTAGACAAGATGTGTGCACAAGGAGTTTCCTTACTCACAAAGTTATCTGAGAAGATAGATAAAATTAGAAAAATAAGATCAAAACTTGATGATCTCATTAATGTTGTTTCTCAGGATATTGAAAGCATAGAAAAGTATCTTGATAAATGGGTGGATGTGAGGAAATTGAAAATAAGCACTCTTATATCTATTGATGTCATTACTGATAGAGACTCTTACACTGAAACTAAAGAGGCATTGATATATAGGAGTCGGGTGCTTAAAGAGTTGATCAGTGACCTCGAATCTTTAAAGAAACTTAGTGAACAAAGTGATGTCAGTCTTTTGCATAAATTAGAGGAGTTACCTTGAAAACTTACATCACAAGATAACTGATTCCTTTCAGCAGAAGAAATGATTCAGGAATTTGAAGGTATGTTCTAGGAGAATTTAAAGATAAGACATTTTCAATAGCCTTTGTGGATAATATTTTGGATAATCAGTTAACTCTAGATAATCTAAAAATCAAGTTAACTAGTCATGAAAAATTAGTCACATTAGTAAGAGATGTTGTAGTCAGAGCTAAGATGATTTTCAAGAACACTGTTAGTCCAGACAATATCGGGATGCAAGCAGCTTTCACTATGTACGATGCTCACATGAAGAAAGATGGGGATATAAATTGAAACTATTTTTCCCTTGGTTTAATTTCCATTTTTCAGATGTACTTTTGCAACCACTTTGGACATTTTTATATGTACTTTTTTCATATGTAATTACATGTAAAAATATAGGAAGTCTTAAGTCAAAAAGGACTCTTATCTTTGAATAGGTCAAAGTAGTTAAGTTTTTCCTAAGAATCTACAAGGCCTCTCCCTATAAATAAAGAGGGGCTCTATTTTAATTTTTTACCTTTTAGTTATTTGAAGCAAAACTCTACCAAAATTGAAAGGCATTTTGAGACTTTGAGCTCAAATTGTAAATCAAATTTTATCAAGTGAATGAGAAAGCAAGTGACCTTTCAAAATTTGTGTTGAAATAACTTATGTTGTGAAGGAAATTGTTCTTATGTCTTTTTTCTAATACAATCTTATCCATTTGATTAAATTAGTGTGAGTGAAAATAATCTGGGAGATGTTTTGAAGTTGATTGTGGAGACTTTGTGCTACTATAATTATCTTTAGTTTGTGTTTTATTATTTTAGAACAAAAGATATTGGAAAGGCTTTAAAATAATTTTATCTTTTGTGATTATATACTTTGTTGTAGTTTTCAGTGAAGACTTTGGGCTGCACCTCATTCTATTGTGTTCCAAGTTATAAATCAGCAAAAGAAGCAATGATAGACTTTGTGCTCTTGTGGGTTTCTTGATTGTTTAATTAATATCAAGAAAAAATTTCCTTTATGTTGTAAACATCATTTATGAAAAAAGAGAAATGGATGATATGATCTCACCCCTGAGTTAATATTTAGTTTATATTATTTTATGATAGTTTATAGGGAACCTCCCATTGCTGAGAGGAGAGATTTATCTCATTACACTATGGCTAATATAACCATTTTGCCTTTAGTTAGCTGACGAAAAAATACTCACCCAACATAATTACAACTTATAATTTTTTTGAAATTAAATTACTAATGGCATTTAAAACATTTTAAAATATTTAATCAGAGAAAAGATTAATCAATGTCCAAAACTTTTTTAGCTTTCTTGTCATTCTCAGCCTGCAGTTTCTCAGCATATGCATCAAAGGCCCTGAAAAAATTTTATACTCAAGGCTTGACCAAATAAGACCCTAAAATGATGCTTTTCAAGAAATAATGAGAACTCTATTGAAAGATATTTTGAAAACCTACTGAAGAAAATGGAAAAAATATCAAAAACATTTTTACAATGCGAGAATTATAGCAAAAATTTCAAGGGGAATACCATGTATGATGCAGCTTGAAAGTTACAGTCTTGGCTAGGTACTTGTTTTCATGTGGATTGACGTTTGATGGCATGGCATGGGTATTTAGAGCTCCAAAAATCACACTTAGAATTCAAAAAACTAAAAACAAATCCTTAAACTAGTTAGTATTATATGAAAAAAATTACATTAAATGTAGTAATGGTGGTTGGTGGCAGAGGTAAGAGCTATTCAGAGTAAGTCCCATGTCCATAGGAGAAGTATGCTTGGTTCAAAAGGAGGAAAAGCTTTGAGATAACTTTTCACATTCGTAAACATGTAAGGTGTTCATGGGGTTCTACATTTTGTGGAAGGGTATTGGCAGAAAGTAGTTGGCAAAAGATGGGATCTAGCATACACTTTGCACATTTATGAATGTGAAAATTACTTTGTGAGTTAAGCATTCTATGGAAGGGTAATGTTTTGGTGGGATATCGATCCCATAATTCACTTTTCACATTTTCAAATGTGCAAAGTGCATGCCAAGTTTTGGATTTTGTTGACTTGGATGCTTAGTGGGGTACAGAGCCCACCATGCATTATACATTTTTACAAACATGCAAAGTGCACAGTGAGTTCTAGGTTCCACTGATCTAGGTACTTGGTGGGATATGGATCCCACTATGAATTTTATACATTTGCAAACATGCAAAGTGCACAGTGAGTTCCATGTTTTCATAGATCTTGGGTGTGGGTGCTTTGCAGGATCTAAAACCTATGGAGCAATTTGCACAATTTCAAATTAAAATTAGAGTTTTGAATTCTAAAGTTCAAAAGGGAATGATGGGTCTAGGTGGTTTGTTAAGATGTTTTCAAAAAATCAAAGGGGGTCTCCTTAAGATATCAAGTGTAATGATGTTTTTGGAACAAAAATATCAACATTTTTGGTGACCTGTATGGGATGATTGCCTGCTAATCATTTTCAATCCAGTAGCCTTCTAAAACATTGGGCATGTAGTTAACCTTGATTCTAACGAAATCAAACCTAAAGAATAACAAATTGGGACTTGTCAAGACACGAACAAAATAAGAAGATAGACAAACAAAATAGGGAAAAAAAACACAACCTAAGGAAACAAAAACTCCTAATGAGCTTTGACTTATACATAAGCACTTATTGAAAAAACACCACTAACCCTATTATTTATAAAATTTAAATTTTTAGAACAAATTCCTACCTTAAAATCAAGCTTTGAGGTATATCCCATTGACTGGGATAGGCAGTTCCTCTCCATCAAGCTTCAAGAGTTAGAATGTGTTGGCTCCTTTACACTGAGTATTAATGTATACTCTAGATTGCATCAACTTTGGTATGCTTGCTCAGTTTATCCCTATCCTCATCCCATTTGAGGACCATATCTCCTTCATTAAAGTTCCTTTCAGATGCCTTCTTATCGAAAGTCTTCTTGGTTTTGGCCTAATTAGATTCTAAGACCTTCATTGTCTGGTTCTTGATTTCTTCAAGTTCTATGAGCTCAACCAATCTCACCATCATTACATCATTATCGATCAAATCCAATTGGTGATTAAGTTCTAGAGATGGTAGCTTGATTGATATTAGGACTCGATACTCCCTTCTATATACTATCATGAAAGGTGAATTACCTATGGATTTCTTCGGGGTGATCCTATTAGCCCAAAGTACTGATTTCAACTTGGTATGCCAAGATCTTTGATTATATTCTATTATCCTCTTGATGATTCTGATTAGGCTCTTATTGGTTGACATAGCCAAGCCATTACCTTGAGGATGATAATTAGAAGAAGTTATCAAATGCACTTTATGCTTGACCACCCATTCACTCACCTATGTGCCTATAAAAAATTTGGCATTATAAGAGATAATAGTGTGAGTTACACTGAATCTTGATATGATACTATCCATAAAATCCAAAATAGATGCTTATGTAACATCTTTTAGTGAAACTAATTCAATCCATCATGTGAAGTAATCTATTACTGTGAGGACCCACTTATGCCCTACACTTGATGGTGGATTGATCATGCCTATGAAGTCTAGTCCCCATTGAGAAAATGGTTGATCTACTTGAATTGGGCTGAAGGGAAAGGCTACTAACTTTTGCTTGCCAATGAAATAAATGTAGTTTTCATAGTTTCTTACCCTTCGGTGGGCATCTCTAAATAATTCAAGGTAGTAACAACCTCCTCTTATTATCTTAATGGTTGTGGTTATTGTAGATAAATGTCCTCTTGACGGACCATCATGGAAGTCTCGGAGTAATTTAGGGACTTGATCATGCTCAATACATCTTAAGATAACTCCATTCATATCCTTTCTAAATAATACCCCATCAAAAAGGATATAAGGAATAGACTAGAGCCTATAATACCTTTTCTTAGATTGCTAAAGATCATACACATACTCATTAATTTTTATGAAATTGGTCATGCTTTGGATCCAGCTATTGAAAATAGGGAGGTTGGTTGGTTGAGATACACTTTGAGCATATACTATTTCAGGAGTATATTCAATATTCTTAATATTAGAAGCTATTCGTTTGTACAAACCTTTTCCTCTTACTATCTTAGTAACTTTGATATCCACATCATATTCCATGACCTTAGTAATCCATCCTACTCACTTTTAGTTTATCTCTCAGTTTCTCATGAACTCTTTCACACTCTAGTGACTTACCATTAGATGAATCTTGTTATTAGATAGCATATGCCTAAATTTTGTAAGATCCTTAATCATGGCATATACCTACTTCTATATAAAATTGTAATTCTCCTCATATACTTTCAAAGATTGGCTGAAAAAATATATTGGTTGTTCTAATTATTCTTGATTGTGCTGAGTTGGGATGGCTAAGATGCTTTCTTTCCTTCCAAATACATAAAGAATGAAGTATTTCTCATAATATGGGTTGACTATAGTAGGGGCCTAAGAGATAGCTTGTTTAATGGCCTAAAAACTATCTCTTCCATCTTGTGTCTAGTTAAAAACCACACCCTTATTGAGCATTACAATGAGAGGTTTTACTAGAGAGGCAAAATTTAGGACAAACCTCCTCACAAAATTAATCTTTCCAAGGAAAATTTGAAATTCCTTTATTATGACTTAGTATTGCCAATGCAGATATAACATGAACTCTTTCTGTGTCTATCACAAGACGTTATTTTGATACTATATGTCCCAATAGTTTCCCTTCAGGGACCATAAACATGCACTTCTTTAGGTTTAAGTAAACACCGTATTCTCTGCACCTTTCAAAAAAATTCTAAGGTGATACAGATGTACTTCAACATATTTTAAGTAGATGGTGATGTCATTCAAATATACTAGGACCATTTCATTTATCAGTCTTCTAAATGCCATATCCATGGCTTTTTGAAATGTTACCTTAGCATTGGTCAAACCAAAAGGTATATTTTTGTATGCATACATGCCCCATTTTATGGTGAAGGCATTTTTATACTGATCTGATTCTTGTAACAGGATTTGGTTCTATCTAGAATAACCATCTAAAAGGGAAAACCTTTCATATCCTACTATAGTTTGTAAAACTTTCTCCATAGGTGAGAGAGGATAGTGATCTTTTAAGGATACTTTATTCAGGTCTCTAAAATATACACATAGCTTTATTTTACCATTTTTCTTTTTGACATGGACCAAATTGGCAACCCAAGATGAGTGCTTGGTAGGAAAAATTGTATTAGCTTCTATCGGTTTAGAAAGCTCATTTTTCATCAGGGGTCCAATCTTTGGATTAATGGGCCTCTATATTTTTTTGACAGGCTTAGTATTGGGATCCAATTCTATTATGTGTTGGGATAAACTAGGGTCAAATCCTCTTAAAACATGATAGCTCCAAATGAAGGTATCGTCAAATTATTGGCATAATTCAGAAAAAAATTCCTCTCAGAGTTGTTACATACCTTTCCCAACTTCAGAGTCTTGCCTTCTGAGATGACCACTAGTTTGTAATGTTCTTCATTGAATGAAATATTCCTTTTCTCACCCTTTAATTATTCATATGAATTTAAGATATTATCCAATGTAACAAGCCCCATTGGTATCTTGTTTATATTTACCTAGATCATTTGATCCTCATATTGATCTTAAATCTTAGGCTGGTTCCTATCGAAGAATATGACTTCTCTCAAGAATTTTACAATTTGTTTGTCATTATCAAAGACCTACCAATTAGTGGCATTATTAGGAATAGACGGTCTTACCACTAACTTTACATGATGGCTATTTTCTTTGCCTATCTCGTTAGGTAAGTTAGATTATAAGGCCACTAAGGCCATATAATCAACATCCTTATTATGTGATCTTGGTATTACCTAAATATTTAGAGAGATGAAATATTTGAACAAATTCCATACCATATACTTGTAAGACCTTAATAATTTTTTTTTAGTTACACTTCTAGACCTTACTTGTTAAACAATTAGTTCACTATCAGCAAATATCTACAGTGATTCTATCTTTCTTTCTTTGGCTAGTTGCAGTCCTTGAATTAGGGTCTCATATTTAGCTACATTATTAGTGTGGCTAAATTGAAGTCTAAATTAATAAAATTAACTCTCTCTTTTGGGACAAACCAAAACGACACCTACACCTACTCCATTTCTACTTCTCAAACCATCAAAAAATAATTGCCATATACCTTGGAGATCCTCGGTTGGTTTAAAGACATTGGGAATGATTGCATTATTCTCATGTATGCAATACATACCTAACCTATTTTATTCTACATGATTATAAGGGTCAAACTATAAGGTTGGTCCCCATTCTTCCAAAAGAACATCTAGGATTCTTCTATAGTTGTTGCATCTTCACAATTAGTTTCTTCTTCTTGATCTTGTATTATGCAATTCATGTTCACTAGAGGAGGGGTGTATGGTTCAATATGATCCTTAGCTATTGGTTCAAATCTTATCATTACTCTTGTCCCACATCTGGTTCTAAACAACATATGAAACCAATTTGTAGACAAATATCCTCCCATTTTCATAGTAAAATCTCATGATAGGCAAATGATGAAATACATGGGAAGGTCAATTACTAAGATATCTTGAGTGATTGACAAACTAGAGAAAGTATGGATCATGAGATTCAAATTATTTATTATTTTTACTAGTTGAATAACAGTCCCATCCAATTGGACCACTCCCTTATTCACAGGGGCATAGTTTATGCCAAGAGCATCATCTATCTTTTTGGGCATAATGAAACTATTGGCCCCTGAGTTTACCATATAATTATGAACTAGATGCTTCCCAACTATTAATGAGAGATAAAAGGGAGGAGGATTACCACTTTTTCCCATATTATTTTATATTTTGTGGTTGACATAAACTAATTAAAATATTAGGTCCTTTAGCTAGGGCTTTATCTATTATTTGAAAAAATTCATGGCCTCTTGTAGCACATCTCTTTGTGCTAGTATAGATAGTGCATCCCACATGGTGACATTCAAACTAGTCTTTTTCATTTCCTCAACAATGCTAAAAGGAATACTACTAACCTTTGGCTACATTTTTGCTAGAGTAGTGTCCTTTTTCACAAGATTTACAGTAAGTACGTGTGCTTTGGGCTAACTAATAAGTACAAAGGGTGGCCTTTACACTGTGTTGTTCTTTGTAGGTTCTGGTATAGCTTTGGACATTTAATCTTGTTTGGTCCTCAGGGGCTGATCACTCTCAATTTCCTTTTTCTTTGATCATTTATTTGTTGCCACTAGACCTTCACCATTGAGGAGTGATTTCTCTTGATTTACTCTATAAAAGTCTTATTCTTACTAATTTATAAGGGTAGCTTCTCCTTGAGAGGTTCTTGTGTTTATACTTGTTGGGAAGTGGATTCTTCTTATTGTCATGCCTTGCACTATCAAATCTTGACTAATGATTCCATTGGGGCAAGTATTTTAATTGTATGGCTGTGAATAGGGATAACACCACTCATAGTCTTGAACCAAGTTATTTTGAATAGATACAATGGCTTTGGAAGTGCTTGGTGTAGGTAAGTCATGGATATTTAGGTGTTTTGGTATAGTTGTCTAACCCTCTGATATGGCTACTTATTGGGCCGGTATGTTGGATTAGCCTATTGAGGTGGCTTGTAATTCTGGAATTGCTGCCTCTTGATAGCTATTAACTCATTTCCAAAACTCTTAAGTAATGATTTGACCTCATGTCGATCATCCATAACATCAGGGCTCAAAGGTGGTACCTTGTTTGTAGTAGGAATTGGAGCAATTAGTGGTGGTACAAGAGTTATCTCAAAAAATAGAGGCATCGATGGTCTTGGGGAAAATTTTCCAGCTTGGATCAAACAATTTTCTACTCTTATTCTAATATCATAAGTGGTGGGGAGTGTAGTGACACCCATTGACTAGTTCATAAAATTTGTCACTATTTAGGGCTCTCAAGTAATATGTGAAAGCATTATTTGTAATTGGTTTGACTAGTACTAGAATCCTATTCCATGTTTTTTGGAAGTAGAAATTAAAATCAATCATGAACTCATGAGGAGCCTACTGAATAGTGGTCAATTGTTCAACCAAGGAATGGTGGTCACTCTTATCCTCAAATTGGGTACATAGTGTGGTGCCTAAATCATCCCAAACTTGGTTGGAGTTGGGGGAAATACCTTTGTACCACTACAAAGCTTTACCCTTGAAGGAGGAGACTAAAAGCCTAATTACAACATTCTCTTGTACCACATTATGGATAGTGCATAAATTATACATATATTGTATGTGATCCATAGGAGTGTTGAAAGTTTCACCAGTGAAATATGGTAGGATTTTTAAGGCCAAGGTTGGTATGTCATCATATTGGGCCAACTAGAGAGGGATGGCCCCATTGAAGGCTACAAATTTTCTAGCCATTGTGGGAGGAATACAACTGATGGGTGTAGGATTACTTGTAGGAGATGTGAATAAACTTGGTAGATATACTTTATAATGAGGTATAACTAATTTTGATCTCTTTTTAAATGGAAATGAGAATTCTAAAAAATCATATTTTTACCTTTTGTAGTTGATCTTGTTTATCAACTTCGCATGTGTAACCCTTGAAACCCTAAAGACATAAATCAGTGGAGTCACCAGGTACTTTTGAAATGTGTCTGAATCTTGTATAACATTAACACCAATGTTTTATACTTTTTAGGTCCCATCAGTTGTGTCAAAAAATGTTATCACATAAGTTTTACATGGATTTCGATGTAGAATAATTCCCTGTGCAACACCTAATGATACAATGGGAAAACTTCGTAGCCATGGAACCTTAGTAAATTGAGGTTAACCTTGAAATAAGGCTGACTTCCTTTCACTATATCTAATGAAACTAGTAGGATACCAGTTCTATGGAAATTTTGCTCTTTTAGTGTCTTTTCTCCTAAACTAAAAACTTTGATGGGGAAAAAGGGAAGAATAAAACTATACAAAACTTAAAAAGGTGATTTCACTAGATATCTTAGTGGATCTTTTTTCTCACTCAATAAACACAATGGAATAGAGAATTATATTAAATGGGTCTAGCACAAACTCATATGAATGAGAAATTAGAGGCAATAGTTAGTTACTTTCATGAAAGGGAAAAGAGTTCTTTATTTTAATCAAACAATATTCTCATAAGGGAAAAAATACCACAAATGAATTTCTTGTCACTGATATAAGAACAAAACTTCCACAAATATTCAAATAACTGACATACATAGAGATTTCATAGACAAGAAAGACAAATATTCAATGTATTTATGTTCCAAAGATTACAGCTTATAAAGATTACATTCAAAATGTTGAAACTATATTCTCTAACAATAAAAAGATGATTTGGGCTATGGGGTCTACCCATTTTTATACAAAAATATCTCATGGATGAGATTTAGTTGTCCAAAATTGAACACCCAATAAGAAAATCATGCAGATCTGAAACCCTCATGCAAAAGGGGCAAGTTCTTCTATTTCTAGTGTCCTAGACTTGTGGAATGGTTGGGAAGTGACATTCAACACTTGGGTCTGATATGGCATGGAAAATTTTCATGAAATGTTTCTTCATCTTTAGTTAGCTATAAAATGTTCTTCATGCAAAAATAGGTGCCCAAAATAGAACTTGGGTTCCAAAATAAAAGATAACTTTGAATAAATTTGAGTTACCCTTTTCATGCAAAACCCTAACTTGCAAAAATGCAAGTGAGACTTTTACAACTTTAAGTCTTACCACTTTGTCAAAATGAAACTTGTCATTTTCACCTCATGCTTTTACACTTTTAATAATTCATACTTGTCAAAATAGAAAGTATAATTTGTACTTAATGTTTTTATACTTTCACATTTTCTCTTTCTCAAAAAGAGTTATAAAAATATAGCTGTACTTTTTACAATTATAACTTATATTGTTTTTGAAAATAAATTACAAATGGCATTTAAAACATTTGAAAATATTTAATCAGAGAAAAGATTAATTAATGTCTAGAACTTCTTCATTTTTCTTGTCATTCTCGGCCTACAGTTTCTCAGCATATACATCAAATGCCTTGAAAAATTATTGTATTCAAATCATGACCATAGAAAACCCTAAAATGATGTTTTTCAATAAATAATGATAACTCTATGTATATATATATATATATATATATATATATATATATATATATATATATATATATATTTAAATCCTTTTGTAGAAAATGGAAAAAATCTTGAAAACATTTTTAAAATGCAAGAATTATGATGAAAATTTCAAGGGGAATACCATGTATGACGTAGCTTGAGAGTTGCAGACTTGGCTAGGTACTTGATTGCATGTGGTTCAAGGTTTTATGGCATGGCAAAAGTATCTAGAGATCCAAAAATCATACTTTGCATGTAAACAATGATAAACAAATTCCTAAAATGGTTAGTTTTATATGAAAAACCCTACATTATATGAGGTGATGGTAGTTAGTGGTAGAGGTAAGAGCTAATTGAAGCAAGTCCCATGTCCATGGGAGAAGGATGCTTGGTTTAATAAGAGGTAGAATTCTAGGAGTACTTTACACATTCATAAATGTGTAAGGTGTTCATAGGGTTATGCATTCTATAGAAGGGTATTGACAGAATGTAGTCGGTGGAAGATGAGACCTACCATGCACTTTGCATGTTTGTGAGTGTGCAAAGTGCTCTATGAGTTCCACATTCCATAGAAGGTTGTTGCAATGTTTTGGCAGGATCTGGAACCCATCATGTACTTTGCACATTTTCAAACATACAAAGTGCATGTTGAGTTCTTGGGTGTTTGGTAGGATACAGATCCCACCATGCATTCTACACATTCATAAATATGCAAAGTACATGGTGAGTTATGTGTTTCATTAGTCTAGGTTTTTAGTGGGATATAGAGCTTTCCATGCATTTTTCACATTTTCAAATGTGCAAAGTGCGTGATAAGTTCCAGGTTTTACCGATCTTGGGTATGGGTGCTTCACAAGATCTAAAACCCATCGAGCAATTTACACAAGTGAAAATTACATTCAGATTTCTAGATTCTATAATTCAAAATGGAATTATGGTTCTAGGTGGTTTTTTAGGGCTTCTTCCAAAAATAAAAGGGAGTTTCCTTAGGATATCAGATGTAATGATATTTTTGGAACAAAATATCAACAAATGGAAAACAAATTCAAATTTTATGTGTGAAAATTTTAATTTTTTTCATCTTATCAGGGGTAGAGTGTCATACAACAATATGGCTCTGACCTGCTCAAATTTGGCAAGCCCATACTCACTCTCTCTCTCTCTCTCTCTCTCTCTCTCTCTCTCTCTCTCTCTCTCTCTCTCTCTCTCTCTCTCTCTCTCTCTCTCTCTCTCTCTCTCTCTCTCTCTCTAAGCTTAAAATTTGTAAGTTATCGATATAATAATGAACTACAGTTTATTTTCAAACCAACCTATATATGGGTTGACTTTTTTCTTTAAAAAAAACTTTTTAACTAATTCCTCTCAAACTTTTATACATGGTATCTCAGGAAATACATATTCAAATCACTCCCTGTGAGTTTCTTTAGAAAATACACAATGTGTTATTCTATATGGTTGCATTTCCATCACACAAATCAAGTTTTTTTAAAAATGACAAATTTAATGCTTACTTATCTATGCACAAAATTCCCTGCATATTATTTTCTATCTCAATATTATTTCACTCTAACTCTTACCTTTAAAAACATTTAAAGAACTATATTCATCATAGTAGAATGATTCTCTAAAAAATGGTTAAAATGCTAATATATCAAAACAATAAAAAAATCAACTAATATTTGATTAAAAAAAGACTCTAATTAGCTCAAATGTATTGCAAAAAAAAACACCTTACTCTTTTGATACAATATGCTTGATACTTTCATTCTTTGCATCAAAAGGTGGCATACATTGGGCTTATCGTAAAACACATTTCAATGAATCATGAAGGATTTAGAATGATTCAAATTAGACACATAATAAAAATTTGTGACATATTTAAAATAAGAGCATACATGGTAATATAAATATTAGGAACACATGACATACAAGTGCACTCAAAATCAAATTAAAGATAGAGTACATGTTTTCAAAGATTGTACAAAAACTAGATTATATAAAAAGTAAAATTTTTCAAAGATTCATCAAAGATGGATTAAATTAGGAATTGATCACTCTAAATTCATTAGTGATTGAACATAATTAACTACTCTATCTAAGTACTTCAATAATTATGGCAAATTTTCTCCAATCTCTTATCTTAGGATACGAGATCAGATCTAGCTTAGTTATTTGATTTAATATGGTCATGGGTATAATAACACTTGATGACATATTAATCCACCTTCACCACTAGAGGGGTTGTTCATTTCCTTGGCTAGGAAATGAACATGACCAAAATAATCCTCTCTCCATGTGTCACAATGTGAGAATTATCCATAGATGACATAATACAAAACACATATATTTGTACTCTTTCCTCATTCTTTTCCTTTAAAATTGAAAATGTAGGATTTTGAATTTTATATATAGAAATTATTTGCTACATGTGTTATTGCATATTTTGCCATGATGTATCTCACAAAATATAAATTCCATGTCACAATAAAAAGTGGGTTTGCACACTTAGGGTAATGGATACACCTAAATTTGGTAAAAACCCATCATTTATGTCATTTATTACAAATTTTTAGATACAAACAATTATCAATGGATAAGGTATCT
Organism: Torreya grandis; assembly: GCA_037957365.1. Lineage (NCBI taxonomy): Eukaryota > Viridiplantae > Streptophyta > Pinopsida > Cupressales > Taxaceae > Torreya > Torreya grandis. The sequence continues at coordinate 2,339,842 of JARHVA010000964.1, read as the reverse complement.
ATTGGTGCATTTTACTTGGGATTTTTTCTACTCTAGTTTATACATTTAACCATTTAACAGTCATCTTCCCAATTTATCATAAGGATCCCAAATCCTAATTTTTTTTCCTTTTAGACAAGTCCATTATTGACGTCCATGAAGGGTACTAGGGTCCTATCCACTAGGAGTGGAATATTCCATGCATAATTTACAAAATTCATCTTAAGTCACATTTCATTTGAAATTATTATTTTTTCCCATTAGGTATTATTTTGGTTTAACTTTTGCACACAAATATGTCACCAAATTCAAAATAAAAACCTATGTAAATACAAAGCTACTCTAAGGCATTAGGAATAATTTCTCCTCACTCTAAAAAAATATTCAAATATATATATATATATATATATATATATATATATATATATATATATATATATATAAAGCTAGATTCAATATTTTCAAGTGTTGAATTCATATTTGCATGCTTGTGGCAAGGGTAAACTAGAAGAAAGAGTATCTAGAATTACATTCAAAATTTCACACATACACGTAAGTGGGAGAACTACAATCAATTTTGATCCATCTTCAGAGTATTGACAATTTAGTGTAGTGTTTAGTCATTCAATAAGAATTGACCAAGGTTAATCAAATTTAATCCCTTTCACCCAACACCCACCCCCACCAATTTGAAATCAATTTGGTTTGTGTGAAGGAAACTAGGGTGAATTTAACATCATGTTATATATTTGAAATTACAACAATAACCCTAATTAATACATACATAGATAATTAAGTAATCTATTTTTTCATCACAATTAATAGGGAAAAGTTTATGTTTAACAAACTCAACGTCTTGCACTGCTATCCACTTATAGTGGTTTTGTTTAGATGTACTTTATGATCTTGATTATAATTTGTCATCAGTAGGGTTCTACTTCTTTTTGTATTTTTTTTTAGTCAATAATCACAATAAACTAGGACAAGTTTGTAATCAATAGATAAATGGATTGTTTTCATGTCCACTTACAAATGTTTTATCTAGATACAATTTCAAATTTTGTTCTTGATTTTAAGCATGCCCAATCACCTATATTATTAATTTTCATTGTTATATATTTGAAACAATAAACATAAATCTTGATTTGAGCTAAGTTTTTTTCTTCCTAATGTTTTCCACCCCCACCACCCCCCCCCCCCCCCCCCCCCCCCCCCAATTTATTAATTTTAAAAATTAAAATTGTTGATTATTGTACATCTTAACATTCTAATATATTCTATCTTTACACATATAATCATAACAATATTTATTTATTTTATCATAAATAGGGTAAAACATATCCATACCTAAGAATGGAACTATTTACCTACAAGGTTTCTCCATACCATAGTGATAATATTAATATCAAATTAACTTAAATTAATGTATAATAACCACCCAAAAATTTAGGATAATAATTAAAAACTAATCATATTCTTAGCATTTAAAATTGTTTAGTTGTAGACACCTTATATTATTCTTTGTAACTTTATAAACATCAACTTTGAGATACATTATCAATACAAATATTTAATTACAAATATTTAATTCTTGAGCACATTTTCCCTCCATCTGTCTACTCAGCTACTATCTTTGCCACATATATCTATTGGATGTATTTATTTAGGATCAAATTGGTCTATATAAGAACACCTTAAAAATAATAGATATATATTCTTCATACCTAAAATCCTTATTTTTCACTTTCAATTTAGTACTAGTAAAACTAGATTGTGCCAGAACTATCACACCTATGTCTCCCTTTATTGGCAATGTCCATAAGCCCTCAATGGTTATTTAAAAAAATTGAGAATTATACATTAATTTATTCTAAACTCCTTTAATTTTTAAATCATAGTAAGAAATCAATGGAGGGTCACTTATATATAAATTTTTCCCTTAAAATTTTTATTCACTTAAGCATCACTTGGAAAGCCTAGAATTTTATTAGAACATAATTCAAAAAGAATATACACATCTCAAATATTCATGAACAAAATTTAAGGAAATACATATAAATAAATTTTAATAAAAAATTTCAATGTTTCATGGTTCCAAGTATCAAAGATAAAAAACAAAACTATATTCAAGATTGTTCATAATTTTGCATACAAACACACACATAAGCACAAAAACTGTGTGTTTTGAGCTCTCTTCAAAATATTGGAATAGAGACAATGATCAACCATGAAAAATAGAGTGGTTAGGATCAGTCAAAAAAAAATTATTAAATTATTTATAAGGGCATCTTGTGGGAAATTAATAATAATTAGGATTTGGATGAAAGAGATAAAAAACATGTATTATCATGTAGGATCAAAGAAGTGAGTACACACAAAACCATATTGTAGGTCAAGCATAAGGTTACTATAATTTACATACCACCTAAACACATAAACATCTATATTATAACCTAATAGTGCCAAATATAGTAGGCATCTCACTTTGGCGATAACATCCAAGTAGGTTTCCAGCCCCTATTTCAGGCCTAATCAACTAACAAATCACATCTAATGAATTTATAGATCTTGTGACATATTTTGTGACTAAAAAATAATGAAAATAATCTCTAAGTACATCATATTTATCTTATTTTTCATTTCTAAATCGAGTAGGTACAATAGCATTTAACCCTTTCAATTTAGATTATTGTGTTTATTGTCATATTTGTTTGCAATCTAAATTAGTGTATAGTTTCTATTATTTTATATTTCTTAGGTGTAAAATTTGAAAAAAAGAATGTTGAACCCAATAATTGATTCAAATCCATGGATTTAATTCTATGTTAGGATTTGAATATTTTCTTAGCATTTTAGATTTTTGTCCTCTTAGGGTTTAATCTTCAATTCTAATATATGATTTATCATGGGTCCTAATTGTTTATATCTAGAATTTGAGATATAATATGAAAATTTGTGTATATCCTTCATACATTTTATCATTCACACATATTTAAGGCAAGGAAATGTAATGAATTTGATTGTAGTGAAACTAGGTATGTTATTATACATAATGAAATCTTAACATTACTTAGTAACACATATTACATGAATGTGGAATCTGAAATACCTCTAGATAATATTTTACGGGGATGAGCATGTATAGCTCCATTTAACCCTCCTTCCTCAAAACCTTATGGTGGAGGTAACCAATATTCCTCACCTATTATCCAACTTAGGCTTATATTAGACATGAAGGTCATTATTATCAAAATATATAGAGGTAGGATACATAATCATGTAATGCAAAGCAGTTGTAATAAAATATACCTATTAATATTCATCCACTACCTAAAGTACTTGACAATACAATGAGAGATTATGACATCATATATCATCTTAAGAATACTCATGTAAAATATCTATATTAGAATCGCTAAATAAATCTATTATTTACAAGGACATTCTTTATGTAGAATTGCATAATAAAACTTTACCAAAATACCCACTTATTTTGTATCCATTTTCAATACATTAAAATAAAGTGAAGATGCAATTTATTTTTAAAAAATAACATTTATGTACCTCAAAAATTCTAACTCAAAACCTCTCAATGTATAAGTAAGTATGAATTTTAGATAAGGGGGTTAAATGGGTAATGGGTTGGGGTTGAAAATTTGTAACATTACATTTATACAAATAGTTAGTATTAATACAAAGTCTATCAATAAATAAAATATAAACATTAGGGGTTTTGAAAACATACCTCACCAAGTTTTAGGTACAATTACATTTGATGTAACAATTTTTCCAATTTTTTTACCTAATACATTTTAGGTGATACCAAAGCATTTAAATTATAACCTATTGCTTGATAGACATTGGATTCATGGTATCCCATCCACTCTACATAGATGCTTAAACTTCATACATAATGGATTTTTTCATACATGTCTTATGGATAATAGACCTTTTAAATATTAAAAATTAGTGAAACTGCTTGAAGGATTTATACCATAATTGGACATTCCTCAATCATCCATAATACCTATGTTAAAACTCATACTAGTAGAGCAAATACATACATATAAGATTGGATAGAATGACAAAGATAATGAAAATAAAATGTTATTTCCACCAACCCTATCAGGTAGAATATGGTAGAAGGGAAAAGATGTACATTTGAAATTCAAAATGAATAAATACCAGATCTTTAGTTATTGATTAACTCTATGAATAAAAATTTAGATAATATTGATGATGATATTAATGATGATGACAAGGGAATTCAAAAAAACATAGATGAATATTTTTCTCAACTAAATTTTAAACTTGCATCATTAAGGGTATATTGATATAATTCAAATATGGTGACCATTTATAAATTATAAGGTGTTATTTGTACTCAACCTTCACTTGATAATAACCAAGGGAAGAAATCCCTTCAAGATAGCTATAAAAATACAAAAGGTGTAAATGAAACTACAAAGAAATATCTACCAAAAAAAATTGAATTGTCTATGGTACATAATCAAATAGAATATTATCCACATTATAATGAAAACATGAATATAACTTCGAAGGCCTATTGAAATATTGATTAAAGATAGGAATTCCCAACTTTAAGTGATAAATTAAAACAACACTTTGTCAAATCTAACATGTTTCAATTACAAGAAGCACTACACAACACAATGTGTAGCTTATGAGCATATGGTATCTTTACAATATTCAATCAACAATATATATCCCTTAGAGGTGTAACTTCAATGACCAATTCAAAATACACATCTTGATGATAAACATTTTATTTTTCCCACATGCACAAACAATACAGTTAACTCAAAGACTATTTTACTAGTTAGTGGTTGATTTTTTAGTTCTATATATGTTGACTAGTCTATTACATCCTAAAATAGTCTCATATAAATCTTATGAATGTGGTCTATAAAGATCATTGATGCATTCTCATAATATACAATAGAATCCATATGTTACTCTAACAACTAGAGCTATGTAGTACATCCATAATTATATCGATCATACCAATGATTTCATATATTTTATATATTGTGAGCTTTTTTAGATTCTGATAATGATATACATGTTACTCCTCAGCCATATCATGTGATGCCTACACTAATTGATACATGATTAATTCTTAAACATCCTATTTATGGAATCATAGGTTACCTTGAAGGTAGTTTATTGTACATAGATTATTATTTATTACTTATTTGGTCAACTTCTCCTAAATTACATGATCAATTCTTCTATTATTCTATTTTTAAATAAAGATGTACATATTTGACCATTATTATAGCCCTTAGATTTGATTTGATTGTTTTTTTCCATTGGCTCTTGCCTTTTAGTTGTGTGTCCCAATCTGGACATTCACACTACTTGTCCTAGAATGAAATACACACATACACCCTTTACATTAGTCTAATTCTAGTACATATTCCTTAAGGCATGTTACACCTCGATGCAATATATCACTTTCCCACCTCTCTATATTGATTATATATGCTTAATTTTGTTATGGACGAAATTAAACTTACATGATAACATATATTCTATGCCTACACACCTCATGACATTTTCACATTGACTCTTTCCCATTGGGGGCATGTGTCTATTATGTGTCTTTTACATATACTTCTTTGAGACATGATTTTTCATACAATGAAGTCATATCATTAGAATTCTTAAGATTTATTTTATACTACACTTGGTGCATGTTATTGATTATTTTAATCCCTTCTATTATTTTATTTTTCAGCCTTGCCCCTTAGCCTTGCTTCATTAAGTGAGTGCTTGTTTATATCGCAAATTCAAAAAGTACAAGAAAATTAAAAAAGTCAAAAATATTCACTTATATTAAAAATAAAAAACTAAGACTTATGCATAACTTTATTTGTTGATACACATAGTTGTTTGATGTCATTTTTCATATGCATGGTGAATTATGTATCTATTTTTTACACACATAATTTTCACAATATACATGAGTTGGATGCAAAACATAAAGGTTACATATAATACAAGGACATACAAATGTGTGACATTGATCATATCGACATACAACCTTTATAATTAGGGGCATTCTTATGAACGGACATCTTTACACATTTTTTCAATTTATATATTTTTATGTTAGGGTGGATGCACAAAGTTGGGGGACAATAAAGTAGAAAAAATGAAAAAATATATATAAAGGGCATACGCCCTTTAAAAAAAATTCATTCTAAATATGATTTGGGTTGGTCCCAAGTCTAAAAGTCATATGCCATTTATAACGCATGTATGCCCTTTACACTTCAAAGGATGTACACCCTTTACATTGTTACAAAAGGCATACTCCCTTTGCAACACTTCAAAAGGTGTACACCCTTTGAGTTACAATATATTTTTTTGTGTTTGGTCACTTTGAGCTATATATATTTAGGTAAGTATTTAGTAAAATAATTGTAAAGTATATGTATAAGATTCTTATACATTTTACATTCTTATACTTTAAATTTATTTTAATAAATATAATAAATTAGGGCCACTCTACATCTTTTGAAATTGATTACACAATTGTAGGAGTTACCATTTAGAAGTTAGTTTTTCAAAATCTATTCTGGTCAATACCTAGTTTTTAGAATTTTAGGATTGGAAGATAAAATGAGAAACAAAGTTTTGAATCATGTTACATATGTAATATATCTATATCATTGAGGATGATCTACCTACTTTACCTACTTGAGTATGTCATACCTATTTTAACTACTTGAGTATACCTACCCAATTGAATAACTCATCCATGTCTTGATATGGAGTATGCCCTACCTAAATATCCATGCTTGGACTATCTCACTATGTTAGGTTGTCCAAAAGGACTGGTCTTGTCCAACCCATGTTTCTTTTAGGTTTCTTTTTATGAATGTTTTACCCTTATTTGAGTCGATTGGTGCATCAATGGGTTTTTAAATTTTAAAATTGGAAGTCTTATATTTAAAATTTTCCTCAAAAAATTTTACATTTATCCCTTATCAATTTATCACTAGTATAATAAAGGAAATCATAACACAACAAGCTCAACACTTGCATTTTTATTTGAAGTTCATACTAGCACATTTAGACTACATACTTGGACCACAAGAAGGATTTTGCAAAGACAATATAGATTCAAATTGCATATGATCCGATAACTTACACACATTAGAGGGAGAACTACATCATCTTGTGGTCCCTATTTTGGGGCTATGTAAGTGACACTTAGTTAAACAAAATTCTAAGGCTAGCTCAACCATTTATACTTTCCCATTTCCCCCCCCCCCCCCCCCACTTTGCATTTCATCTCAATTTGGTTTGTGTACATGATTTCGTTTGGGATATTTAAATAGGAGAAGGTGAAAAACAAGTTAAATGATAAGATCATACATCTATGATAGGTTGAAACACATTAGCAAGTAGGCCTGCATAGATCACCAGTTTACACTTTCATTTCAAGGGCAACCTGGACAATAATACTCCTTAAGGAAAATATAGCAAGGCACCATAGTCTAAATCCATAAATATTATCCCATGAAGTCACAAGAATCACACAATTAGATCAAAATATATCTCATCCATTCTCAGATTCACACATAATCACCTATAGCTTACATTTTTTAGAAAAATATAAGTTTCTCATCTCTCTTTCTATTTTGATAAAAACCTTAATTGTTGACATAATGTTAGTTTGTAAGTAGATGATTATTTAAATTTCCATTTGATTATTCATTTAATTTAACTTAGTTTTAATGGATTTATGTGATTATTTGAGAATGTAGACCTCACTAGTTTGTGAGTGTTGGTTAAGATCAGTCGCTATCCCCTCCTCCTTAGATACTAAAAATGGCATTCTATATAAAACTAAATCCTCAACTACCACATCAACCATATTTTTTCCCAAAAGGAGGGCATAGTTGCTCAAATTTATTTTTTTAGGAGTTTTTATTGAAAAACACCTCTTATATGGTGTAACCCATGTGGGTTAGCAGTGCCATCTAACCACTCATGTGCCTGAAAAAAAAAATTTGGTCTTAATTAATGCTATGATAGATTCATGGTAAAATAATAAAGATTAATTGGTGGGAAAGGTATATTTAAAAACAAACAACATTTTAATTAAATTCATGTTACTCCATGTTTTAAATGGGCAAGCTTATCTGACACTCACAAACTCGTTGGCTTTAGTTGGGCAACCAATCACAATTTTTTAATATTTAACACCTTTGGTATGAATTTTGTGATTCATGGAGAGTGTGGACACCAATATCTTGTGAGTGTTGGTTAAGCTTAGGAATTTCAAATGGCCATCCTAATGTCAAGCCAACCACCTTACTTCTCATTTTTACTCTTACTTATGCTTTAAAATTTGATTCATAATTTCATTATTGTTAACTCCTTATATAATTCTAATTTTATAAGATTTTTAACTTGACACATTTCAAAGATTAATTTGCTTCCCTTTTAAGAATTCATTACATTAGGAATTCCATGTTTATAAGAATTATATGATAAGTAAATGTTCTTTATATATTCCCACCTAAAAGATAATTTTATAAGCTTATGGTTCATGAAAGCTATCACTAAATTAAAACCCATGTAACTAGAGATTAAAAATACAATGACAAATAACTTTGAAATAAGTTCAAAAGTGCCTCATAGGTATTGTCCTAATTATATGCAGTAAATGATACAATCAATCATTACATGCTGACATAATAAATAATTTTACATGATCACATGCATACCAAAATAGGTGGGCTCTAATGTTTCATTAAGCATTCATCGTGACTTGACATCTATTTAAGAAACATTGCAATACAATGAAAACCTAAGACCCAACTTTAATAGCTCTAATTTTTTACCATGTCAAAAATTGCATGTTGACTAATGGTCATAGTCATTCAAATATGATGGTTTAAAGGGTTTTAAATATATGGATCTATAGTGTAAAAAAACTACAATCATAAAATTCAATGAAGCATGTCGATGAGACAGGTCAACCAAAAGCACATATCCAAACATTCATTTAGATTTTGAAACATGAACACAAATAATTTTAAGCATAAGTTTATCTTTTGCAATAATAGGTACACACAATGCCCTAACCAATCAATATGACTACAACTAGTCATTAGAGTCAATGTATCCTAAAAAACATTTACTATGAATATGAACAAAATAATAAGCATATGATTAATCACCCAACCCAAATGGTCACTACCCATGCCAAATAGGTGAAATTAGATATATAACATGCAACTGATCAAACACTAGTCTGTGAGATTATTTCTTTATTTCTCATAGCCTGTATCAAGATCCTCCTATATTATGACATTCTCCCTCCCACTAGGGATTGTACTTGCATCACAAACAAGTGAAAATATGATAATTATCTAGGTCATGATATCCAAATCACATGATATGAAATATTAATAATGTGATACTAATGATTATTCCACATAATTTTATAACATTTATAAGCATGAAAACATCATTTGACCGAACTAAAATCATATGAAACAAGTCGGTTTTTTATTACATAGATACCAATCATTATTACTTATGTTTTTAACACTTAATTCTTGGCATGTGCCTTCAATCCCAAAATGTTAAAAATAAGATGTTACATTAAAGCTATTTGAACATAGTTTATAATTTAATTAAAGAAGAGAGGATAAAAATTTGGGGAAGAAGCTTAGTGCCACCACCCTATTGCCATATTTTGATTAGCAAGATCCTAATTGGGTAAGTTGAAAGCATACAATGGACATAAGTATAGAACCCTAAACCATTGAACACTACTATGGAAAAATGGCCTTGGAAAGTGATATAATACTAGATGTTAAGAACTTGTAAAAAATTTAATATAACAACATAAATATAACTAATATGCATCAAACAGAAAGGGAATAACATTGTTGTATTGAAATGATTAAATCTCACTACAAAGTATTACATGGTTCTTTGAGGGATAAATCTCCTTTGATAACAACTCAATCCAAATATTCAATAGATTATCTTTCATCTTACACAGGCCTTCTATTGAAGATATTGAAATCAATACAACTAATACTTCTCAAACGTGTGGGATAATTACAAATAGCAAATGGGACGACTTAAAAAGCATATACATATGATATTTTATTAATAATACCTACTGCAAACTAGAAGAGTTAGGACAAAGGGGTCATAACACCCTATGGTAACTCTTATGCACCTAAAATGTTTGAGGCTTAAAGTAAAAACAACATAATCTCTAAATGCCTTTTATTTAATGAGTTGAATAAAAACACTATCTTGGGATTTGTAAGGGATTTAAATGGTGGGAAATATATTATAAAAAATGTCAAAAAATAATAAATTACATAATAGAAGTGAATTTAGAGTATAATTTTCATACATATAACCCTATGTCTTGCACTAAAAGTGTTTCATGGGAAATGGTAGCCTTAGACAATGATAAATGCTTTAATGATTACCTGATCTATACATAATATCTATGGGTGTTCAATAGTTTTCATTTGAATGATTGATAGATATTATGTATACTTGGTGTCAAACAAAATACAACGCTTGTGTGTTTATAGATAATTGATTCAAATTAGGATTCTCTTGGTGCACCAAAACCAACATGAAATGATTATAAGTGAAAAATATGGGACACAGTGGAAGAGTGAACCTTGACTTGGTGCAAACCAAAATTTGGACCAGGGGCATCAAGGCACTTTGGAAAAGATCTATATTGAGTGTTTAACCACTCCAGACATAGAAGTTGAAACATAAAGAAGAGAGAGGAAAAGTGGGGGATAATAAGAAGGGAGAGACATGTCGAAATAAAAAATTCACCAATAATACGCAATTTAAACTAATAATTGATAAATAGATAAATACTTTAAAAATATGCTAATTAACAATTAATAAATACTTGGGGACCATTTTTAGGTGTTTACACAAATATTGTTGATGAATGGAGATTGGAAAAAATGACCATTAAAAAATTGAGGACCGATAAAATAGTTATAGTTAAATGTATAAAAGGTATAAATGAAAGTGAATACTTGAACGAAGGGGAGTGGGCCCTTTGAGGAATTGTGGGAGAGTTACAATAGTGGATTGTCTAAAAATGATCCCACATATACAATAATGGGGGATTAAATATAATGAAAGAAATTGTTGATGAGATATTGGTGAGTTGATAAAGTGGCTTCGTTGTGTCTAACCCACCTAGGTTCAAATCTCACTAGGCATGTTAGACTGATTGTGGCTATTTGTGGTGTACTCATGTGGTTAGTTATGATTGTATGTGGTTTATTGGCTATTGATCTTATTATTCTAGGGATATATGATCCGCATTTGTGTCCCATATTAGTTTGTAGCTCCATTCAAAAGCGATGCTCCAATTCATAGCTCTGATAAAAAGTGTTTACTCATTTTTTTTTTAAATGAGATAATTAACTTAAAGTGATGTGGGTGTCAAATATCGTGCAAAAGTGATGATAAAATGAAAATTACCCTAAAAGTTTTTATATTCAAAATACCTTTGAGTGATCAAATTTTAAATCTTGGTTTTAATTTAAAACCATACTTCCATGATGAAATTTAATAGTTTCACTTTAATTGACAACATTAATTTATGTATACATTTATTAGAAATGTGTTCAATAAAATATCATTATTTCTTTCTTCCTTTCTTATTTTCTAGGATATGTAATAGTGAATATTTTTGGTTAAAACCATGTAGATAATTTTAAATCAACATTTCAAATCACAATCTGTGAATCATCATCAGGATGAGAGAATAATATGAATAGATTGTAGACTCGGGTTTCTATTTAAGGTGTTAACAATGAATTTGTGATGTTGAATGATTGAGCATAGTAAAATAATAAATGAAGTAATTCAATAATTATCTGATATTAAAATAAGGAAAGTAAATAATAATTTATTTTTACTTAATATTGTTTATAAAATAAAAATCTACCACCCCCAAGAAATATTGTAATTAAAAACTAGAAATTAAAATCTAGAAATGGAAAATAATAACTAAGAATTAAAATTGACATATATTTACTAATTATCCAAATAAGGAACTATAAGATTTATTTTACTATATATTAACAATATAAATCATCTAAATTTAATATTGAAAAAAAAATTAAAAATTAATATCAAATAAAAATAACAATACCAAAAATGGTGAGAATTAGATACCTAGAAAAAGTTACGACATTAAGAAAGAAAAGATGGAACAAAAACATAATGGAATATAGAAATAATAGGTCCTAAAAACTCCATGAAACTAAGACAACAACAACCTATTGGTAAATTTTAGAGCCTACAAAT